>OX632359.1:41465518-41672486 GCA_951751655.1 Ophion costatus | reverse complement strand
AATAACAGTCTTACGCCCCTATATTTCCAATCGAATAAAAAATCGGCAAAAACCGCGAGTACTCCGCAGTGCGATGATAAAATCTGTTAAAAGTCAAATCTGAATGAAAATAGGAGCACACGGATATAAAAAAATATGTAAAAATAAGAAGCAGCTTCATTGTTTTCAGGGGACCATCTCATGTGACAGCTATGTTTTTTTTTCGCTTTTTTTTACGAACCATTCAAACACACGATCTTTGTATTTTTGCATTTATTATTACATTTATTATTACATTTATTAACATTTTTACAGTCCTTCAGAATTTTTGGAAGACACTCGTGTGTAAAAAAAGTTGGTTGACGGCTGCCACGATTCCGAAAGTTTTGCTCATCTGAAATAAAAAAACACCAAACGGCATTTTAATTTGTAGGCCTGAGGCTATCGCCGGAACTGGAGTAAAGTGAAAATAGGGAAAATTAAATTTTTGGCACGGTTTCTGAAGTTAAGGGGCTTCTGACTTGACGATTTTCAAAAAATCGATTTTTTAAAAAACATTTTTCGAAAGTATACATATCTAAAAGTATCATATTAACATTTTATGAAGGTCGGAGGTGTCTAACTGTATTTTTGTGTGACCTTTACTACCTGAGCACGTTCATCTGCTCACGTTCAAACTTTAAACGCGTTTTTCGACGGCTTATTGATAAAATCATCCAAACTACCGAATCGATCCTTATGAAATTTGAAACCACATATTCTTTACAACTACAGCTATGGCGCATATCAAGGATTAAAAAAAAAATTGATATTTACTTTTTTGTGCCAAAAAAGGTTTGAAAAACACGTTTTTTTGTTTGTTTTTTCGAAAAATGTCCGCCATTTTGTTATGTTTGCATATATAAAAAATCGTATGATATGCGCTATAGCCATTAACGGACTGAATCTAAAACCGTTTGATTTTTTCGTTCCGGATGTTCCATCTCCGACATTTCATCAACAGCGCAGACATTACAATTTTTTAACTACCATTTTCGCCCACAAATAGTGACTTGAATAAATGAAAAATTTTTTAAAAATAAATTTCGAAAGTGTATTTATTAAGTGTAACAACTTTTATATCAATATCAATAATATAAACCTATCCAAAAAATTCACGAAAGCAGCCTTTTAGGATCTAAAGTGAGAAGAACCCTTAAGTTCCAAGTTTCAGCATTTCGTTTCGACTCTTTCGGCTTGAAAAAAACTATGGCAGATATCAGAAATATTCTAGTTCGGGTGAGAACTATAGATGTGCTGACTACCATAAAAAATTGTTCAATAGTTTTTGAGATATCATGGAAGCGAATTTCGAAGATACAGTTTTGAGAAAAACGCGTTCAAAGTTCAAATAGGATTTACACAAAGAAAATTTTGACTCACCATTAGTCTGCAATGCCGCCTCCATATAACACGCCCGCATTTTTTCCAATTTGTGCAAAAAAAAGAATTTTTTTTTGGACCTGTCACATGGGATGACCGCCTTCAAAATTTCCGCTATTGACGATCGAGTTTTTTTGTATTTCACGTATCACAAAAAGTTTCGAATTTATCGGTTGAATTGAACGTGAGAAATGCTGCAACAATCCCACGTGCAGCTTGCTCGAGATTCTTTTGCTCTGAACAAAAGGTTGAAGAATTGACGGAATTGACGGAATTGTCGAATTGACGGAATTGACGAATTAACGGAATAGCTGAATTTACGGAATTGACGAATTGACGAATTGACGGAATGACGAAAAAGTTAATTTTGACGAATAAGCGACAGAGAATATTTGATTTGACGAATTAGCTAAAAAGAAAAAAAAAAGATTGACGGAATTGAACGAACGGAATTGACGAATTGACGGAATTGACGAATTGACGGAATTGACGAATTGACGGTATTGACGAATTGACGGTATTGACGAATTGACGGTATTGACGAATTGACGAATTGACGGAATTGACGGAATTGACGAATTAACGGAATTGACGAATTAACGGAATTGACGAATTAACGGAATTGACGAATTGACGGTATTGACGAATTGACGGAATGACGAAAAAGTTAATTTTGACGAATAAGCGACAGAGAATATTTGATTTGACGAATTAGCTAAAAAGAAAAAAAAAGATTTGACGAATTGGCTCAAAAGAAAAAAAGATTTGGGTCAAACAGGAAAATGATGTTTCTAACATTGCAAATTGGAGGTATAAAGAGGACTTTTCAATCCAAGCAACGTGTCGGAGAGCGTCCATGAGCGAATTAGTAGCGGAGGGCTAGTATTGATCACGTCAGGTATGGCGTCGACGAGTCTCTCCCTCCGGTTAGTACTCTGGAGGAGTTTCCGCGAGAGTTCGAGCTCGCATACATTTGCAATCCGAGAGCCCTCTCTTCCCTCGGGTTTCCCCGGCTCTCCGGAATCCACGAATCGATACAAATACTCCATTGTTCTCAAGGAAAAATAAGTCGTACGTGGATTTTTCGGAATTTGCCGATCGCCACGTTTTGATAACATATCGGGTGTGCGCTTGATGATAAATACTCGCGTGAATTTGCAACTATCGGCACGTATTTCTGCATACGAGTGAAAACAGGCGCTCCCGCCAATCGGGAAAAAGACCATTGCTACATGAAAGTGTCTTACGCGAAAAAAATTGTCGAATATGCAATAACTCGATAAATAATTATATACGAGCGAAACAATGTATGAAAGTAAAAAGCATATTTGTAAAAACCAATTTTGCAAATTTGTAAAAAGCAATGTATATAAGTAAAAAGCAAATTTGCGAAAAGCAATGTATGAAAGTAAAAAGCAAATTTGTAAAAAACAAACAAGAAAATGAAAATTAGCATGTCGAAAAAATCGAATGAATTCCGCATACAGTTTACGCGGTTGAAATAATGCAAATTCAATTTGCACGTTCGTTCATTATAATTCCGAAACGCACCAGCGAAATACCTCTGTAGGACGGTCAAGCTTGTGGGCAAGCAATGTGCCAATTCAATTTGCATGCTTCGTATAAATCTGGCCGCAACATTTTGAGGAATATTTCTTCAAAAGTAATGCGTTCTAGCACGGGAACTCGTATGGGTGAACTGATATATTAGCAGTGTCTTAAGGGGGGAAGTCCCTTTAGACGCCCGAAAATGAGTAATTTTTCATGAATTTTTTTAAAGGTGATAAAATAATCGCATCATTTTTAAAACTTGCCACTACGTTATTACAACTTTCAAGTGTTGAAGTTTCTGTCTTTTTTAAAGAAAACAAATTGGCGGTGATATACGGTATTCCTTTAGGCGTCTTTTGAAAATGAGTCAAATCGATAACTCAAACAGTTATTGTTCGATCTGGCTGGAGTTTTGGAAGGTTTCACACCATAACATTATTGGAAGGATATACCTAAAGTTTTGAGTTTATCGCGTGTCTAAAAACGTTCTTAGTGTGGCTACGATTGAGCCATTTTTTATGTTTTTTTTTTCATAAAATATTTGTTTTTCTATACGTCAACACATCTAGAAAGAACCATTCAAAACTTATTTTGAATGCTTTTTTGGTATTGTCATAAACGCCAAACAGTCGCATTTTTGTGAGCTACATAGATATAACGCCTTTATCTGTGGAGACGGTACCATTTGTTTAAAGGGGAAATCCTTTATATATATATATATATAATATATTAACGCTATTTAATGGAGAACGCAAAAACTATTCTCAAGGTCATCAATAGTTTATCAAATGGGAACATGTTTCTTTTTTTATTAAGACGTTGTAGCTGATATTCAGCCGAATCCAACGACCTACGATATCATGACCTTGAAATCATATCATAGGTGGTTGGATTCGCCTGAATGTCAGCTACGTCCCAATAAAAAAAACATGTTCCCATTTGAAAAACCATTGATGACCTTGAGAACGCAAAAACCATGACCTTGACAAAAATGAATTTTTCACCACTGTATCAGCCCTTCGAAATCAATTAAATAACCTCCTGGCATTTTTTTCGTCACACTAAACCGGGTGGGGGTCAAAAGTTTGAACAATCAATGTTCAGAACGGCCGAAATTTCGAATGCATTAGTGGCGAACGTAAATATGACGAAAGTTTCCAGTTTCGAATTCATTTAAACCGAAGGGCCAAAACGACGATCGGTTAAAACAACGATGGGCAAAAATATCGAACGGTCCGGATAACGAACACTTGGGATCGAGTAATACGTTGCGTGCGCTTTAGAGGGAAGCTGTGTTCGTTATCCGGACCGTTCGATATTTTTGCCCATCGTTGTTTTAACCGATCGTCGTTTTGGCCCTTCGGTTTAAATGAATTCGAAACTGGAAACTTTCGTCATATTTACGTTCGCCACTACTGCATTCGAAATTTCGGCCGTTCTGAACATTGATTGTTCAAACTTTTGACCCCCACCCCACTAAACCCATCAATGGTTTTTTAAATGGAAACATATTTTTTTTAAAAGAAGTTGTAGCTGATATTCAGACGAATTCAACGACCTATGATATCATGACCGTGAAATGATTTTTCACCAAAATATTTTAGATTTTTTTGGGTTTGTTTGGGTTTGTTTCCGTAACCCTAAAGACAACGGAGATATTTGGTCACGTTGAATGGTCCACCCTGTAGTGTTGGTTATATTGCATATATCGTATCACATATATTTAATACAATCTTATATGAATATATCTAATATACGTGACTAAAACATACATTAGATATGCATTAAAAATATTTCTGTAGAAACGTTTAACGTTGACGACGCGTACGTTCGACGGCTCCAAAATATACGAAAAACACATTGTTGGTGTGTATTAGCGATTAAAAGATCCATATTTCGGATTTATTCATGGATATTCTTTAACCCCAATCTTGTCAATTGAAATTGCATTGAATTGAACTAATTATCTACGACGTGCAAGTTCAAACGTTTTTTTCAAAATATTTTTCCCTACTTTTCAAAAAAGGTCAAACAGAAGAGGCGCCAGGTGAACGTGGTTTGACCTCGAAGCAGCGAATTGAAAAATGTATTATATTTTGTCAAAATATCGCCGCACGTATCGTTACCGGCAACGAGCATGGGAGAGTACCGCCGGTTTCATTATCCGCCTACAATGAGTGCAAAAATAAAAATAAACAATCAGCGTCGAAAAATTCGAGCGAAAAGAACGCGATGAAACGTTACAATTCCGCGGCATTGGGTTTTCGAAGACGAAAATGAAAAGAGCGAAAAAGCGTGTCGAATAGCGATACGGAAAAATGAGAGAATGAACGTGTGTCTATGCGCGCGCGCGCGCGTGTCTTGTGGTCTCGTTCTTGAGCAAACAGGCTTATACGATAATTAACGCATCCTATCGAGGAGAATAATTATCTACAAGGTTCATATAGTCATTGTGCCACCGCAGAGGGTGCCCCGTGAGTATACGAAAGGCGCAGTGTTTATTTTCTTTAAAACACACATGTGAATTGCAGAGAAGCCACGGAAAGATAACAAGCGTTGATACAAAGATTGCTTTGAGGTAGTCGTTCAAATGTTTGTTTCCAAGCCTTAGCACAAGCGGCTCTTCGTATTACTAACGCCGCTACCGAACATCCATCGGCCGTTGCAATTTATGATCGTTCAAATATAATAAAAGATCAAACGATCGCCAGAATTTTCGATCGTCTTGCGCAAACGTTTCTAGGCTTTGCGGTCTTTCAAAAATGTTAATCTCCCTCGTGTAAACGTAAATCAGGTTAAGCGGTATTTACAGACGAAGAGCAAACTACCATTTGACTGGGAGAAATGTCTAATTCAACAACACTGAAAAATACTCGTGGCTTTTTTGTATGCAGTGAGTAGAATTTATGATGCAGGTACTGCCCGGTTGAGGAAGGTTTCTATATTGTTGGGCCAAAAAAAGTTGATTTTGGTGCATCGGAAAGGGTCAATGCTTAAGGGGGCATTCTACTGTGACGGATAAAAAAATAAGCTATTTTTAATAATTTTCTTTTGAAAACCGTTGCATGTGTCGGTACAAACGTTTTTTTGCTTAAGGGGTTACCCCCACTTGCGATTTTGAAAAAATCGATTTTTTTATTGCATTTTTTTGAAGTATGAGTATCTGAGAATATGTCCTGAAAATTTCAAGTCGATCCGAACAAAATTGACTGAGATATGAGCGTTGAAAGAGAAGAATCCGTGAATTGAAGAACTGAAATTGAAACTTTAAACGCGTTTTTCTCAAAATGGCATTTCTGAAGTCGGTGACCAAGATTACTCGAACACTAATGAACCGATCTTCTTGAAATTTTGCAGGCTTATTTAATACATAAAAATATAGTCTTTAATCGTTCGATTTTTTTTTCGAAAAAAATGGCCGTTTTATAGCCAAAAAACGGCCGTTTTTTTTCGTTAAAATCGAACCATTAACTTTGATTGTCCGCCATTTTGTGAAAAATGAATATTTTTTAAAATCCTTCGATTAAAGACTAGTTTATACTTATATTTGACTAAATCCATCCGCATTTTTTTTTCAGATGATCCACTTCGCCGCAATGTTGGTCACCGCAAACCGTGTATATAAAAACATTATTTCATTGACGGCCATTTGCCACTAAACAATGTAATATTTTTCAATAAAAAAATTACTGAAAGTTCTTCAAGATGTGTTCTTTAAGATGGTATGTTGATCGATTAAAAAAGTTTTGTAGTTTTCTTTAAAAAAATTCATGAAAAAGGCCTTTTTTTTGCGCTACAAGTGGGGGTAACGCCTTAAGTTTACACTCTTACAGAATAGAAAACAATTTTTTGTTGTTGCATATAGATATACAGTTATTTAACCATTTTAAATCGTGTAAAGGCATGAAAAAAAGTATGTTGCTGGCGTTGATGATTTGCGCTCTCGAGGTAATCGAATAAAAAAAAATTCAATAAGATTCTCAATCTGTCCGAGTGTCGGTATCGCCTGAATTGGGATTATTATTTTATATTGCGAAATAACAAAAATCCCGTCTTTTTTTGCAAAAGTGTTCGAAAAACACGTTTTTTTTCTTTGTAATTCGGGCGAAAGTAAAAGTGAAAATTAATATTTTTTAATAATCCTAGTTCGGGCGATAGGTATGCATATGCTGAATATGAAGTACAAATTTTAGCCCGAGTAGTTGAGCCGTTTTTGCGAAATCACCAACGCCAGGTAAAAAACAGTTGTTTCCAGGTAAAAAAACTAAACTACCTCCTCGATCGCTCACTATGTTTTAATTTTTCTTTTTGATTCTAGTTCGGCTTATACATAATATTGTACAAAGCAAAAATAAGTTTAATTTGTTTGCTTCAGTAGACATACCAAATGTCAACATTCTTCATTTGCTATTTCCCGCGACAAAATAGGTGAAGAATCGACAATTTTTTGGTCTAACGAAGTAAAAGCTTCCCTTAAATTACTATTATCATTATTAACAACAAACCCAAACAAAAATATTACAAAATCTTCATAGCCGCAAGTCGTAAAAGTGTCGATTGTATTTGTAGGGAATAGTCATGTTCGGTCCAACGGTTCATTATTTCGCACTACTTCATTCATCAGCGGAACTATTGAAGCTAGTGGAAAAAGCATCGGAGCCGGTTGTGAAACCACTGGCCTTCTATCAGCGTTGCTACAGCCTAACAGTTTTTTCTAAACGGTGCATATAATATTGTCGCCCTCCCTCTCTCGCCGCTGTTTTTACTTCCACTGATAAATGTTAAAGAATACTGATTTGTTTTATTGTTAGACGCATGTACAATCCAAGTTGAATAATTTCCTAGAAATTAACTTCTAGGAAATTGAGCACATTTTTTTAATGGAAAATCGCGTATGAAGCCTCCGTTTATACGCGACGCAGACTCTTGAATCAGATGTCATTCGCTGCAAATTCACGATGTTTTATAAGATATTGTGCTAAGTTGGCTAGATTTTGATACTCAATTTCTTTTTTCGAAAATGTTGTAGGTACTGGAACTTATGGAATGCTCGAAGTCCGACTTTTAGTGGGCATATATACGCTGGGCAAAGTTCAGTATCTTTTGGCATTAAGGGGTATCTTTAGACGCTCAAAAATTAGTGCCTTTTCATACATTTTTTTAAGATATTAAAGTAATCGAATCATTTCTAAATTTTGACATTATCTTATTACAACTTTCAAGTGTTGAAGTTTTTTTCTTTTTTAAACAAAACAAAATGGCGGCGTTATAAGGTATTCCTTTAGGCGTCTTTTGAAAAACTGGGAGTTATAGCTCAAAAAGGTATTGATCGATCTGGCTGAAGTTCTGGGAGCTTTCTCACTGTAACATTGGAAGGATATACCTATGAAAATATAAAAAAGTATAAAATTGGAAATTAAGTAGGCTTTGTAATCAAATTTTCATATTTTTGACCATTTTCTCGACACCTTTCACCCCGAAAAAGTAATTTGTTTACGCGATAACCGTAAAACTGTAGGTATATCCTTCCAATAATGTTATAGTGAGAAACCATCCAAAATTTCAGCTAGATCGATCGATAACTTTTTGAGCTATAGCATGTGCAGTTTTTCAAAAGACGCCTAAAAGAATATGTTACAAAGTTACCATTTTGTTACGTTAAAATTTTGTTTTTTTACACTTGAAAGTTGTAATAAGATAATGTCAATATTTTTAAATGATGTGATTATTTTATCCCTTTTCAAAAAATGCATGAAAAACGACTACCTCCTAGACAAAAAAGAGGAATTTTCGTAATTTTTTAATAGGGAAACGTGTGCAGATTTAAAAAATGTGTTTTTTTTATCGAGGAGTATGACTTTGTGTATCTTTTATAATTGTTGTATTGAAAAATATTTACAAATGTGGTAATACAATGGTATGTGCAGACTTGCAGTGGGTGAAATTATCCAGTGCTTGGATGAAGGATTTAATAAAATATTGATTCTTCAAAAAATGGCCGCAGCAGAAAATGAAAGTATCGATTTTCGGTAAAAAAAGTCTATTTTCGTTGAGAAAAAAACTATGGGGTCAGAAAAAATTCCGTCGTTCAAGCACGGCTATTCGATATGTAAAAGAAGCTTGCAAAATTTTAAGTTGATCGGTGCAGTGATTTTCGAGACACAGTGGTCACCGATTTAGAAAAATTCATTTTGAGAAGAACGCGTTCAAGGAACCTACCTATGTGCTCCCACAATTCTCTTAATTTTGAAGGGACCGACTTGAAATTATCACAGAATATTTGTAAAATGTTATGTTTTGAGAATCCGTTGAAAACAAAAAATCGATGTTTTCGCAAATTTCAACTAGGAATTCATACCTTCGAGATTACTTTTCGAATTTGTCCTTACATTGACTTTAAAAAAAATAAATAGCTTACATTTATTGAGATTTTAATCAATAATAAACAATTTTAGTAAACTAAAATTGTTTACTATTTACTATTTACTAATTTACTAATTTACTAATTTACTAATTTACTAATTTACTAATTTACTAAGTTACTAATTTACTAATTTACTAATTTACTAATTTACTAATTTAGTATTTTTGAAAAAAATGTATAGTTTTTTATAGTAGAAGAGACAATACTAATTTACTAAAAAAATAGTAAACAATTTTAGCGTGTAAAAAGGTCTTTTTTATTTCATACCTTTAGCTGATTGCCCAAACCTAATTTCAAGTTACGGCGATGAAATAAATTCCTTCTTTTCGAGACGTATGGTAGCAGTATTCCTCGGCTTTCGTCAAATAAATAATTGTGTCAAAAATCAATTCTACTTTTTTCTCCTTTGGAAAACGCTTCTACAATTGCTACCGAATTGGAGAGTTACTGAACAGAATCACAATCAGAGCTTTCTGTTTTGGCAAGTTGGCTTATGCCTCGTAGAAATACTCAAACAGTTTTAATTGTACAAGTATTTCATTGACACATTTATGATGAAAAGACTCACGCTTCTTCTGCCAAATTTATACTTATTTTCCAATTTTTCCATAATCATAGGAAAAATGTTTCCTTTCGTGTTTATCACACGTATATCTGAATTAATGGCGTGGGTTCGTCTTGCATGTTTTTCGCCTCAGCCATTCCGCGCGATCTCATATCCACCCCAACCCTTTGACGAGCTTTGACTTTCCTTTGATACTTACTCTCGTTTACAAAGTGTGAACCCTCGCGGGATTCACTGTGGAGACCTCACAAAAAAACCGAATGGACTGACCATGACCCCAAATCTGTTTTTCTATGAATAACAATATACCATTTACATTCTACATCAACTTCCTATGACAGAATCCCTCAGATGCGTGCGACAGAAATAAATGGAAATGAATGGACAATGGATTTTCATAGAAAGATTCTTTCGTTACACGATACATCGATGTGCTCAAAGAAATTTCGAAAAATGTAGAAAACCCAAATTGTTCATTTTCGAAAAAAAAATTTGAAGAAATGTATCCACAAACGAACATATCATTTTTTCTTGGCCAGCGAAGGTATTATGTTTTTAATAGGTATTAAAAAAGAAAGGGAAGTGACTAACATGATTATTTTTTTGTGCGAAAAAATGTTTAAGGCTGAAGTCTGAATTAGAAGGTCTGAAACATCTTTTTTTTTTGTTTCTTAAGGGGGGAAATACATATAAATGAACGAAAGTGACGAAAAATTTCGGGATTTTTTTCCAACGCGACCAATGGACCAATCGTTTTGAAATTTTTAGGGTATTTTATTGCACATTAGAAGACATGAAAAACATTTTTTTTAATCGACAATAAGTGTTCATCAACCACCTGCAGCCAATTGTATCTGAACGAATTTTCGAAATTTGCGGCAGCGATAAAAAAAACTATTTATCGGGATTCAGTACAACCAAAGGTTTTTAGACACATAATTTCAAACCCCCGTCGATAAACCTCCATATTCAATAAAAATTTAATTAAACAATCATTTTTTTTGCATTAAAAAAACACGAAAATTTTCGGTGAAAGTTCGATCTTTTTTTTCTGAGTGTCGTCGTTATTACAATATTCAATTTTTTCAATTTTTTCTTGGTTTATCGACAGCGGACTTTCGGATAGAATTTAATGGTTTTTGAATTTTTCATTTCAAATTAAAAAACAAAATACTACAGCTCCCGCAGTTCGACATCGCGGGGAAAATTCGTTCAGCAACAATTGGCTGCAGGCTGCTGATGAACACTTATAGTCGATTAAAAAAAAAATGCCGAAATTTTTCGTCATTTTCGACCATTTATATGCATTTCCTTCTTTAAATCGATAGATAAACTATCCAACAATATATTTACAAAGTTTCAGCGGGAAATTGTAAATATTTTTGACGATACAAGGCCAAAGGCAGAAAAGCGCAGAGTAGGTGTGTGAGTGTTCCGCTCTTCGATCGTCTAATCCAAATTTCATATCTGGGAAAGGTTCAAGGGTTCAACCTAAACAAACCCAAACAAACTCGACCAAAATCATGTGACCCAGTATTTAAAGGAAGCAGAAAGACTTCTGTATGGACAAACAATAACTGATAGCAGGTTATCAGTGTAAGTAAGCAAAAATTGATATTTTCTCCTATCGAAAACTTTAAGGCGCGTTTCCTCCATTTTTCATTTTCAAGATTTTTCCAATTTCCGGGCGTAATAGCAAAAAAACTAAACGACTTATTGAATCAAACTAAAATTTATTTTCTTCGGTATAAAATTCTCTTCTGAGTGAACCAAAAATATCGTTGAAATAGTCTCTTTAAATAATTTTTAAAGCACGTTAAAGTGTTATTTTTAACATTTTTATGTCAAACCAGGAAAGTTATAATTTCACGATTGTTTTCAGCTTTTTCTCAGTTCACGCAGAAGAAAAATATGTGACAATTGGAAATTTTATTGGTTCTTTTTGTTGTTTCAGTCAAGAATTACGAGCTGCATCGTTCCCGCCGATTGGGGACTGCAGTGGCGAGACGCACATGAAATAGGCTGATAAATCTGCAGTAATTTATTGTTTCACGTTAAACATTTTTTTTTCATACATTTCAAATATATATGAAAAGATGCTTCAATGTTTACTGGGCTCACTTGTTTTTTTCCGCTCCAAAAAAATTCCCGAAAAAACACTTTTTTTTGGACCTTCCAATTCAGGCTCCGGTCTTAAGCAAACGAATGTCCAATCATGATCGGACGGAAAAATTCCGAACACAACAGCAAAAGGAACGAACGAAAAAAATGGCGTTCCTCAATCGAAAAATATGCCGTTCGAATCATTACCTTGATGTTTAATCGAACATGGAAGTTTATTTCTTGCACAAACGTCACAATCTATCGATCCTCTCGTTGAGTATTCCCAGGCACTTCAAATGACGATAACGTCTCTCACTGCCACCGTTAATTTATAATCCTCGTTACACTTTTTTGGCAGCCTAGGAAAAAAGCCCGAAAGGTTCCCCCTTCGCATGCGTCGATCATCGTAGGCGTTAAACGTGATCAGATCGGCTGATCGGGTTATTCATGAGAGGCCATAAATTTTGGCAGCTCCAAAAATATTCGTGAAAATTCCGACGGATTTTTCGTTCGCGTGTTCATTAGCCAAAAATGTGCCCAAACTGAACCGATGACGGCAAATTTCTCGCCCGAATTCGAAATCGATGATTGAAAATTTTGTATTTAAGAGGGGCGTGTTTCGTGATCGGTGACCGAAGCCCCAATGAATATTATTCGCGAGAGCGCGAAGGAACCTGCTCGCTACAATCGCGCCCCCGCGGACTCTTCGCCGCATTGACGCTATGTTTAGAGCTATGGGGAAGACTTGCGCAAATGTACGCGCGCAGACACCGCGCGGTTTTCCAGCCCTTCCTTTCGTGCTTTTTTTTTCCTCCCGATATTGCACACCCGCGACGACTCCTGCCTACGTGCCGTTCCGAAGTTCTTCCGGTCTCGAAAATTTCGGCAACGAAATCTTTCGATTACGTGCTTAACCGACGATGACACGAAACCCACGGACAAATTGCATTTTTCATTCTCGAGAAACATTTCGTTATCGATCAAACTGTAAAAAGAGGCATTTAAATTTTCAACTCGTCGGAATTTCGAAAGAAAAGATATGCTGATTTTCATGATTTTTTTTTTTTGGGAAACATTTCGTTACATTTTTGAGACTTTGGGCCTGTTTTTTTTACTTTTGACTGTTGTACAGAGATTTTTATTTTTATTAATCTTGAGAAATGGCGGAGGTGTTGTAAACTGCAACTAATCGACCGATTTCGATGAAATTTGGTATAAATCTTTTTAGTCTTGGAGTCTAAAACATTACCTGGAACGTTTTCGAAAATAACAAAAAAATCGTTTCTTTATTGCGAAATGTAGCCACTTTTTTTCGGAAAATTCAATCTTTTTGTTTCAAAGCGTACCGTTTCATCGATTTTTAACATTTCTCACTTTTTCTTGGTTCATATTCTGCGTATGAGTGTTAACGAAAGAAAAGTTTTTATTGGTTTTTTTTTCAGATTAATTCCGCAGACGCTACGGGTCACGCCGTCCGGCAACATTCGTCGCAACCCATATAAAAAGCCGTGCCATACCTTCGCCATTTTACAAGATTCACAAAAACAAAAATATTGAATTTCCCGAAAAAAATGACTACATTTTGCAATTAAAAAAAAAGGAATTTTTTTATTGCAAAATGGTCATTTTTTTCGAATAATTCAATCTTTTTGTTTCAAAGCATAGCATTTAATCGATTTTCAACATTTCTCACTTTTTCTTGGTTCATACTCTGCGTATGAGTATCAATGAAAAAAAAGTTTCCATTGATTTTTTTTTCAGATTAATCCCGCCGACCCTACGTGTCACGCCGTCTGACAACATCCGTCGCAACCTGTTTGGAAGACCGTACCATACCTCCACCATTTTAAGAGATTGACAAATAAAAAAATAACGTATAACAGCCAAAAGTAGTAATGAACCCTAAGTCTCAAAAAAGGTGAAGAGTTCTACCCTTTAAAAAAAACCATGAAAACCAGCATATCTTTCTTCGCCTAAAGTTATCTCCCCGTTTGAAAAACGGCAGCTTACTTGACGCTCAGCAATGATTTTTTAGTAATGATCTCGAAGTTCAGTTCTATTGGCAATAATCCATAATCCTCCATAATCAGATCAATGGAGTAGCTCGATAGACTTGAATACAAGAGAATGTTTTCCTCCTGTACATTCATAAATAAACATTTACCCTGAACCACCCGTAACTCTGCACTTGGAATCAACATGGTCAAAGATTTGGAACCCCCAATAAAAAAATTGCCAATTGGCATTTGGAAGCATTTCAAAATCGCGGATAGAATTGGAAAATCTCAATTTCAAAATCGTTTCAGAAACGGGTATCCGCAAAAATCACTTTAAACAGGTTGTCATAGTTATAATTTTAATTAGTAAGTTGGGTGACCTGAATAGTGGAAAACTAACTCGTCGATCAAACGCCTTGTTCGTATCGTTATAAATTTTCCACTGATTGTTTCTCCGCTACCGTGTTACGTTGCATGGTATTCCTAAAAATTTGGAGTGTTTACTAAACTTCGGACAGTCCGTTCGTATTAGGTCCGACTATTATTAGTCGGCATGCGATGATTCACTGGCCTAGTCAAACCAAAGACATCGCTGAATTGTATTTTAGAAGAACTTACCCAATTTTCATGACGTGTAGACATGGCCGTACATTTTGAAACACACTCATGATTAAATTTTGAAAATACACATTATTAAATTTGATTATTGTTCATGAATGTGTTCTGGGCAAACCGATCCATCATTTGGTAAATATTCGGAAGTGGGGTTTCTGCTAGTAATCAGGTTAATTTTCTTCAAAGATTCAAACAAATCTAAGCAAACACAAATAAACCCAAATAAACCCAAACTCTCCACGCAGATTAACTCTGAAATAAGTTTGCGAATTGATGCTTTTGTTATCAAACAAGACTATGTACCGACATCGATTATTATCGATAATTGATATTGTAGTCGAAAATACGACCGACTAAATTATCCAAATTACGAACGGTTTTACCTTTTTTTTCAGAACTGATTCTTTAAAAGTAATTGCGGTAATTATTGTACGTAAAAATTTCAAAAATATTCACGTCAAAATTATTCGGATTGTGTGAAACAATTCTTATCTTAAATAGTAATAAAAAAAATAGTATAACTAATATTATAGAAAAAGTCCCAAAAACTCGAGAAAAAATTATTGAGCGAAAAATGTTAATTTTTCGTTTTAGAATGTATGCCACTGCCATTTTTATACCCCCCTACCTCTGCATAATATAATGTATTATACGATATTCAAGTAATAAAAATCGTTCGTAAAAAGTCCCGACAAATTTTCGAGCGGTGCCACGATCCGATATAATTACCGGAACCGCAATAGCTTCACCTTAAGACGCTCACTCAATGCTATTTCCAGGAATTATTTCATATTGTTTAAGAAAAAGGTTACAAGAATAGCGGAGCGAAGGGAGACGCTGCCGTCACGGGAGAACACGACGAAACAATAATCAAAAATAGTGAGAGCGCATATTTCAATTTCGAATCTTCTCCATTCTCGCATTACGATAAACGACGTCTCCGGACGATTAAAAATGTCAGGTATGATATTTCGAAAAATTTGTATGTTTCGAGTAATTTAGGATTTTGGAAATTTTAAAGCGGCTGGGTTGAATGGCCTAAGTTATTAACATTTTATCGTAGATATACAATTCAATCGAGCGAAATTCCTAGAGCCCCGAGTTATCCTGGTTGAATGAATTAATCAGCGAATCAATTGTTACTCCGAAAAAGGATGAGGCTATTTTCTTCGTCCGTAGGCTTCCGTTGCTCCTCTGGCTATCCGCGAGGTCAGTGCACCATTGGCATTAACATTAACCATTAAGGGGTCATCACAGTATGAAATTTTCAAATAATCGATTTTTTTGCATTATCCAATATTATAAACGGCTAAAAACATGCTGTTCATATATTTACATAAACGTTAGTAGACAATTCATATGAAAATTCCGCACTCGAAATTTTAAACGCGTTTTTCTCGAAATGTCGTTTTCCAAAACGGTGTACACTCTCAAAGGAAAAGTTTTCAAGCTATCCGTCTCAACTTTTGACACAACATTCTTCACACCCTTTTTTATGGAAGCAGTTTTTAATGTTCATATTTTTTTACCGAAAAACTGTCGAAAAAATAGGCCAAATTCGATACTATTTTTTCAAACCGCTTCCATTTTGTCAATTTTTATTTTTAAAAAGCTCCACAGCAAGATATTGGCTTTCATACTGATTAACAATCGTTTACCAAATTTTGTTAAAGATTTTTCAGACATTTTCCACCGTTGACAAAAATGTAAAAAAAAATAAACGTTTAAAATTTTATTTTCAGTCCTTCATGAGCGCTTTAGTTTGACATAAAAAAATCAGACTGAGTAGGGTTACTTAACTTAACATTTCATCGCGCAACTCTCGCAAATTGGCATCTTTTTCGGGCTGTTTTCGCCCTCGGCGACTTTGGCCATTTTTGCAATTTTGAAAATCAGCATTGAAACATCTTGGCAACTAGGGCCGATCGATCACAAAAGATGTTAACAAATGGGCAAATACGGCCATGTTTACAACGATTCGTCGTAATGTTTCGTTTCTACAATGTATTTTGATGATGTGATAAACAATCGGCTTCGATAAATCCATGGATTAGTCTTTAAAAAGAAAGGCTTCGAAAAATATTTACAAAACGAATGAGGAATAACGTTGCCACATTTTCCGTGTTTATGCATACCAGATCGATTTTTCCCGGGCTGTCTCGAGCGCCTCAGGTCAACTATATAGCAACGAAAGAATGCCCCATATATTACGCAACGAAATCCACCCTATTCGAATCCCCGACAGTTCTCTCTGACAGTACCTTCGCTCGCTGCCCGTCCTATATGTGTGGAACTCAAGACCTCGCGTATTTTGGAACTCTATCGAGCTCAAGGCCGTCCTGCATTAACCTAGATTCCATATATATATATATATATATATGTGTGAATATATTATTTAAAAATATAACATTACATATTATATTTTTTAAATTTATATAAAGTATATATTTTACATACACATATATATAAACTTTTAATAATAACATTAAATATTATTCAAAAAATAAAATTAGATACATTTTTTTAAATGTATATAAAATGAGGAGCTGTCTAACAAAACCGAACTTGTCCACAAAACGTTAATTTTCTTTTTTCGTGTTCTTCAATCACACCTTCATTAGCTCCCAAAACATTTTGCATCGAAGCCGGCTCTAAACACGTGAAAATTTGTTAAAAACTGCCCTTTCAAGCAGAAACGGACTTGGCCATGGCTGGCTGAATGAAAAATCAGTAACAGTTGACCACAGTGATGACGACGATGACATTGAATGCGATTGTTGTGAGCCTGACATGGAAGAGTTTGTATAGGATTATTAAATTGATGATAAAAAAACAAATTTATATTCAATTCCAAGAATCTGTTTTATTTCACAACTGCATATGTCCATGAGATTTTCATGCAAAAGCGGAGTTGTCCACCATTCTCGTTCAAAACCGGACTTGTCCAAAATAAAGGTAAAAAACAACCCATGGTAGTCAGTGTTGTTATTAAAGTAAAGCCAGGTACAGGCTTTCATCTTGACAGAGCCTTCATATATTAAAGTTTAAAAATTCTAACTCATCTCCATATTGTTATTTTGGATTTCGACCTCTCCTGTAATAAAGTAATTCATGGACAAGTCCAGTTCTATTCATCAGCTCCTCAAATATATATACATATATATTTAAGGAGCTGATGAACAGAACTGAACTTGTCCACTTTGGACTTACTACAAGTCCAGTTCTATTCATCAGCTCCTCAAATATATATACATATATATTTAAGGAGCTGATGAATAGAACTGGACTTGTCCATGAATTACTTTATTACAGGAGAGCTCAAAATCCAAAACAACATGGAGATGAGTTAGAACTTATTCAGTAGTTTGGGCTTGACGGATGTTTTCCTTCTTAATTTTTTTCATTGGTTATTAACAATAAAGATGTCATTTTCCTCGACAAATCGAAAAAAGATTCAAATTTTTTACGATTGAAACACGATAACGCACAAAAGCTCTGTCAAGTTTTAGCCAGTAATATTTTTTTCAAGAAAAATCCATTTTATTTTGTCTCGGTTCAACCGGGTGGCCAAAATCAAGTACACCGTTGGGCCCCCTACGTTTAAAGGTCCATCACGAGATTGTTTATAACTTCTTCAATTATTAATGTTTTTCAATGAAACTCGGTACACAACTTTGGCAATGTACATACAAATAAACGGTCAAACGATTTTTTAATCATCTCACTTATTCGGTCAAAATTAATTTGTTTAAATAACCCTGATTTTCGGGGCTTCACAGTAACTTAATCCCTTAAATATCATAACGAAGGATAAGCAGCCCAACATAAAGCAAACAGTTTGCGTAGTTGGAATATTCGAGAAACTGTATAACAGTTTCATAAGTATTTCAGTTTCATATCCCTACGTTGACAGACTGGGTCATTTTGACCCGGACGAATTTGAAATAAAATGCTCACTTTCCAAAAATTGAAAGTTTTCAATAATTTTTCACAACAATTCAATTTCATATTTTCCGAATTTAAATTATGCAGACGTATTGAGAAAGTTTTAAAGTGTATCCCTGATTTTTTTCAATTCAAATTGACCCAGTGTCTCAAAATCGGTGCCAAATATAAGGGTGTCAACGAAGGGTTAAGGTTATGAAATTATCCAACATGGCACCGAATGCTCCAAAAACGAAAAGTGTTTTTGCGGCAAGTATCATCACAGTGTAAAATTTTCAAAAAATTGTTTTTTTCGCATTACCCGATAGTATAGACGGTTATAAACATCGCCGATCAATCGTACGTAGACTATTTATATGAAAATTTTGCACTCGAAACTTTAAACGCGTTTTTCTCGAAATGTCGTTTTTCAAAACGGTGTACTCTCAAAGGAAGAGTTTTCAAGGTGTCCGTCTCAAATTTTGACACAACTTTCATTACGCCATTTTTTATCTTGCTATGGAAGCTTTTTTTTAATCTTCATATTTTTTAAACCAAGAGCTGTCGAAAAAACGGCTCAAGTTTATACTTTTTTTTAAGCCGCTGCCATTTTGTCAATTTTGATTTTAAAAAACCTCCATAACAAGATAGCGCTTTCATACTGATTAATAATCTTTTTACAAATTTTATTTCAGATAATATTTAAGTTACACTGTGATAATTCCTTAAGGGGCGGGGGGGTAAGGTTAATTCGCTATAAAAAAGCGTGTTTACGATAATTTTTTTTGTTGCCACAGTTAATATATTTTTATTCATGTAATTTGTACATAACAAAAGGACATTTGAAGAATATTCTATAAAATTTTCATTAATAATTATGCAGAAATAAGCCAGAGACAGGAAATCTTCGCAGACGCCACAAAAAAAAAAGTTACATTGCGGTGAGCCGCATAACTCATCACTAGATCATCTGAACTCAAAAATCCAAAAATATATCATGATTCGATAAGTTCCTTAAGGTAACGTTTTCGGGTTTTTTGTATTGATTTTTTAATTTTTGGCTACACCCAGAAGTCAAAATACCGATTTTTCATTTAAAAAATCGAAAATTTTTTTATCGTAAAATACGTGAAAATTGTAAAAAATTTAAAAACTCGACAGCATTACCTCGTAATTTATGTGCAGAAAGAGTGTGTAAAATTTCAAAAGGACCGGTGCAGTGGATTTTTAGCTAGAGACATTACCGACTTTGAAAATGCTAAGTGTGAGAAAAACGCGATTCAAATTTTCAAAGATTTCTACACTAGAAAATCAAAAATTAAACATCAACAAGCCTGTGTTTTTTTCATATACTCACACAGAATCATCACAAAATGTTTAAAAACACAAAATATACTCCCCCCCCTTAAGACGGATAAGGAGGAATTATACAAGGTGTCCTGTTACGAATGGATAATCCTGCAACTGTCAATAGGTCAGATCATGTCCTACTATGCGCTGAAATTTCAACTCAGTAAAACTCCTACGGTTATCGACAAAAAATCATCGGCTTCTGGTTTTTCGCATGCCATTTTTACAAATGATAACTTTTTCGGCGCGGTTATTTAAAAAATTCTCCTGGTTACGTATTTATCGAGAAAAGTCTTCTTTTTAATCCTAAATGTTAAGGAAACTATGAAAAAAGATCTTATGCAGAATTTTCATACAAACAAATTCGAACAACTGACTGATGAGGGTGCGTCCATAAATTACGTAACGCAATTGGGAGGTTCGAGGTTTGCGTTACGTCACGATTCTAGAACTGTCAGAAATAGCAAAATTTCTGCATGTTCAAGTTTTTTAATCAAAAACTCATCGTTCAGAATAGATGCAAGCTCTTATTATTTTGATAAATATAATGAAGGTGAAAAACCGTCATATCGCCCGCGACTTGATATTTTAATGTAAGTATCAATATTCTAGAAAAAAGCATAACTTTATATCAAGAAAAACGGAACAAACTTTGATCGCGAATTTCTCGAAACTACTTTTTTCGACCTTGTCTCAGTGAATACTCAAAAATGTATCAACCGATTTTCAATTTTTTAAAAACATTTTTGTAATCGCAGTGACTAAGGTTGTACGTAGCCGATTTTTTTAAATTTTGACCATTTCTATTCTTAAAGATTGCTTGAGTACAAAAAAGGGCCTTGAAGATAGAAAAAAAATGTCCAAACTGTCGGGATTTTGTAAAAAAAAACCAAAATTAAAGAACGGCTACGCATAACGATAGCTACATTTGTATAGATATCGATAAAATGTTGACTTTTCATTTACAAATAACCTGTCATAAAGATAGCGATAGGACAATGAAGAGATTTTTTTTCGTCGCTAAATCACGGTTAATTTTTTTTTAATTCATAAAAATTGATATAAAACTAGATGAATATATACTTCATAAAATGGGTATAAACCTGATCCTTTCATAATTAGTTATTTCGTTGAAAAAAATCGCAATTATTGACGACAAAGCACCCGTTACGTAACGGAATAGGGGGGGGGGGGCCAGGCCAGGCGTTACGGTTCTGTTACGTAGGGGGGGGGATTGGGAAATTTTTCGTCACGTAATTTATGGACGCCCCCTAGCCTGCGGTATAAAAAAGATACACTACGCATATGTTGCCAACGACTTTATAAAGTTGCTTAGTTATCATCGATTCATATCATTTGTCGAAATGACCTGCAAAAAACCAGAAGCAGATGATTTTTTTTTCAAAAAATAGCATAAAGCCGAAAATCTCGAAAACCGTAGGATTTGATTAAACTGAAATTCCAGCACATAGTAGGACATGATCTGGCTTATCGGCAGTTTCAGGACTATCCATTCATAACAGAAGACCCTGTCTATCCAAAAAGATAATAAAATCGAGACTCCCGTAGTATCGCGAATACCGAACCTCTACTTGCGCTCTACGCGACTGGAAAGTTTCTCTGGACACGAAAGGTGAATACAATTTGCGGAGAGCGCTATCGCCTATTGGTGTATAGTGATGCACAAAATCAACATTTGATACCGGGGATGTGTCGTGATAAGGAATCCTCCCTTAATTTTCGCTTATCTACGTCCGCGCGCACTTTGCACACACCCGCTCAACTATGCGTGTCGGCGTCGATTGCGTCGAATATATACTCTGACCTACTCACATATTTGAAACGCGTGATTATAACGCTCACGTTCGGTGAGTCAACCGTACTTGCGATAAGGATAAGTTGTATGTAACATAAGTAACGTTTTTTAAAAATTTGACTGCCTTAATTCCGACGTGTGCCCTTGCGAGCTCTAACGTGTCACCCTTCTCAATTGAACTCTTTCCTATCGCTCCCTACTCGCACTTCGCTAACTTAACCTAACATTCCATTGCGTCCACAGCCGCCTTTAGGTCCTCGAGGTTCTCGTTTCACGAATTCGAATATTTAACAACACTAACTATTGTGTCATTAAAATTTGACTCTTATATGCGAACATACGTTTTATATTTAAATAAAACTTAATATCAATTTTTTTCAGAGCCTCTGGCACGATCGGTTTTAAATCATCTCGCGAGAGCTTATTAAAAAATCTATAAAGAGTGTAGAATTTTATATACACATTCTCAGCATATTCTACAGCGAAATCTATATATAAATGTAAATTAGAACTGTTTTTATGGAGAGCGTCGTTAGCTAATAGTATGGGGAGGGGGGGAAGATCGGAGAGAGAAGATGGAGGAAATATCAATAGAAGACATTTCAAACCCTTATATAGGGTGTCCCAGGACGGATGGTGGTCCCTGAAATGGAGGGTTAGGGGTGAAATTCTGAGTCGATTGGCATAAGGAGGTATGGGTCTCAGATGAAGCCCTGAATTATTATGAATTTTTAAAGTCGTGCGCACCTGATTGGCCCGCCTTTAAAAATGAATAATAATTCAGGGGTTGATCTTAGACCCATACATACTTATATCAATCGACTCAGAATTTCATCCCGCATCCCCCATTTCAGGGACTATCATTAGATCTCGGACACCCTGTATACATTTTTTCGAATCTCTAGGGGGGCACCTGCCCCTCCCTGACGTCCCTTGGCAACGCCCTGGATTGTTATACAAGTTTTCAGTTCTCGTACGCAGTCGCGTGAGATTCTCAAGCAGTATAGAGTTTATATAGGAATTTTATATGACCAGGGTCGTACACCATCTTCGTAGAATTTGTTTTATATATTTTTTATGAAAACGTTCAAAAAATCACGTAGCACCGTATATCCTATGAAAAAAGTCATGTAAACTCATATATAGAACGGATTTCAACGAACTTCAAGTTATCGAACTTTTAACGAAAAATGACGATTCTAAAAATCGTCTCATTTATACAGCGCTTCACGAAGATAATACGTTGGCCACATTTCTATCTAATAATTTATACACTAATACCCTTCTATCTAATATTTGATACACTAAAATAATTCTAGATGCCTGATATAAACTGCTCACGCGTGAAAAAAATTCCAGAGGCTTTGTAACGACAATAAAAACGGGCGTCACCGAATGTTTAAAGAAAATATTAATGATGAAACTTTTAAAAAATTGACTAGTAGAAGAATTTTCGTAGCCGCGAGTTTTCAGAGAAAATGTAAAAATTTTTTAATCTACTGAATTTGCGCGAAATTTTTTATTTCATTTTACCGTTGGGTAAAATAATTTATTGTAACTTATCGTTATCGAGCGCCACTGTAGTTCACCAATAATTCAGGAGGGCCCTCCTTATGCCCCCACAAAATACGGCCCTCCGCGAGCCGAATACCATCAAATGAATGTAACATTCGACGAATTACGATTTTTACAATTGGTCCAAGAAAATTGAGACATTTTTAGAAATCGAAGATAATAATGTTGCTGACAAGCATGGCAGAAAAAAGTTCGATACCAAATGGCACATGGGGTCACCTGTAGGCAGGGTTGCCAGTTCCTGTTTTGTGTTTTACCGAATTTCATAGGGTATAATAAAGGACCAAGAATGAAAATAAGGGACACCATGTTGTTTTCAATAAAATGCTCTGTTACGGTATCAGTAGCGACATTTATTAATAAAAAGAGCTATTTGAATAGACAACGTATAGTAGCCGTTAATTGAAGGCAATAGTAAGTACTTAGTTATGTAATAGCGAACAAAAATAAAAAATACCTATCATAAAAACAAATACAAACTTACTTTTTTTGACAGTATACTTGGTATTACTTTTTGCTGCTTTAAGAGCTTCTTCGTTTTCTATAATGAAATTATAAAATTCTTTACATTGTATGTTGAAGTTCGATTTTATTTGTAGTTCCGGTTTTACTGTGTCAATATCTGACGTATTTCGGTTTGTGGTCCACGTATTCGTACACGAGGAAAAAATCGTTTCGGCCTGGGCGTTAGACACTTGGATGGAAAATACGTATTGTATCATTTTTGGCAGATACTTGTTTTCATCGGTTGATCTTAGAATCGAAATCCATTTTTCAAGAACATTTTCACGCGTCTTTTCTTCTATTGATTTCGTCAAGAGAGGCTTTAATATAGAACTCTTCATACAACGCATCTAAGTTAACATTAAGTATCTGTAGTTTTGATACAATGTTGCACAAATTCTGGTACTCAAGGTCTTAGGCCACAGTAACGGGTGTGAAATAATGTGCGAATTTACCAATTTTTTTCGTATGAAAAAGTGATTCACTCATCAAATTAGTTACACATCTATTTAGTATGAATATCAAGCTGTTAGAAAATATATATATATTTTTTTTTCGATGTACAATATGCCCGACTACTGATATTTTCTTTTGTTATCTTTTTTTAGGCGCTCCGCGGCGTGACAATTAGCATCCAAAATGTTTTACCTAGAACGCAAAGACAAAAATTCTCGTCAATCTACATTAGAATATCTAAAGAAGTACGTACGGAATTAAAAAAATATTGCTTTATTTAAAAGTTGTAGGTATTTGAACTTAAGAAATGGATTTTCAGTGAAAAATTTCGTTATAACTGCTCATAAACTGATCGTAAAATGAAAAGTTTTCAATTAATCAGAAATTACGTGCGTACTTCTCTGCGAAATGCAATTAGGAACATAATTTTTAAATTTGAAGTGAATCGAGTGAAAATAGTTATTGGTCACGCCGATTGGAAGAAAGATAACAAATGAAAATATTATTAGTCGGCTGTTTTGTACATCGAAAAAAAATATACATATGTTCTAATAGCTTGACATTCATACTAAATAGATGTGTAATTAATTTTCATCACTCATGTGAATCACTCATGTGAATCACTTTTTCATACGAAAAAATGGTTTAATTCGCGCATGATTTTATACCCGTTACTGTGGCCTAAGGCCTTAACTTCTTTCGTCAGTGTCAGTGACTGCAAACAATGGAAATGACTATTTTACGAAAAATTGAATCACGTTTCCAGACATGTCAGCACCTTTCGATACCCCTCCAAAAATAAAGTATCGTATTTTTCAGCCTGATTGTGAGAAATGGACACTTTTCAAAGAGTGTGCTAGACTGTCATTCCAAAAAAGGCATCTCCTTTCGTTTCAAACTATCCATAATCCAAAAGCTATCCTTATTAAATTGACAACGTTATGATTTTTTCCCAATATAAAGGACGAAATATCGTTCGCTATTCTCTATTCCAAAATAGGGGACAAGATCCACTTTTGGGTCTGAAAATGGGGAGGTCCTTCATAGTAAAGGACACCTGGCAACCCTACCTGTGGGCGACAGCCAAATGAAACGTAGGCAAAAGTGCGAAACGCGATTTTGGTTTTGGCAATTTTCAATCGGGGGAAGGGCTGGACCGAACGATTGATCTTTTCCGAAGATTGAAAACATTTTCGGAAAATTTGCCGCAAACAAATTTGCCAATGATTCGGGCTAGTTAAGAATATAAAAATTCACGCACTCACGAGCCAGAGTCACTTCTTTAAGGGCCCACGTGTTACTCCCTGAACGAGTAACGAACGAACTTCTTGAATTGTGCGTCGTAGCCTCGAAATTATGCGTAGTGAGTTATGACGAAAGCAACAAGGTATCGATCTCGGCGGAGGAATAACGAAGGGCAGATTGGAGGGGGGGGGGTGAGATGTTCCCCTGTAGCAAAGGGTGAGAAAAGTAGGTCAAACTCCCATATCTGAAAGTGCCGAAAAACCTAACCCAACTTCCCATAGTGGTGGGGATCGATATGTGTATACGCGTGGCACGAGTGTTTCGCCGGGGGGCGGGGGGGAGGGGGAAAATAAGGGAGTCCCGATGTAGGTCAGCGAGGGACCGAAGTAAGGACGCGCGTTCACCTTGGCCTATATAGGGATAGGGAGCGTATGCCGATTCATCAATTGAAGAGCTGGCAAACGAAACCGGACAATTCCACATGCGGACAATTTTTTCTTTTTTGCGTTCTTTAAGTAAACCTTTATTAGCTGCCAAAATATTTTGCATCAATGCCAGCTCTAAGAACCTTAAAATTTGTTAAAAACTGCCTTTTCAAGCAGAAACGGACTCGTCCATGGCTGGCTGGATGAAAAATAAGTAACAGATGACCACAGCGATGACGATGATGACATTGAATGCGATTGTTGTGAGCCTGACATGGAAGACTTTGTGTAGGATTATTAAATTGATAATAAAAAACAAATTTATATTCCATTCCTAGAATCTGTTTCATATCACAACCAGATATGTCCATTAGATTTTCATTCAAAAGCGGAGTTGTCCACCATTCTCATTCAAAATCGGACTTGTCCAAAATAAAAGTAAAAATAAACCCATGGTATTTAGTGTTTTTTAATCAAACCAAAGCCAGGTCCAGGCTTCCATTTTAATGGAGTCTTCATATATTAAGGTAGTCCTATCGACAGGCTTCAATTCAAAGGATTTTCATAATTTGTTTTGAGTCTCACTAAATACATTATTAACCGTCTCCGTAAAATTCAAAGGTCGGTTATCGACCTTATTACAGAGAATAAAAATATAAAAATTGTTCACTTTTGTGAAGGAAACCCGAGACGACATACAAAATCCCAATTTCCGGTCGATACAAAAGTGTATAGAAAAGTGTATAGATTCTTAAAAATAATCAGATTTACATACTTAACACTTGTTGTAATCCAATGCTCTCAGAAAAAAATACGCTTATTGACCTAATTTTCATGTAATATCAAGTTTAATTTGAACTTCCGGTATTGGATTTATTACCACTTGCTACAATAAAGAGACGTGCCAGCATGGCAACAGCTGATCGTAGTCGTAACCTCATCGCACTCATTCGAATTTCCACACATATTTCATATTTCATTTCATTTCATTACTAGTCGTGGCCCGAATACAATGCTTTACATTTCCCGCACCTGACATTGTTTTGACAGATCGACGTTGACAAGCATGGAGGTTAAACTCGCCTGAATGAGTAAAAAGGGATGGAGATAGAACCAATGTTGCCAAATATCAAACCTGGAAATACTACGCGAATCCTTGGAACAGCTATTTTTTCACTCTTCTAATTAAATGTGAACGTTCATTAAGCAGTTTACAAGCAGAACATTTTAGTTATGGCAAATTATTTTTTTTGCATATGTTAAAAATATAAATTGTACAGGTCTCAAGTACGACCAGTGGTATGACTAGTGTGAAGCGATAGGATTACCTTAAAGATTAAAAATTCCAACTCATATCTATTTGGTTATTTTGGTTTTTGACCTCTCCTGTGAAAAAGTAATTCGTGGACAAGTCCGGTTCTGTTCGCCGGCGCCACAATTATTCAAATAATAATAGATATTTTCTATAGATTTCTAATAATAAATAGCTCCTGAGATATTTTAGATGAATATCACATACCGGCTGGTGTAAGCGCCTGGCGCTAACAATAGTACTGATACGATCGTACGCCTTTTCAATGGTTGTAAAAAACAATATGTGTAAAAAAATATTCCGTTTTTTTTCGATACATCACTAAATTTTACGACATGGATGGTTGGCTCAACCCCCCTGACATTTTCAAGGCAATTATCCATGGAATGTATTCTTCTATAGAAAATTCATCGTATTTTGTGTTTTTCATTATTTTTTACGAAAATATGCTTTGATATGTTATTTAAAAAGAACCGCTTTACGAAAGTATGACACCTTATTTTTCTTCGTCAGGTCTTTGGCATGATTGTGTTTTCACCAAATATTGCATACCATTCGGCAGCACATTTTACCTAAGATTTCAATCGTGGATGCCCATAGCTTTAGTCCCTGTGACTCCCCC
Source organism: Ophion costatus (assembly GCA_951751655.1). Lineage (NCBI taxonomy): Eukaryota > Metazoa > Arthropoda > Insecta > Hymenoptera > Ichneumonidae > Ophion > Ophion costatus. The sequence goes on along the minus strand of OX632359.1, from coordinate 41,644,601 downwards.
CAGCCCTGGCTTCTACAGATTTGTGTCAAATGTTGCGCCTCCTGGTTCGGATACAAAAAAGCGATTTCGCTGTATCTCAACTTGGGCAAAATTCTCTCAGGTGATTTTCCTAAAATTGACCCACCGTTGATTCCAACGAACTAACAATCTACTAGAAAAATTTCACTTGCCTCTTATTCGTCGAATCTAAATAATTCATTTCAATGATTTTACTTTTGTCATTACATTCTATGAAAATAGCATAGAAAAATATACATTTTCTACGGCCTTTAGATGACCTTTATTTCCCTTTGGGGTATCGATTTCGAACCAGCACACTGTGGAATCGTTGAAACTGCCTCGTTTGCATTTTCTGGCTCTCTCGATCACGACGTTGAATCCGCGAGTGCGGAGAACTGCTAAAACATCGACGCGCTCAAGATAAGTCGAAGACTTCGTAAATGAGAAAAGAGTTATATCGTAATGGCAGAAAGTTGAGGTCATACGTCTGCGAACGAGATAAAGCACGACTCCGCCAAGGATTTCCTCGGTCAGGAGCCATCCATACGAAGCTGTTTCAGCAGTATGGCTTCCGATAAACCATTTCAGCTGCTTGAGTTATTTTCATTTTTTTTTAATCGAAGGTTTTAACGGTGACTCATCATCGTGTGTGTGTGAGTGTGGGTCCTGAAGGGTCCTCTTTGTGCCCCAACTAAATACGGCCCTACGTAAAAGGAACACCTTAAGGATGTTGAGTCCCAAATCGCAAATGATGATAAAATTCTGAAAATTTGGTATGTTTTTGTATGAAGTGTTTCAGAGGTCGTGTAAAAATTTTACGACAATTAGGAAGCTCGTTATTGAACAATTAACATTCACAAATTAAATGTTGTTTTATGGAAGCTGATGTAACTTTGCAATAAGTTTTTTTTTGACCTCTCAATTTTATAATATCTACAATATACTGAAAGCAACGGAAACAAAACGAAGTTTATTGATTTTTTTAAAATTTCTTTTAAAAATTGTTCTTAACAAAATGTTAACTTTTTAATAACGAGCTTCCTAATCGTCGTTAAATTTTAACACGACCTCTTAAATACTTCATACATAAACATACTAAATTTTCCGAATTTTCTTATCATTTTTTATTTCAACCCTTAAGGAGGTTGAAGTAATGATGATAGAATTCTGAAAATTTGGTATGTTTTTACATGAAGCATTCAGGAGGTCGTGTAAAAATTTCATGCCGATTAAGAAGCTATTTATTGAACAATTAACATTAACATGTTTCATAGGGACTCAACATCCTTAAGAGGAGCAAAGAATGTGCCCGCACAGAAATTTGTTGGAGAGTCCCTAGATCTTACCACATCCTCATAGGGATTTGATAGAGACGCCTCACGTAGGGAGTTCCCATTGAAATCCAGGTGGATGCCGCGCTAATTGCCGATTGACATCGTTTAAGGGGGGATTGTCTTTTTTTTCGCAAAATTTACCGCTTCTTGGGAATTTTTTTGTGAAGAAAGTATACAACGGAAAACTTGTGAAACTTGGCATATAGTTTTATTGATCTGTTTATTACATACAAAAAAATTTTTAAACAATTTCATAAAAAAATCCGCCTCCCACCCCCCTCGACGCGCGATGTTCCTTTTTTAATGGTGTGCACGATTACAGCCTTCACGTTCATCCTGCAACAAAAACCCAAAAAGCATTTTACTTTAGACACATATAGCTATCGTTTGATGAAGCAAAAAAGCAATACGTTTAATAGTTTTTTATTTATAACAAAAATCGATCAATTTTTTTCGCAAAAAAGATACTTCAAGTTCAAAACGTCACCAAATCGTCAATTTTTTTTTTCCCTTCATCGAACGATAGCTATATGTGTCTAAAGTAAAATGCTTCTTGGGTTTTTGTTGCAGGATGAACGTGAAGGCTGTAATCGTGCACACCATCAAAAAAGGACCATCGCGCGTCGAGGGGGGTGGGAGGCGGATTTTTTGATGAAATTGTTTAAAAATTTTTTTGTATGTAGTAAACAGATCAATAAAACTATATGCCAAGTTTCACCAGTTTTCCGTTGTATACTTTCTTCACAAAAAAATTCCCAAAAAGCGGTAAATTTTGCGAAAAAAAAGACAATCCCCCCTTAAGAATTTTTGGGTAAAGTTTCAAAAAGGTTCATTCTCTGATCGACCTGAAATTTTGCACAGACGTTCCTTCGAACATTTCAGGAGATCTCCCAAGAGAATACCTGGCGACCCGCAATATTCTTCGCGATATGAAATTTTGAATGTTATTTATTTTACGGTGCTCGTAGTGCGGACCAGTTCTGGCTATACATTTACATGTAATCGCGCTCTCCGTTATGTGCGTATCTTCGTCTAGCTCGTCTAGCTTACGCGCAGCTTCGCCCCACTCCACCACCCGCCAAATTCCGAAGTATTAAAAAAACAACAATAAAGCTTTAAAAAACCGAAAAAGATCAAAAACTAACAAGTTAACTGTATAACATTATAAAAACCCAAAATAAAAACAAATAACCGATGGAAAAAGGGGAAAAACGAACCGACGGTGTTCCGTGTCTATCTCAATATTCCACGCACCCCACTGTTCCACACGCACATCGGAACTGCCCCGCGCCCACAACAGTATTCCACGCACCCCACGATTCCACGATGTTGCATGACGCACTATTCATACATACCACAAACGCACTCTCCATAGACCGGAAAATGCTCCATCCAACATAAAAATAAAAAGTCAGCGTTGCACCGACAGCGATACGGTGGCGACGTATGCAGGTGGGGGGAGCTAACGTGTAGACTAGACGAAAATCCGCACAAGGTGGACAGCGCAATTGCATATACGATAGGCATAGCCAGAACCGAGCCTATTGAGTATAGATATAGTAAAGGGTGTCCGAATGACCTGTCATTGTAAGAGGTCTTCTTATTTCAGACGGTAAAAATTTCATTTTAGAAGCTAAAAATGCTATTTTCACGATTTCTTTGATAGTTTTATATTACATATATTGATATACAAGTTGTTAGACTTGATAAATAAATAAAAATTTTAAAAATTCTTTACTTATTTGAGTCACTATTTACAGACGAAAATGGTAGTTAAAAAAATGTCCTGAAAAATTGTAGGTCTGCGCTGTTGATGAAGTCTCGGGGATGGATCATCCGAAACAAAAAAAAATCAACCGGTTTTAGATTCAGTATGTTAATGACTATAGCGCATATCATACGATTTTTGGTATATGCGAAAATAACAAAATGGCGGACATTTTTCGGAAAAACAAAAAGAACGTGTTTTTTCACCGTTTTAGGCAAAAAAATAGTAAATATCAATATTTTGAAAAATTCTTGATATGCGCTATAGCTATAGTTGTAAAGAATGTGTAATTAAAATTTCATAAGAATCGGTTCAGTTGGTTCGAAGATTTTATCAAGAAGCCGTCGAAAAACGCGATTAAAGTTTTTTTGGGTTACATAAATACATTTAAAAAAAAATTTATACGTATTTCGAAAGAGTATTTATTAAGTGTAACAACTTTTATATCAATATCTATCAAATAAACCTATCAAAAACATTCATGAAAATAGCCTTTTTGGCGTCTTAAGTGAGAAAATCCCTTAAATTGCCCGCTATTTATTCATGGCGAACATAGAGTACTAATCTTTGACAACTGGCAGCAGGAAGTATTGAGGTTTAGTCATGGAGAATTACGCGATCGAGCAACGCATACAAATTGTTATTTGCTGCGTTATTGCTGAAATTGTTATAGCAGCGTGGTCAACTTAATAAATTTTGAAATTCGACACCTTTACAAATGTTACGCCAGAAATCTTTTCAGGGGGTCTCTTAGAATATTACAAGGATGGTAATGGTATTCACAATGGTATTTTATCGTAAGTAAAGTTAAATTTTATTTTTTTTAAGTCAAGTTTTTTCAAGTTAAGTATTTTTACTTAGTAGTCTCGGGTAAAGTATTTTTACTTAAACTTTATTTAAGTAAAAATACAATATTCACAATGGTATTTTTTATTGTAAAATGTACCCATTTTTTTCGGCAAATTCAATATTTTTATACTTTTTTGGTCGATTTATACTTTTTTGAGATAAGATTTCTTATCTAAAAAAATCGCAAAAATCTTGTGGATCTCAAAAGAAATATTTTTTTAATACTGCTCGAACGACGGACGGGAGATCAATTGAGGCAGCAATGTCTTAATTAAAAAGTAGGCGACGCCCCGAGTCGTGCATAAGCTCGAGAAGCGTCACGCCTTGCGCCTAAAAAATTGGCATTTTAAATTAACCGTAAGGCACGACGCTGAACAAATGAAGATAAATGGACCGAATTGGGTATTTGATCGGGGAGCGGAAATTCCGATTGATTCGCGCATATACTGCACGATCGTCGTTTCTATACACAGTGCTAATTTGATCAATTTTCGACAAATTCCAGAGCAGAGTTCTCGTCTGACGAACTGAATTCTTTTCTTTCTAATTAGCGTGCTATTATTAACCTACTATATATTTTCTTTTTAATTATGTTGTTAATCAAACAATTTTTCCCTGGCCAACGTTGATATCCCTACTGGAGATGTTTTTTTTAAAGATCATTTCGAAGATTGGCTCTCCCACCGCCATTTTATACAAAAATAATAATAATACAAATTTGTATACTTAAATATATGTTGAATAATCCCTTTAAAAAGAACTCTCGTTCCTTTTATTATACGCAAAAAAAATCGTCAAGGTTAGGCCGTCTTGAAGGCTTAAGGTGGAAATTAAAAAAAATACGATTTATCCTATTGCATACTTTTACAGCCTAGAGTTTGAACTTTAATTTGCAACAAAGCTTTTGTACAAATTCTAAAAATTGACCGAGTTATGACGATTTTTGCGAATTGTTTATCCATTTGCGAATAACAAATAATTAAAGTTAGTTGTCGCAAATCGTACCTTTTTTCTACAGCTTGCCATTTTTCTAGCTTTCAAAATTTGAAAAGAGTATTTGCTTCAACGAAAGCTTTATTGTTATACCAAAAGTACACTTTTTTATTTTTCATTACAGATCACCCTAGTTTCCCAACCACCTACATCGATTATTTAAATAATAATAACTTCTTTGTTTCGTAATATTTTAAATAAAATAAACACAAACGAAACTTGGCAGTGTATCAATTGTGTGTAAAAACCCAACGGCGTCATCCCAAAATTACCATCAGAAAAAATATTTCAAATCGCACTGTTTTTTGGGCCGCAAGCTTATGCAGACCCGTTGCAGAATTCTTTTATACCTAATAAAATTGTTTGAAGGGCTGAAAGTTCCAAGTTCTTCGCCACAGAAATACGCACGTGCATAATTGAGTATTTCCAAAGGACTCACCATTGTCTCTCTTCCAACGCGTTCTTTGGGGTTGAATCTTGCGTCTCGTTGTGGGATTGTTTGGCGTACGAACCATCTTCAAAGCTTATTGGCTTTGTCTCTCCTGGTTGATGTTATTTAATCGACGATGTTCCAGTAGGACCTTAAAAATCCGATGGAGATGCTATACTTAAAAAAAAGGCACGCATTGGTTAGCATAAATCAGATTTATCAAATTTATCAAAATCGAAATTCACTTTTCTTCCTTACAATAAATAAAGGATTTCGTTGAAACTCACAAACCTATGTGATAAAGAATTGAAAACTAGACACGTGTTTTTTTTCATCTACGGAAAAACGATTTTAAGAAGCAAAACCACCCCTCAACACAGGCGTGTCCACCCTTATTTTATTTTACGTTCAATCCTTCTATACTGGATTTTTCATCGCTTCACATTAGAAGAATTTTGGTTTTTGTTTCATTCAGATCGGTGGACTGCTTGTGGATGAAACTGCAAAATCACCCCTTACAACGCCTTACTTTGAGGGGTGGTTGCCCCCCTCACTTTATCACGAGGAGGTAAAGTCTCCAACATCCCTAGTGTAAGTGTGCGAGTGTATGTGGGGGTGAGTTTGTTAGGGTTTGTTCGATAACCCAAACAAACTTAAACAAGAATTAGGTATCTGCGGCTCGTCACTTCGGCTCAAAAATGGTATTCTAACCTAAAAATTATGAACGTTATCAAAAAACTTTTCTTACAAAAATTGCCAGTTTTGGCCTGCTAAATGTTTTAGTTAAAAAATCCATGATCCCATAAAAAACACGCCGGTCATCTTAACGTCACCATTTTGACTTTTGGACCGAAAAAGATTTTTTTAACGTCTCCCTTTCAACCTTGAAATTTTTATTATTCTCAATACTTGATGAGAGCAGTATTTTTCGAGATAAATCAAGTGTAAGATTAAATTGGGACACTGGGTATGACAAAGAGTTTACTGTATAGATTTGACCCAAATGGTAACATATCGTCCATTGTCCCGAAACTTCTTAAGTGATGTTCCTTGTTAGTGAACACGCACGATTTTTTTGCTACCACCTGTATATTCATTTTTGAAGAAAAGACGATACTTTCCCAAAGTTTCTCCATCCCTCAAAAATTGATTTAATCGACTGTCAGGGACTTCTTATATAAAATATTCCTCTGCCTTTTGCCACCTAAGCAATGTCTTTTTGAAGCAACAGTTGAAAGGAACGGCGGACAGCAATTTGCAATTTACCCAAAGGCGTTGGATGCAAATTTATGGGAAGTATCCAAATGGGTCGGAAGTCAAGGTGTGCTCAAGATTGAATGCGTTTTTTCATTGAGACGGAGACAGCCCAAATTGAAATATTTTCGGCACACATAATAATGCAAATTCGTTCAAAGCTCTTAGTAGGGTAAAGTGAACTTATTTTGGCACCCCACAAATTATTGACAGTTCACTCCTACTTACACAGTGGTACCTTAAAGTGCCAATAATTTGGCTTAAAGTGTCAATAATTGGGCACCCTATCTGACCTTTGAAAAACAAGGCTTGGCACTTTACGCCCTCAATTCCGCTACTAAAAATGTAACCATACCAATCTTGTCATTACAGATTTAAAAAATCGCACGTAAATCATAAATGATCTATAACATATGCAAATCAATCCAAAAAATGATTTCATCTCCATTCAACGGGAAGGGTGTTCAAAGCCTATTTTTCAATCGGAATGCGTGCGATATTCCATTTTTACGTGTTTCTCGAGTCTCTTTCGGCGCAGCTAGCAGACTGCTGTCTAAGATTACTAACAATAAGTATTCGAAATATTCGGACGGGGCGACTAAAACAATTCGCAACGATTATCAAGTACATTATCACCCAACAACTTTTTTGAACAATGTTGTTCTCGTCTTTTCTGCGTTATTTCCTCCCCCTTACCTTCCCTCTGCGTGGCTCCAAATGATTCTTTCTCGCCGAGTGTAAAAAGGATTATGACGATCAACCGTGGTAACTTCCCAGTACTTGCATAAAATAAATACACGATTGAGGGTTATAATAATGAAACGTGATAAAAGTCTTCAGTGCTTCTATAAAATGGATACACGATTGAGGGTTATAATGATCAAAGGTTATAATGATGGCAAATCTTCAGTACTTGTATAAAATGAATACACAATGGATCGAAACGCACACGAAGGGTTTCGATCGCCAACTGATATACTATTCCATATACCAGTGGGGGTTACGTTCACGTCCACACGTTCTCACCGATCGACGATTCACGGTGATCCGTCGAGGTCAATCCGTACGATCGATCGTTCGCTCCTTCGTCCGTCGTGCCTACAAAAAGAGTCCGGCGGAATTCCGCAAAAAATACAAATCGCTGGAACGAATGATGAGGAGAAAAAAATATTGACCAAGTACCTACGTGCGTATTATAGAGCGTGAGTTGTTTGGCCTTTCCCTCCATTGTGCACCGGTCTCCGTCTTCGCGCGTGTACCACAATAGCGAGGGATTTACGGAGCAGGCGCAGTAACGTCCGGGGGTCACATCAGCGTACGCTTACCCACAGGAGCTGTGATACACACAATGTCCAACACACGTCCTCACGGGCATGACACACGCCGATTCTCTCGATATAAACAAGATTCAAAAGCAAATATTCCAAAGTATGTCGAGGGCAAGCCACTCGCTTATTCTACAAATTTATCGTTCGGAGCCTAATATTTTTCTTGTCCTGGGAAGTCTATTCCTGTTCCTGTCATCCACTGTCCTTTACTCTGCGCGTGGAGCTCTGTGTCACTTGCTTGTTCTTCTCGCGTTTTTTAAATGTTTTTCATCCTATCGAAGTGTGTTAGTAACATGAATGTTACTAACATCGGTACACATGCAAGGTGTACTGTCATGACTGGGTAATCCGCTAACTGTCGATAGGTCAGATCGTGTCCTACCATATACTGGAATTTCGGGTTAGTAAAAGATTCTATTGCCAAAATGTGAGCCGTTTATTTTAACCGTTTAGTTTTTTTGCAATAAAACTGCAAAAACGAGGACTTTGAGTTACCGAAGCACGTCGTCTTATGGAGCCGGTCAACCGAAAGTGCGGTGATCGTGGTTTTTCTGCTCACGTATCGAACTTAATCCGTTGGAAAACTGAAATTCGATACATTAGATATAATAGATATTGTAGCAAAAGAGAAAATCAATCTTCACCGTGTAGTTAAAGCACTACATTACAAGAAAGTTTCAATTTCCGGTTGAAAATGGTCAGAACGACGAAATAGCACTCACAAACTTAGCAACGTCGCGAGTAACAGCTGATGCGTTTGGCGAAAATAACCCAGCTTTGTTTTGAAGTTAATTTGAATAGAAGCCGCCACAAAATATGCAAGCAACAATTTATGGAGTTTTCTCATTGATCACGTATCAATAATACGTTTAATTATATTCTGCCTATAGTGTTAATTCCGCTCAGGTAAATCAAGCCTATTTTAATAGGTTTCCGGCTGATTTTTGTTGTATTTTTAGCCCGTTTTTATGGTGGATATGTTAATATTATTATTACGAAGATCACTACCGAGTTGTTGACAATCTAATTTTTCAGTTTTTATTTGTTCACGTGCAAACGTGAAACATCAATCAGAGCAGATGTCGGTAAATTTAGACTATTTTTTAAACTATTTTTTGACCGCGTGGAAGTGATCGTACCTCCTGAACGAGATTTTGGGCTTTGTTATTTTTTTTTTAAATCATCTGTTTTTGGTTTTTCGCATGCCATTTCTACAAATGATATGATTCGACAATAACTAAGCATTTTTTTAAGTCATTGGCACGATCTGCGTACTACATTTTTTTTAACAGCAAGCTATCAGAGTCAGATGTTCGAATTGCTTTGTATGAAAATTCTGATAGCTTGAAAATTTTTACATATAATCACACATTTTTGGGAATATTTTCAGATTTTTTATTCGGGGAGTTTTTTTCGGAATGTTTTTTCACTAAGGGTTGTTTCGAAAAATGTAAAAAAAATCAGGGTGTCTTTTAGAGTCAATGGAATCAGATTTAAAAAAATAAATCGAATTGGCTGGGGTCAGGGAAAAAGTCCACCGGATTCACGTGGAATACCTCATATATATATATATATATCTTATAATATCTATAATATAAACCTATCAACAAATTTCATGAAAATAGCCTTTTTTACGTTTAAAGTGAGAAGACCCCGTAAGAATAATCAGCTGGATAATGTTAAATTGAAGGACTTACACCTAGTTGACATTTTGACAATATCAATTTTCGGTTTTCGACGGCAAGTAAAAATGAAAAATTTAAAAATATTCCCCGAAAATTTCAAGTCGTTCCGTTCACAATTGAGGGACTTATGGGCCATTATAAATAGCTTCCGCTACCCAGCGAACTTTAAAAGCGTTTTACTCAAAATTACTTTTTCAAAACAGGTGACCACGATGTCGCAAAAATCACTTTTTCTACTTTGAAAAGTAGATCCGTGTAGTGATTTTTGAGATATCGTGTTCAGCGATTGTAAATAAGTCATTTTGAGAAAATCGCTTGCAAGTCATATTACAGGCTTCTTTTACATATCAAAAAGCAGTGCTCAAAGGAATTTTTTTTTTCGAAGCACAGTTTTATGTACTATCGAAAATAGAGCGTTTTTCTCGGAAAATCGATACTTTGACTTTGGACTACAGTCATGTGTTCACTAATCAAGATTTTATGTTACTTCGTCCAGGCACTAGATAAATGCATGCACGAACTGAATGCCTTAGATTCAGATTATTTGTTTCCGAGCATCAGGGGAATCTTTTACCGCGAAAGATGTTTTTAAAACAGCGGTCTGCACAAACCGTTCTACCTACCACAATCGTAAATATTTTTCAATACAAAAATGGTCGAAAATACTTAGAACCACAATATTTAAAGTAAAAAGGTAAATTGGTAAACCTGCAAACGTTTTCCATAAAAAAACGTCATGGAAATTTATCTTTTTTTTCCGCCACAAGCTGGATACAACGCATTAAACTTTTCTTCTTCTCTCTACACGAGAAATTACTGATCAACCTTCATGATCCAGAAAGTATCAATCCTTAAACCTCAAATTTTCTTTCTTCCATTATCGAAATAATCGTACGAACCATCGAGAAATTCCCGCGACGTACTAAATTGTCACGTATATTTCAATAACTGATAAACACACTGTAAAAAAAGATATGAAATTTACAATACATTTAAGATACAAAAGAATTGACTTTTAGGAATTCAGTAGATGAAATTAAATTTGAAACACTTGTATCGTAAATTTAAAACAGGAACATGAAATTCTAACGTGGATATAGAATTTAATAGATGGAACATGGAATTTCAAAGACAAGTTTGTAAATTTGTGGAAAATGTATTGCATCAACCCGTGCCTTAAATTAAAGATTACAACAGCTGTACATTAATTCAAATATAAAAAACAGAGTATTGCAAATACAAAACGCGCTCAACCCACTTCGGCCGCTCGCGACGACCGATGGTCGCGCGTAGTTCGCGCAGCGTCCGAGGGACGGCGCCTTGTTCCGCACTTTCCCATAGCCACTCGCAGCTTCGGTCGGGCATATAACCCGACCACCGGCTACGATCATCCTGGGAAAAACAGGCGGGTTTGCAACTCGTGCACGCGTCGGAGAGTATCACAAATTCGTTACCTGTCCATATCCACGCCAGAGTCGCAGTTATTGAACTCACCTTTCCGGAAGGAAATTATTTTTCCCTTTTACGCCGCCAGGTGTTGAAGAAAGAAATTTCACAAAAAATCACCTTTTTTTTATCTCTAGCTCCCGTCGAGGAGGATAAATACGAGTCACATTTTCAGTGGGCTTAATGATCAATTTCTGAAATAAACTTAATACTTAGGATCAGTAATTTTAATACACACCCGTATGTTGATATTAGCAAATGGTTCTTGAATTTAATATACACTCGTATATTGATATCACCAAATGGTTCTTGATTTCAATATACTTGAATGTGATTATTTCTTTACACGTGCAGTATTTTTCAAGAGCGTTGAATGTATAGGCACATCCTTAGGCACTTCTGTTCGAATAGCCTGAGCTGCTCGATCATTGATTGGAAGGTGTTCCACCAAACGGGTGCGCATATGTGAGGATGGGTCGTGTGAGGAGTGTGTACAGTATGACTTTTGCTCGTTTAGAGAGGTGTTTGTTGTAGAAGATGGGGCTATTTATTTGGATTGCTTTTTTTGCTTTCATGAGCTGTTCGCTTATGTGCTTGTTTCCTCTAAGTAGGTGGTCAAGGTGCACTCCTAGATATTTTACGGTATTTTGTGTGGAATTGGCGTTTTTATGTTGGTGTCGGGCGCCGTGATTTTAAACCGGAATTGTTTATGGCCTTCTTTATTTTTTGAGCTTATACTGCCGAGGGGTTTTCAGAAGAGGATTGATTCTGATTTGGCTGGGTTTATGCGCAGGTTCAATTCCTTGTAGTAGTTGTTGATCGTTTCTGTCTTATGTTCTAGTTCGGGTTGTATTTTCTGTACGCTGCTATTGGAGGTGAAGATGATGAGGTCGTCTACGAATGCTATTGCTTTGGTTCGGCTGAGATCGGTGTTTATGTTGTTGAGGTTTAGGATGTCGGATGTTGGTATGTTAAATAGTATCGGCGAGTTGACCGTGCCTTGTTGCAGTCCTTCCTTGATGTGGAATACTTCGGTGGAGGTTTGCGTTCCATCCCACGTGATGAAGGTTTTTTTCGATATCATGTCCCATATAAGGTGGATCATCCAGATTGGGAATTGTTTATTCTCCAACTTGTACAGGAGACCGTTTGTCCATACTGAGTCAAAAGCCTTCTCAATATCTAGGAGGACCGCCCCTGTTAGGTGGCTTTTATCTATTTGTGCGTTTAGTTCTGATAGAAGGATGTGTATTGCGTGTGTTGTTGAATATTTGAATCTGAATCCAAACTGTTTATCCGGGATAACATTGTGAGTGGCACAGTGTGCCGCTATTTTCATGTTTATAATTGCTTCGTATACTTTGCTGAGACTAGGTGTTAAGCTTATTGGCCTGTAACTAGCTGGGCTGTTCGGGTCTTCGTTTTTTTTCGGATGGGGAAGGTTTTGGCTTTTTTCCATATGTCTGGGAAGTAATTGTGGTTGAGGGCGTTGTTGAACAGGGTTGTTATTGTTTTTGTCAAGTCGTTCCGGAGGTGTTTCAGCGTTGCAGTCAATAAATTCCAGTATATTGCCTTGAAGTTGTGTCGTGGTTTTGTTTGCTCGGGTTCGTGTTTGGGCGTACAGTCTTCTGTTACTTGCACCGTGAAAGATATGGCTGAGTGGTCGCTGTCGTAAGGCAGTGTCCTTAGTTTGTCGTTTGCGGTGTTTGTTATTTTTAGTCTGGAGTCTATTAGGCAGATATCTAGATATTTTTGCGCCGGTTCGAATGTCGTGTTTATTGGTGTGATGATCTTTAGTTTGTACTTGATGTTGTTTTTACTTTCCCACTATGCTAGGTAGCGCCCTTTTTGATTATTTAGGCGGTCCCCCTATGCGATTTGTCTTGCGTTTAGATCGCCCGCCATTATGTAAAATGCTTTGTCTTGTTGGAGGTGGAGTTTGTCGTAGGGATGCTCTAGCTCATTCGCGAATATTTGGCGGCTGTCGTTTTTTGCGTAAAGGCTCACGATATATAGTTTTTCGGAGCCCGTAGTTGCTGTTTTGGCTATGCTGTACTCTAGGATGGTGTTGTTCGCGGAGGAAGGGTATGTGATTTTTTCATATTGCAGTTTTTTCTTTAGTAAGATAGCTGTACCTCCGCCTTGCACTGCCCTGAGCCTATCTGTTCTGACTAGGTTATACTTGCTGAAGGCTAGCTTATGTCTGGGGTTTAGCTTCGATTCTGAGATTAGAATGATGTCGTGGTGTGTCTGTTCGAAAAATTCTGCAGCACGAGTCTGTGGTGGTTCGCTATTATCGAGTTTACATTAATTGCCGCTATTTTGAGTTGGGTTAGTTCTATGGGTGTGTCAGCCATTGTGTGTTATTGAAAGTGGAGTGACGATAGAATGAAGTCTATTTTTCTTGTGTTTTCGGCTATTTTTGTTGCTAGGTTTCCTAAGTTTTCAGAGATCATTATTATTATATCATTTTTCAACGCGTTTACCCACTGCGGTTGCCCGTCGGGCCGTGGGGCTACCGGGCGTTGCGACGCTTGGTTGGGCAGTTCTCTTACGTATGGCGCTGTTGGTGCGGTGGTTGCTCTGTTGGCTTGTAGGTGGTGCGGTGTTTGTACGGCTTGCGCGAACGTTGTTTCAGCACGCACGTAGTTGGCTGCTCTTTCGGCGTTGTTGACTTTTTCGCGCTGGTTTCTCTGGGTGGTGATTTTTCTGTTTGAAGTCGCCATCTTTAGGTATGGACAACCATGGTATGAGGCCGGGTGTCCCGTTTGCTGGCAGTTTGCGCATCTGAGGCTATTTTTCTCGACGGTGCCTTTTATTTCGCAATTGTCCGGGCCGTGGTTTTTGGCGCATTTTCCGCAGCGGCACTCCAGTTGGCAGTTGGCACTTGCATGTCCGACGCGCTGGCATTTTCGGCATTGGTAAATGAGTGGTTTCCTTAGTTTTTCCCAGCGGACTCGTTGGTACGCCAGGGCCCTTATTTTTAGTAGCTCGTTGGTTGGGCTATCGTGTGTTACTTGGATTAGGTGGTGGTTCGGTGATGGCCGGTTCTTATTGCCGTTGAAGTTCGTTACGTTGAGTATTTGTACATTGGGTATGCTCATTTCTTCTATTTCTTTTCGGATTTCGTCCGCCGAGAAGCCTTTGATACCTTTGATGAGGAAGGTTTTGGGCTTTTTGTCCTTTGGCGTGAATGTGTAGTACTTGTATTTCAGTTCGTCGAAGGCTTTTATCACTTTACTGTAATGCTGCGTCGTTTTGATGTATAGTACTTGGTTTCTTTCTTCATTTTCTTCGGTGAGATCTTTTATTATTACGTCCTTTTTTGTGATTTCGAGCGACGCGAGCGTCGTTATTATCTCCGCCATGGTTGTGTCCGTGGTGTAGATTGGCGGTGGTTTTGTGTTCTTCTGTGGTTGTTGCGTTACTCTAGAATGGTTATTTGGGTCCTCATCCATGATGCTTGATGCGTTGTCCTCTTCGTCGTCAGAGAGGGCGGCGAATTTGTTGTCGTCCGCTATTGTATTTGCGGTTGTCGCGTTTGGTCTTTTTTTTACAGGGTTTTTGGGGAATGCCCATCTCTCCTCTTTTGACGATGTTTCCATTTCGTTCTGCGATGCTATTGATTCCGCGGACGCAGCTTGGTTATCTCGTTTGCGTTTTGCTCCTAGGTTCGGGGCTGGTACGGTTCTTGTTTCCCTCGTATTGATTTCTTTGATCGTCCGTCGATAATGGCGGTCGAGTTCGATTGTGCTCATGTATCTGGTTGAGCGCGCCGGCGCGCGGGGCGCTGGTAGTGGTCCGCCGCGCCTGTCACTTTCTTTGCTTGGGCGCGTTATGTTTACGTCCGTCTTTTCGGCCATCTTGGGCTTATTCTGGGACGGCCGTCGCCCTTCCAGAGCCCCCGCTGTTTTTAGCCTTTCCTGTAGGTGTTGGCTTTTGTGTTTGCACTGTACCTGTTCCCTCGATTGTTGTTTCGCTTTTGTTGTCTTTCTGTATGATTTTTTTCTTTTATTTTTTGGTAATTTCGCTTCTGGGTGGCTATTTTATCGGAGCGATGTCGTGGCTGATGCGCACTGTTGCTCGGCCCAATCATTGGCATATTGCTTGAAATATTCGCTTTCGATTAACGCTTTATACACAGCAACAACATCATCAATCGGAACGAAAGCCAAAGCCATTATCATTTTGATATTTACCGCAAATTCGGAACTTCGTCTATAACGAGTTTGTGGGCAACAAGCTTGAACCTTTCGCTACATACATTGCCCGAAATTAAATGTACAACCACTTATCTCTACGTTTGGAAAGCACGTTTGTAATGCCGATATGACAGCCAACACGAAATTTATTGATTCTTCTCGGATTAAATTGAAGGTCTTGTTCCATAAGTCATCGCATGAATTTTGTATACAAACGCTCTGTCTTGTTAGGAGCGAGCACATAAATCAAAGGTTATACCTTATTAGCGCGCAGCCCATGAATTGTATACAATTGCAAAAAAATTGACGGTACAGATGTGAAAGTACCGTCCCCCAGCCAAACATCGCACTCGGCCAACATTTGGAGGTTTTGCTGAGTAGAACAAAACACCAAAAAACGATTGGCGCCTCCACTATCGTGCATGAAAAATACTTCCCCCTTTGACGTAACGGTGTACGATTCCGGAATAATAATTTCCCTTCGTGAGTGCGTAACTGGAAACGGAATGCGCATAGCAGCTCGAGCATGTTGCATACTTTGTAACAAAGTATCACGACTCGGCAATTCGGCAACAACAGCTTCCGAAAGTTCTGACGATACTTCGTATATTATAACACCAGTGGCCTAACTGGATTTTGCAGCCCGTTTCTTCATCTTTTCTTGAGCTTTGCGACTCTCAACCGACGCAACATTCGAAGCATGATCATGCTCGGGCTTATCACCAGCCACAGAGCCTGATCATCATAATGTAGATATCAGCATCAGCTGTGAAACCTTTTATTCCCTTAATGATGTTTTTTTGGTTTTTTGGTTTTTTTTCTTTTGGTTTTTTGTCTTTTGGGTCGAACCTGCAAACTTTTTGCTAATTTCTGCTATTTTGAGTTGGGTTAGTTCTATGGGTATGTTAGCCATTGTGTGTTATTGGAAGTGGAGTGACGTTAGGATGACGTCTATTTTTTTGCGTTTTCAGCTATTTTTGACGCTAGGTTTCCTAAGTTTTCGGAGATCATTATTATTAAGTCGTTTTTTGTTATAGTGTTGGATCGACTTTATGTACAAGACCTGGTTTTTGTCTCGTTCTCTTCAGATAGGTCCTTTACAATTACGTCATTTTTTGTAATTTCGGGTGTTGCCAGGGTCGAGATTATTTCCCCCATGACCGTGTCCTTAGTGTAGACTGGTGGTGGTTTTTGCTTCCTCTGCGGTTGTTGGGTTGCTCGAGGTTGTTCGTTTGTGTCCTCTTCATTCATGCATGCTTCATTGTTCTCATCGTCGTCGGAGAGGGCAACGAATTTGTTGTCGTTGTTCATTGCGCTTGTAGTTGTCGCACTTGGCACTTTTGACACATCGGAATTCCAATTGACAGTTCGCACTTGAGTGGCCTACGCGTTGGCATTTCCTGCATTGGTGTAGCAGTGGTTTCCTCAGTCTTTCCCATCGGATTCTTTGGTACGCTAGTGCCCGGATTCGCAGTAGTTCAGCTGTCGGGCTGTCCTGGGTGATTTGGATAAGTAGATGATCGCATGTTGGATGATTTTTTGCACCGGTGAATTTTGTTATGCTTATGATTATGACGTTTGTCTGCGAGTTCTCATGTCTGCGAGTTCTTTGTTGACTTTATCAGCTGTGAAACCTTTTATTCCTTCAATGATGAATGCTTTCGGTCTTTTGTCTTTTGGGCTGAACCTGCAAACGTTTTCCCTGAAAAACGTCACGAAATTTTTTTTTTTTCGACCACGAGCTAGGTGGCATTAAACTTTTCTTCTTCTCTTTACACGAGAAATTACTGATCAATCTTCATGATCCAGAAGGTATCAGTTCTTAAATCTCAAATTTTCTTTCTTCCATTATCGAAATTATCGTACGAACCATCGAGAAATTCCCGCGACGTACTGAATTGTCACGTATATCTCAATAACTGATAAACATAACGAAATTCTTGCAGTACCAATGTCGAAGAATTTCGAAAGATGTTGAAAGAAAAAAAAACACGGTGTATACATTGAGAAAACAAAACGTCAGATTTCGACAGGCCGAAAGTTCCGCTTCCGTTCTCGCAGGAACGAAAAATATTGATTGTGAAATAATCAAACAACGAGAATTAAAGCAATATTGAAAATGTGCACTCGTTTTCCCAGAAAAATCTCTCGAAATTTTTTTTTTCTGGTCATGAGCTACATGTACCCCGTTACGGAAATTAGAGTAGCCACAAGCTTTTTTTCAACCCACAATTCTATAAAACGAAAATCATCGTATCGATGATTTATTGTTGAATCCAACAAAAAAAAATAACGCCCAACGTGGGGCTCGAACCCACGACCCTGAGATTAAGAGTCTCATGCTCTACCGACTGAGCTAGCCGGGCATATGATACTCAGATAGGGAAATGAAGGTGATGGCTCACTTTGCGCAGCTACGTAATAAACGGTATCCTATCGTTGTATAGGAAAACTATAGATATACATTTGTCGAGTAAGTTACAAAGCATGGAGGCTAACCTTCTTGTTACAAAGCTTCTGCACGACCTAATCTTTTGCATGATTCGTTATATTCTTACGTTGCAATTGCTACGGATTCTCATAAAAATGGGCACATATTCACACTCTAAAGTCGCAAGCCGTCAAAATTTACGATATTTCGTTGCATAAATTAGCAACTCGCTCAATTTCGTTTACGACAATTTTATGTTCACGACCATTTTTTCGTATTATTACTACAGATCCATTAGTTGTTTTAATTGTGACGTCATCTATACTGGCATTACGAAACTAATCTTTTGGAAACGTAAAAATGCTTGTGGATTACAACTTCCTGATCGGTATAAACCACCACGGGCTTTATTAAAGAGCTACAAAAAACTTTAGAGGTTAGGCTACGGTGAAAATGACGAACACTAGTTCGTCGCCCGAGACAACTCAAATTTGAGGAACCTCTAACATTTGGTGCAAGAATCGCAGATTGAAGGTAAAATTATGATTACAGCGATAGAACTGCTAATAAAACTTTAAACGCGTTTCTCTCAAATTGATGCAGTATAATAGTAGTTTTTTCTTGACTAGTATTCGATAGACACGTCGTTTTCCTTAACATTTTTTTCCATTAGTTATTATCGATAATGTCATTTTTCCTCGAAAAATTGAGAAAAAGCCGCATGATTGGCCAGTAAGTAAATGATTCGTCTTGACGCACACCTCGATGGTGGCAGTCCTCTGCCCAAACTGGGTTTCCGAAAATAACGGACATATTTATAATTACATAATAAATGTTCTCTCCGCGGAAATCAACAAAAATATTTATAAAAAATATCATGTCAAAATGGGAGTACTTACCTCTTTTTACTCAATTTTCTACTTATTAATGATTTATTTTGACAAATTGATTAATCAATTTTTTTACTTTTTGAGGTTCACGCAATAGGTATTGATGAATAGAATATGCTGTAAAATTTTTAAAGCAATCGGAAGCTTGCTTCTTGAGATCGATCTATCACAAGGTCAAAAAGCTATTTGTCGGAAAATGGCTCTGAAGTTAGCGATACAAAGGACTGTGTGGTATCTGATATAAATATTACGTTACTTTATTTAATAACAGCCTGCACCCTATTTGGGACCTACCTATGCATCCAGCGGTACCTCCAGCATGCTTCCTAGAGAAGCATCCTCGATGAAGACAATGAAATTCAGCATAGCGAGTTTCAGTCATCCGCGTACTTCGAAGAGAATAAAAGTTTATGCGTTCCAAATGCTGTGACTTCATGGTGTTGGAGTTTGCTTCACATGTTTACTTCGACAAGAATGTTCTTTTTGACATTTTACTTCCCACATTATTACTGTTATTATAAAACATATCTAAATGTATCTATAAAAGATTACTGAATATCTTAAAGAATGGTTGACGGATTTTCGTAGGCAAAATTTGCCAAAAGACATTAAAGGAATCCAGAAATATTAATTTTCGTTGCATTCCAATGATGCACACTTCAACCTCGTGATAACTTCAACTTTTGATTGCAATGTTTCATTCTCAAAAGCTTAAAATATTCTTAAATGTTCAGGCTGGAATAAAATCGAAAGAAAAAGGTATTTTTTCGCCTTCATTAGACCTTAAGTGTCCTTTGTACATGATTCTGATACATCCCTTGAAAGCTAGTTTTCTGTTTTACCGAAAACTGTTTTATTTATTTTTATTTCGACATTTTTTTCAGCCTCCTGAATCTAATGTAGCAAATTTGTGCTGTAGATTTCCGATAAGGATCCTAGAAAATGTTTGAATGATTTTTATAATCCAAATTTCATAGCACATCCTCAGTTTCCTGATAAATAGTGGACAATTATTTGATGCATATTTTGATTCGCTATTACATCCTCCATGCAGGGTATGATCTTTTTAAGCGCCTGAATCTTCCTGTAATAATGAACTGCAGTAAGAGAAAGCGCATCAAAGGTCATTTTATAGGTCTCAAGTTGCACCTACGTGGAACAGACCAGCCAGCGTGTACCGGGCACTTTATTTTTTGCTAGCTGTAGACTCTCCATTACTTTTGTCGGCCTGACGTTTTGATCTGATAACACAAGATGTGTTAGTAGTTATGTTAGTATTTTAATTCAACAATCCTAGGACAAAGTACATTGAACAACGTGAAGAAAACTTTGAAGACTGTTATCGCTGATAGAATTAATAAACGTGTAAATTACAGGGTATAAAAGTAGTGAAGTAATAATATTAATGATTTGCGCCTATATATCTCTTTATTTTGTTTCTTACTCGTATGTCCTTCTTCCCCTTTATCCGCTCGAGATTGCAGCAGACTTTGCTACGCAACTATACGCCCAGTGGATAAAAAATCCAGCAACGAAGCTTTTGACTAGGCGTTTAACGTTTCTACACACGAGATATTTCGTGTTCGTTTTTCAACGAAGCGAAAGGTCTTTTACCGAAATATAAGTCGTTTTGGTAAAAAATTGAAATCTTAAAAACCACCATATCGCCACTTATTCGCCTTGAGGCTGAAGGATGCACAATGTGTCATGTAATCACGAGAGAAACAGTGGCAACCAATTTACACTTTTATCCAAAGCGACTTATATTGTGGACAAAAAAGAAGTGTCGTTTTGCATCCTACAAGAAAAGTGGCAAAGATTCTTTTTTATGAAATGTTAGCCTTCTTGGTGAGAAGTCTAGAACGCAATTTCTTCCGACAGGGTGGCAAAAATTGACTTCGAGGCAGGGTAAAAGCCACCTTGAGTGTCAACCAGTGCACTCGTGATCTGTCCAAATCCAGCGGCGCACAGCTCCAGTAATTCATCCTTCGAAAGATCTTTCTGGTGAAATGACTGCATCTTCAGGAAGTTGCAGTGCATCGCCGAATGGATCCAGATCGCCAATAGCCACGGCTGATACATTGATGTAGTTTTCGGCAGTTAAATTTTCTCAATCCATATTACCAGATTGAACTACACAAAGTATTCACCCTCAGAAGTTTCTCTCAACATTTATGCCGCATGCTGAATCAAGGGGCTACATCTACCTAAAGGGCCGCAGATATTTCGACATTTGGAATTCTTTTTTCCGATAAACAATTGGTAGGAATTGAATTCTTTTTTTAAACACAAAGGTACATGTTTTGATAGCCTTTATTCGAACTACTAGGAAAAATATTCGAGCACTTTAGCATCGCAAGACTTTCTTACCGACCGAATATAATTCTGGAGCTTACAACATCCTGACCGCAACCGCCAGCGCCAATCGCGCGGCATTTCGCGTACGCGCCTACGATCTGAATTTTGGCGATGTAAAGACAACTAATAATTACGTTTAGAATTATATTAGGGGTACAAGTAAGTTTTGAAGGATTTACAAGGGAGGGCGTTACTAGTATTAAATCGCTTCGAACCATAACCTAACCACCTCCATGGTAAAGCGTCATCATTAGTCTTTAGCTTTCAGTACGTCTCATTTTGTCGAAGTGTTAACAACATAGTTTTTTTTTAACTCCAAATATGTCGACTTTTGTGCCAACGAAACGCAGTTTGCGGGAAGCTTTACTTTTCTGCTTCCATTTGAAACAAACAGCAGCTGAAGGTCATCGATTGCTGTGTGAGGCAATGGGTGAAGGAAGTGAGGGAAGAACGTGAAGGAAGGCCACAAACGTTTGAAGATGCAGAATTGGAGGAATTATTGAACGAAGACTCGTGTCAAACGCAAGACGAACTTGCAGAATTGTTGGGAGCGACTGAACCATTTATCCACAATAAAGCACGAATTTTCACAAAATCCCTTCGAAACTTACTTTAAACTGCAATATTTTTCAAATTCTCATTACCATTCTGTTTTATTATCCCGAAAGCACAATTCTAAAAGAAAAAGATCGAACTTTTTCTTAACAACCTAATTCCAAGACGAAGTATTTTGACGTAAGAGGGCGCATGCAAAAAACGAGGCACGCTGTTGATTCGCCCGGACTTGCTCCGAGATGCTATTATCCTAAAAAAAGATTAGCCTGAAATAATCGGGATTAGAAAGATTTATTAACAAAAGACATTTCGTTTGTACATTGTCAACAAACTTGCGTATCAAATGACCCGCGCAAGAATGAGCTCGTAAATATTTTCAAACGATCCCCGACGTACCCACCGGTCAAGAAATACTTCGAACAGTCTCGTGCCGTAGCTCCTCTTGCCTGACTGTGCCTCCAGCTACAGCGCGATAGGATTCGCATTTTTCTTAATATTGATAAAGCACGCGCCGTTCGAAGCGTTGTTTTGTCCGCTGAGCACGACACACGCGAGACCGTTAACGGCCATGCTGTTCCACAATTTTCCAAACCATTTGTCCAACGATTTGCAATTCTTCTCTATCGTTGCGACGTTCGTCGAATCATCCGCGTCGATCCTCACGTGGCAAAACGTTAGCGCATGTTCCATCGCGATTTCGGAGGATCGTCTGACCGCCTGCTTGTTGCTTTCAGTCACCACGAGACGGAGCTTCGAAGCGAAAGAAAAAGCCGAATTTAGAAGAATATTAAAAAAGACCGTCTTGCGTTTGCCAATAATACGAATAAAGGGTTGTATTTGATGTGTCGAATACACAATCTTGCATGCAGGTCTTGAAACGAAGGCAAATTTCTGTGGAGGTGGTAGGTACGCTTAGTGTCCGAGGCGCTGCTGTCGCGAGGTGTCCTTTCCTTGACTCCTAAGCCCGCCGCGGCCATCATTGTTAAACATAACCTATAACCTCACATAACCAAAACTTTATCGTCAAAAACGTGTTTGCGTGTTACGAGTACCGAAATCGCCTGAATACAACATTTCAAAAGAAGAAAACTGATTTTTTCTAGATTCAAAACACTCACGAGGTTTATAGGGGAAAAAATCGCTGAATGGAGATCGAAAGCAAAATGTCACGGTTTTGAGTTCGGAGCTGATCCACTCGGCCTAACTGTTTTCTTTAGATTAGGCAATAAATATCGTTCATATTTGTCGAGTTCGGCGGGAATTTTGAAATTTTTGATGATTTAGAGGCGGATGCGATTACCGTTATTGGAAAAGTTTTTAACAAACTTTTTTAGCCTTTTCTCTCGTATCAACCATATACAAAATTACGATTAAGGTAGTCCTATCGCCAGGCTTCCGTTCATAGGATCTTCATAATGTTTTTCGAGCTTCACTGAATATATTAATAATTGTCGCGGTAAAATTTCAACGCCGTTTATCGATCTTATTACAGAAAAAAATATATAAAAATTGCGTACTTTTGTGAAGGAATCTTGAGACGATATACAAAAACCCAATTTCCAGTCGCTACAAAAGTATATACAATAGTGAGAATCCGTCAGATTCTTAAAAGAAATCGGATTTACATCCTTAACACTTGTAGTAATCCAATGCTCTCAGAGAAAAATACGCTCATTGACCTAATTTTCATGTAGTATGAATTTTAATTTGAACTTCCGGTATTGGATTTATTACCACTTGCTACGATAAAGAGACGCGACAGCAAGGCAGCAGCTGCCTGTAGTCGTAACCTCATCTCAGTCCTTCGAATTTCCACACAAATTTCATTTTTAAGCGACATATTTCGCCTACACAAATTTTACACGCCTTTTTACCAGTCGTGGCCCGAATACAATGCTTTACATTTCCCGCAACTGACATTATTTTGACAGATCGACGTTGAAAAGCATGGCGATCAAACTCGCCTGAATGAATAAAAAGAGACGGATATAGAACCAATGTTGCCAAATATCGAACCTAGAAATACTACGCGAATCGTTGGAATAGCTATTGATTCATTTTTCTAGTTAAATGTGAACATTTATTAAATAGTTTACAAATGGATAATTTTAGTTATTACAAATGATTTTTTTCCATACGTTAAAAATATAAATTGTACAGGTCTCAAGTATGATCAGTGGTATGACTAGTGGGAAGCGATAGGACTGTCTTAATATATACGGTTGAGGTCCACGACCCATGCGCCACGTTAGGGAAAAAGAGATGGAATTACGATACTCATCTGTTGCATATGACACCCCGACACTATGGGCGAACCTTGCGGCGTAAATCGGAATTTACGAACCTTGGACACTAAGCGAGCCTACCCCCACCACCGTCGTTTCAAGACCGTAAGACCGTGGTCAAATACGATCTTGAAGAGAGCGTTTCGATCGAATTACGCGAACGCGACAATGATAGGATGAGAATGTTTGTCACCACATACCTGGTCTTTGTGACCGAAATTCTCATCATCCATTATACTAAGTGAGGAACCCTTGAGATACTTCGAATATTCGTTCATGACCGCGTCGTTGCCGATTATAGCCGCAGTTCTTTGTTCCTTCGTGACGTGTTTGAAAATCGAGACGCCAAAATTGCAACGTTCGACTTTGGCATTTTGCTTGTTCTCCTTTCTCCTGTCAATCCTCGACTGCGCCGCGTCGATATTTTTTTGACTCGTCAGCACGGCGTCGCCGTAATCGACGCTGTTTGCCAATTTGAGCTGGGCGAGTTTGAGCGACGTCTGCGAATCTTCGGTCGAACAGTGTCCGTCTTTGCCGGCAGACTGAATTGTTTCGTTCAAAAATTCATGAGCCAATATTTTGAGCTTTGTCTTGCGGTATCTGCAATAAAACGTTTTTTTTCCCTCGTGCTTCGATATATTTCAAGGTGACGAAGGCTACCGATAGCTTTTGAATGTTTGGGCTTGAGCGATCGATTGAAAACGGCGAGATCAGTCACTCACCTATCGCCGGATAGGTTGAAAATAACTGAAGTATCAATGATGTACGGATGCATCATTTTGAGGCTATGGAGATCGGAATTCAAACTCTGACCGACGAGAATAGCGTCGGGTGGCAACAATTTCCGTAACTTTTGTTGCACGTCGTCCAAACTCGTCGTAACGTCGCGAAGCATTTCCTTCGTGATGCCACTGTACCTCGTCAGGTAATCCGTTATTTCGTTCTCGGGCTTGACAAGACTGTCGTAAACAATCTGTCGAATGTCAACGAATGTTTTTCCATAGAATTATCGAAACGTGAAAGGCGGATTCTACGATCGCTCGATCGGAACACAGCATCGATTACCTCGAGTTTTTCGTTGACTATGGATATCCTGGTGAGTTCCAAGAGACCGCTGGTCGTTCGGCACATTTCACAATCGAGGCCGAACATCGGAGATTGGGCGCGAGCCGCGACGTATTCGTCCTTCGTCAGAACGTAGTCGCTATATTTTTTCGACAGAACACCCTGGAGCGGCAGAGGATAATTTTCTTCGACGAGCTGCCACGGAGAAAGCAGCAAGTGGGTCCTCGGGAACCTGTCCGACGGCGGTAGGGCAATGATTTCGTCCTTCGTTAGTTCTCGGCCGTCTTCCGCCATTGCTGGACGCATCGGGAATACGCTCTTCAGCAACCTCACGATATCACCCGTGCTTTGTATCGCGGCTTCCAATGAGCCGTACTCTACGAAAAGGGGCATTTGTCGAAAATATATTGAGTCGAGGATCGAGTTAGCGTTTTGTTGTGCCAGCACGAGTTATAAATCCAGACAATTTTTTTTACCGCGCAAAACAGTTTACACACTTGGGACTTTTTAACTTTTTTTTATAAACGAAAGTTCATTTTAGCAGTCTGTAAACAAAATATTGACGAATGGCGTTACGTTTTATGAGTCCCTCGCACTGAGTGCCGGTCAGTGGAACCGTCACTATCTCTTCGATCACCGAGCCTCCGTACGACGCCGGTGTGACCATCTCCAGACGAAAATCCAATTTCGACGTAATGTTGGTGAACAATGATTCGTGCGAGAGGTAGTCGTAGATCGAAAAGCCCTCGACTACGAGAACGACCGTGTGCGATACCTGAGAAAATATAAAATCGCGATTCATTTCTAATACAATTAAATCACACCCACTCGCAATTTTTTCATTGCGTTATCGTTTCGCACGCTCGAGCATAAAGTATCGAACCGATCGAGGCCTGGGAATCTCACCTTGTTAAACTTCTCCAATACGCACCATCTTGCTGGCGAATAAGGTGAAAAGTGTCCGAGCAGAGAATACATGAGCAAGTGCTGAACATCTCGGAGGAATATTGGAATACGATCCGTCTCAGGTACGACGGTCAGACTCGCACTTTCGCCGGATTCTTTCAATCGAAATCTCGGTATAACTTTCAATCGCTGCTTTCGTTCTCTCAATTCTTGCTTCATCTTTGTATATTCCGCCCCGGTAAGTCTGCGGGCCCAACAAAATCCAAAGATTCAAACATATCTTCAAACGTATATGTAAAATATTCCGATTCACTATCAATTTTTTTTTCGATGCTTTTTTAAGAAAACAACCACCGCAGCTGTTTGCCTTCGACTTGGGATGGTCGGCAAGAAAACGTCAAAATTCGAATACGCACCGGGGCTTTTTCGTAGCCAGCGCTTCCGGCGTTTCGGTGCCTTCGGACTTGCCGTCGCTCGGCGCATCTCCGTTGTGCGACTCGACGGGCACCTCGGCGCAAACTCTTTTTCGACAGAGCGCATCGGCCTCCGAGCCATCCGGATCGCTTTGATTTTCCGTGTAATTTTCGACGCCGTCCGTCATCTTCGAACTAGCTTTGGCTTTCCTGCTCTCGTCGTTGAGTTTCGTTATTTCGAGTAAAGCCGCCATTTTCTTGCGCTTCTTTTCCATCCGCTCGAGTCGCTTGCCCCTAATAATCTCCATGCTCCGTCATAGCTGCCGATATTACTGGGGAAAAAGATAATCGGCACCTGCGAGAGAAGCGACATAAAACGGTGGTAATTCCGCATTTGTTTTATTTTACGCGTCTTCGGTTTTGAAGAGCGGGAGGGAAAAATGATGCATTCTCATAAGGAAAAGCTACGAGGTAAACTTTTGCCTCAAAGATAACAAATTCGATACACTGTATTGAGAGTTCTGAAGAATAGACGATTCGTGCGAAACGTTGCTTGCTCTCGACTTTAAGAAGTTCACAATTTTCGTACGAACTTTATCGAATGGCACAAAATAAAATGCGGCAAATTTGTTGGTAATTTATCATTTAAAAGCTTGCGGAAGCTTTCGCGCTGAAGCGCACGTGTCACTAACCCACTCACCTATTACCATTTCTGAATTTTGAGGTTATGACAGACTTTTTTTTTAGATATTCTCATACGTAGCATAAAGTACATGCACCATTTCGTGTAGAACGAACAAAACCCAACGCGTAAATATTAACAAAGATTCTGTCACAGATTTAATAACGAAGGAACAATTATTCGTCGAATAAACAAATAGCGTCCGATCTGCCGTATTTTAATTTCTCTCGGAACGGAGCCACTGCGTCTCTATTGGTGCGGACACGTGCTCCGGGTGAGCCAGTAGGGACAACCGCGGGTGAATACGAGATTGCAACTTGCATCGAAAAAAAGTACCTGTTTACGTGTATGAGCTGTGTGAAAGATTTGAATAAATACGAAGCGTGCTATAAGGATGAATAAATCGGCAATTAATCGTGCACACGAGAAAGGATATAGAGAGTAGCTAATCGATGTGCAAAAAAAATTGTTGAAAATCTCGTCTCCTTTTAACGAAAATACAAAAGGTTCGACAATGCCACTTGCGAAATTCAACAGTCTGTAGAATTTAAAAGACGCATAGAAATATCCGACCCCGTTTAAGGAGTTTCGATACCGTTTCTTGGCTGCAATAATGGGGATTAAAATACAATGAGTTCTCGGCAGGCTGCCAACTTCTTGTGGATAAAATTTCCTTCAAAATTAAATTATTATTGGACACTATCAAATTTATAATATTGTTGAAAAATATTTCCGAGCCGGGAAATGATATCAATAGCTATCATTTTTGCAATTAAATATAAATATGTTGCAATTTTATTTAAGGACAAATAATCGATTGACTTGGCAATAGTGGCCGTTTCTGCCATTGGCACGACTGACTATCCTAAAGCGTCGCCGGCTCCAGGTTATTTATACGGTGAAAAACGTTTAACCGTTAACATTTTATAAAGAGTTTTTGATGCTACAAAGTTGAGAAAGCGCCAAAAATGACGAGCACAGGAACAAATAAATTTTATTATAAAGTTCAAATGCTGTAAATCTATGGACGTTTTAAACACCCGCTGATCACTAACGATGCGATGGTCTAGTGAATAGCGTGCCTGCCACTTAATCTGTGGACAGGGAAGTCCCGGGTTCGAATCCCAGTCGCGTACATTCCGTCGTGATATGTTTTTCTTCGATATTTTCGCGGCGAAATAAGACTAGTTCCACGACAAGGGGGCAAACTTTTGATGACCGGCTGTATTGGTATTGGTTTTCCGCAGTTTCCCTATACCCATGACAGAAATGTCATGATGAATATGATACAGAGGGGGAAGTCGGTCGCGGCCGCAAGGAGGGGGGAACAGGGAGAAATAGTGAACAAAAAGGGGAGTGTGGACAGAAATAGTCGCAGTGGGTAAAAAATAGGTAATAAACGCGAACAGAGCGTGTACCTTAGGGAAAAAAAAACAAATATTGACATACCCGCCAGTCAATGCTTGAGTGTGAGTGGCTCACACTCTACAGTGCCAGTTGACGCGGTGTTGCCACGTTTAACCTACAAGTTTCTTTAATTTCCGAAAACAAACCGTTCGAGCTCAAAATTCACATCTTTTTTCGAGTTTTCTTGAACGAAGTACAGAAATTGCTTAATTTTTGGATACGACATTCCTAAGTCTATAATCACGCTTTGTTCAGTTTTTAATTTAAATCGAAATATTATTTCAGCCCCTACAGCCCGATAACTAGTGTTTACGAAGTGTCATATACGTACTACTCAATGCCTAAAGATTCAACTTTAATATGAGGAATCTCCGAAGCGATGTTGTAAAACGGATTATTTTTTAGATCGTTAAGGGGCTAGATCTGCCTATAGGCCCAAAAAATGGCAAAATTCTGATATTTTTGTCTGGGAAACGGTTTGTGAAAAAGAAACGCATTTTTTTTAACACAAAGTCACATACAGGGTGTCCTGTTATGAACGGATAATCCTGCAAGTGTCGATAGGTCGAATCGTGTCCTACTATATGCTGGAATTTCAGTTTATTAAAAGTCCCACGATTTTCGAGATTTTGGGCTAGTAGATAGTAAATTTTTTTACACAGCAGGCTATCAAAGTCAGATGTTCGAATTGGTTTAGATGAAAATTCTGCATACGATCTTTTTTCATAAAGTTTCCTTAACATTTGAGGTTAAAAAGAAGACTTTTACAGATAAAACATATAACCAAGAGTATTTTGAAAAAAAACTGGGTCAAAAAGCTATCATTTGTAGAAATAGCATGCGATAAACCAAAAGCAGATGATTTTTATCTCGAAAACCGTGGAACTCTTAGTAAACTGAAATTCCAGCATATGGTAGGACGTAATCTGACCTATCGACAGTTGCAGGATTATCCATTCGTAACAGGACACCCTGTATATATATATATTACCTAAAAGATGATACTACCGAACAAAAATATTTGTAAAAAATGCACTTTTTGACCTCGGTAGATGTAGCCCGTTAAAACCGTCTCGCCTATTGGAACGAGGATTTATTCCATCTAAATCAAGTTCGAAAATGCAACCGTAAATTACGTATTCTAAGGCTGAGTGAAACTCGGCAAAATCGTTATCCCGCGAATGTATGCATATATCGAATTTGGTGAAAGCGAGGATGAGCAACAAGAAGATCGCGCAGCCGCACGTACATTGCTCGGTACGAGGAGTCGCTCATTATACGCTATATGCGTGCGATCAAAAGATTTCAGCTTGAACACATCCGCGCGTCCCGTATGTTCATTTATTTACTCTGTGACTCGCTAAAACTCAACACATATTGGTTCCCCCTGCCTATTTATGCCTATTCACGGAGAAAACATTATATTACACAGGTATCGTTCTTTCCTTTCCACGCGCGTTTGCCAAACCTCTTTCGCGTTCGCGCGCATGCGCGCGCGCGCACGACTACGCAATTGTAACGGCCGCGTTTCGCGAAGGAGAAAGAAATTACGCCGCGAAATACTATCGCAAGCGTACTTTTCAAAAGCTCGACGTTGTCAACAAACTTCCAGACTGATCGATGTTCTCGCCAGGCAATCGCGCGTTGCGAAACAAATATTGCGACATCTTCTCAAATTTGCCCGAGCCACCATGGGGGCCGAAACTTCGCGGTGTCCGAAGTATCCGCGTTTCAATAACGACGGCAATGCTTCCGGTATATTTCCACAAACGTATCATTTACGTACATACGAAAATATATGAAGAAGCATACGCCTCGACCTTCGCGCGTTACTTCCCGATTGCATTTTATATCGCGCTCCGCGAAGCGTTCGCTGCGAATAAATTTGTGACTTGTCCTCCGCGAGAGGGCGAAAGGAGAGGGGCGAGACAGAGCACAAGACGAGTTGCACAATCGCATTGTTTTTTCCCCAACAATTCGTATTGGCATTCATAAAACTCAGCCGTTGAAATATTTCCAGCCGATAAATAATAAAGCGATGATAAAAAAACAAAAGTTATCAGCACTCTTAGTATTCTTTGTTATTTTTCTCTATGCATCCCGCGCGAACGTGCTTACGGTCGTGCAATATTGAAGAAAAACTACGTCGCAAAGCTCAATAATTCAACGGAGAAATACGAGAGTGATGGTCCAGCGACACGCGGACCGGGTAGAAGGGGCGCGAAGGAAGAAATCGAGGATAAGTATCGTTCTGGCGTCGTACTTGGAGCGCTTAGAAAGTCGCATTACTTGCCGCGAGATTGCACCTTGCGTCTTGCAGCAGCAGGGCGACGATAATAAGAAAATATACGCGCGGGGCGGCGAGAAAGAGAGAGGGAGGATGGAGCGAGAGGGGGGGAAGAGATCGGGCATATGTACGAACGGGGACAGAAAGTGGGCCCCTCCGAAGCCGCGAGAGAGGCCGCTGGGAACAATAGTGGGGATGCAGTGGGAGGCGCCCCCACTCGGACTCACCGAGTTAGCGGTAACCGCCGAGTAGCCGGCCGTTTCTTCGACAATTCACTGCTCGTTCGATCGCCGAGCGATACACACCGAGGACGGACCCCATCCACGGAAACTCGTAAAGTGCCAAGGAAGAAATATCGAACGAAAAAAAACCTAGTACTTCGCCGAAAAAAATCGGGCAAAGTTTATTTTTTCCCCCGAATTTGTTTTAATCGGAAAGTTCCTACCGTTCCGGAAAATAAAACTATCGCTTCTCGTTGAATCTCGGCGAGTCGACGAAATATTTCTTCACGACGACAAATCGGCTGAGATGGAAAAGGATCAGCTAGATTCACTGGCGACCGTCGCCGTGGGCTCGGAAAAAATACCATCCGCCCACAGCCATTACGCGGCCAGTGACGTCTATTCAGCATCGGAATCACCACCGGTAAGAAAACGAATTTTCTTCGCCATACGTATTACCGATTGAGCGTGCGTCAACGAAGCGTAGAAGCGTTCGATGTTTCTTCTCGTATGCGCTGCACGAGTCTGAACTTTAAACATTACCATAGAGAAAGTCACAAAACCACGCGCATGCGTGTGCGCGTGTGGATTCGTACACACCCGGTATTTATATTCCGCTACGTATTTGTGCCATGAAGAATATAAAGATATGCAAAACAGAAGGAACTCTCCTTTTGTCCTGGTCGGTCTTGAAGGTGATGCGAAGTATGGGCGCGACAGAGATAACTTTTACCGCTGGAGGCTCGGACTTTTTAGGCTCTTCGTCCATTCTGCGTACGATCGAATCTTGTTTACCGCGGGCTCGTATTTTTCTCGTATTTACAGCCAGTAGCTTCGGGGATAGTACGATATCCGCGGCGCCATGTTTTGATCACTGATTCACGATGTTTCAAACGATATGAAAATTTCAAGGATAAAAAAAATTCGTTTCGGCTTCCTTAACGGGATCATCCCGTGTGACAGCTATATTTTTTGTTTCTTTTGGAGGTTTTTTTTAATCAACCATTAAACACACACTATCTTTGAATGTTTACCACACATTTATTTACATTTTTACAGTCCCTCGGAATTTTATCAAACAAAAATAACGAGTTCAATGTTATGTAAGCTGAAATTTAAAAAATCAGCGTTGTAATTTGCAAACCTGAGGCTACAGCCGGAACTAGAGTGAAAGTTAAGTTTCAAGTTTCGTCAGTTTTTTTCGACCTTTTCAGCTTAAAAAGAACTATGGCTGATATCAGAAATATTCTAGTTCTAGAGATATCATGACGCCAATTTGAAAAATACAGTTTTGAGAAAAACGCGTTTGAAAGTTCAAGTACGATTTACACAATGAAAATGTTGACTCACCTGTCTGCTATGCCGGGTCCATATACACGCACACATTTCTTGCAATTTGTGCAAAAAGTATTTTCGATGTTTTGGAGCTGTCACATGGAACGACCGCCTTGAGGAACTATCAGCGTTTTCGGCGGTAATTGGAAACGCGCTAAAATTCAACGATTATTCTTGGTTCATGAGTACTATACGTTTATTTCGTCACCAATAATGAAAACCGACCGGGCGAGCCTGTTTGGGTTTGTTTCGAGATCCGCTCTTACGTAGTACTTTTAATCCTTAGGAGTGCGAAGAAGGATTAACGGTAAAGTGCATTCTTCATCGAACTCATAAGGCTTCGAAGTTACTTCTAGGCCTCAAGAGTGGATCTCGAAACAAACGCAACCTAGCTCGCCCGGTCGGTTTCCATTTAGTATTCCACTAAGTATTACTTTAGGTACTTAGTACCTAAAGTATTACTTGGTACCTAAATCCATACTTTAAGTACTAAGGTGCCTAACGTACTGTGATACCTAAGGTTTCTATTTAGTATTTCACTAAGTAGGACTTTAGGTACTTAGTAGCCAAAGTAAGGTACTAAGTATTTCAAAGCACTTAGTAAAAGTACTTAGCATCTTGCTTAATATCTTTCTTAGGTACTAAGTTAGATGCTAAGTACTTTAATTAGTATCTTTCTTAAGTACTAAGTTAGATGCTAAGTACTTTAATTAGTATCTTACTTAGGTACTAAGTAAGATGCTAAGTACTTTAATTGGTATCTTACGTACTAAGTAAAATGCTAAGTACTTTAATTAGTATCTTACTTAGGTACTAAGTAAAATTCTAAGTACTTTAATTAGTTTCTTACTTAGGTACTAAGTACTTTCAGATACTCAGTACCTAAAAGTACGTAATATCTAAGTACCCAATACCTTAATACCTAAGTACTTTATGATACTTAGGTATTAAGTACTTAGGTTACTTTACCTTCTTTAGGTTGTACTTAGTAATACTTTAGGTACTAAGTCCATTTAGTATTCCACTAAGTAGGTTAGGTACTTAGTACCTTAAGTATTACTAAGTACAATCTAAAGTAAGTTTTTTAGGTTACTTGACCTTACTTACTTTAGGTTGTACTTAGTAATACTTTGGGTACTGAGTCCATTTAGCATTCCACTAAGTATTACCTTAGGTACTTAGTAGCTAAAGTTCGACTTTAGGTACCTAACGCACCTAAGGTTCCTAAAGTTTCCATTTCCTGGAGGTTCCTACAGTTTCCATTTAGTATTCCACTAAGTAGTACTTTAGGTACTTACTACCTATGTACTACTTCAGGTACGAAGTAATCCTTTAGGTACTACGTACCTTTAAGCAAGGGAAACACGGTAGTCGTATATAAAACACATTTTTGGGTTTCCAGACACTGCTTGAAACTTCCAAGTTAGCTTGCCTGACTTTCATTATTAGTGATTAAATAATAGCATCTTCGCAATGAGTAAAGACTTTATTATCAATTTCGATAAAATCGTAATTTTCAATGACGATCCGAATATTCGAATTTTATCGCAAAATAATCGAAATATCAACTTTTACCACTCTTCAAATTTTGTCTGTTTCGACTTGGTAATCCAAAATTCACCATCAAATTATGGCGCTACGGAAATCGTACTTTTTCCGAGTCTTGTTGCTCGTGAAAAGTTGTGAGGAAAGACGTCATTGTTGGGCCTTTCGTTAGGCCTTGCGAAATAGCGTTGCAATGTCGAAGATCGGGATTCGAAGTGGGGAAACCGGCATTGCTTACTGTTATTACGATGGAGAACGGATCGTTCTTCACTCGCGATTCCTCAAGGGCTTGAAACTTGTTTCTCATTTACTTATTTTCACTAATACTGAAAAACATATTTTGCAGGTTTAGGTTCTAGATCGCTAAATGAGAATAAAAAAAATGTTCGCGTGACTTTTGTAGCTCAAATTTGCCAAAGGAAATTTGGCGGGGGGGGGGGAAATAATGTTCGTTGCATTCCAAGGATGCAAACTTCAACGTCGTGATTTCTGATCTTTGTTCAAATTGTAGTCAACCTAATGCACGACTTAAAAAAACGTCGTTTAAGTTTGCATCGTCGGACAGCGAATTCTCCATCGCTCAAATACTTCGGCTGATTCAGACTACGAAAATCACTCGGACGTTTT
Source organism: Ophion costatus (assembly GCA_951751655.1). Lineage (NCBI taxonomy): Eukaryota > Metazoa > Arthropoda > Insecta > Hymenoptera > Ichneumonidae > Ophion > Ophion costatus. The sequence continues at coordinate 41,610,305 of OX632359.1, read as the reverse complement.
TACGTATTTTCATTCGAGATTTGCGACTCAAATTTGCACAAAAAAAAGGCTTCGGATAGCAGTCGAAAAATGAAATAAAATCGTTGCTTTCCAACGATGCAAACTTCAACGTCGTGATAAAGACGAGACTCGGCGACTCGCGAATAAAGAGACGCCGAAAACTAAACGCGATGCAAGCGATAAGAATAGTGAATACGGAGACGACCCGGCATCGAAATCACTGCGGTGAGTTCGACGCCGAGGGCTAAGCATCGAAATCCACTGGCTCGTCGCAGACGCCGCGCCGCTCAAAAAATGTTTGGATAGTCCTAACTTTTCATGGCTCGGGAATTTCGAAAAAAATTGCATTATTTTGCCGAATTATACTTGATAGGATTAATGTTCGAGTTAAGGGGTCTTATCACTTTAGATGCTAAAAAGGCTATTTTCATGAATATTTTTGATAGTTTTACATTATATATATTGATATAAAAGTTGTTACACTCAATAAAAAACATTTTAAAAATGTTCATGTATTTATGTAACGCAAACTTTAAAACGCGTTTTTCTTCGAAATCTTCGTAACTACTGAACCGATCCTTATGACATTTTAACCCCATGTTCTTTACAACTATAGCTATAGCGCATATCAAGAATTTTTTTCAATTTTGATATTTGTAATTTTTTTGCCAAAAACGAAAAAAACACGTTTTTTTTGTTTTTTTTTTTCGAAAAATGTTTGCCATTTTTTAAACGGAATTTTCAAGAAAATTTTGAAATTCAATCTAAAACCGTTGGGATTTTTTTCGTTTTGGATGATCCATCTCCGAGATTTCATCAACAGCGCAGACCTACAATTTTTTAGGGCTTTTTTTAAACTACCATTTCTATCTATAAATAGGAACATAAATAAATAATTTAAAAAATGTATTTCGAAAGTGTATTTATACAGTGTAACAGTTTTATTATCATTATCTATAATATCAAAACCTATATTGATAATAAAGATAATATCGATATAATATTAATAATAATATCAATCTTATAATATCGGAACCTATCCAAAAAAATTCATGAAAATAGCCGTTTTTATCGTCCAAAGTGAGCAGACCCCTTAAGGAGGAACAATGGGCAAAAATGTCGAACGTACACGTCTCAGGAAGTTCGTTCGGATCAACTGAATACTTTGTTGATTATTCATAACAATGAAACGAATATAAATATAAATACGACTCGCGCAAATATGCTATCGCGTAAAATGTTTGCCGAGGCTTGCGAAATATCCGCACGGCGCGTGACCACGACGATTGTGTCGAGAGCATTTTTTTTTCTTCGCCTTCGAAATGCCAAATAATCTTTTAGCCAGTGCAAATACACCGTCCTCGAGAAAATATACTTTTCCATGATTACAAACGAACATTGCATCACTGCTTACCCTCGAATTGGATTGAAGTTTGCGTTGTTGGAGTGCAATGAAAATGGATTGTGTCGTCTCGCTCAAATTTATTTCACCAGACCTTAGCTACGAGAATCCCTTAAGTGTTTTTTCAAGGGGGGTGACACCATCAGGCAAGAAAAATATAGGTAGTTTTTTTGAAAATTGAAGAAAAAAACGAGCGAAAATTGTTTTCCTTAACAATCGTATGCAGAATATGAACCAAGGTGAAGTGAGAAATGTTGAAGATCAATGAAATGGTACGCTTTGAAACAACAAGATGGAATTTTGCGGGAAAATGGCCTTATTTGCTATAAAAATACTTTTTTTTTCATTTCGAAAAAAATTAGGGTCATGTTTTAGACAATAAAGTTAGAAAGGTGCATACCAAAGGTTCATACAAAAAAATACCATGTAACAGGAAAGGGTAGTAATAAAACATACCATAAGTCCAAAAAATGGTGAAGAAATATTTTATTCGAAAAAAAAAAAAACAAAAAAACACGAACATCGCCAATTTTTTTCCTCGCCTAAAGGTATCTCCCTTCTTAAGGCCTTATATACGCGATTGCCCCGATTTTCGAAGGTACTTTTCTAAACGCGGTAAAAAAAAATGACGCATATATTGAAAACATTTTTTTTTAAGATAATTTATGCACATGGTTAAGTGTATGAAAAAAAAATCAGAAATATTAACAAATGGCGGAGATATAACATAATAAAGCAATGTATTTTTTTTGCGCGCGCGTTGATGGTGAAAGTTCTCAGCATCGATGTGGGTGTCTGAAAAAAATGAATATATTCACAATTGCACAATGCATTTATCTTTAGTGTGAACCAACAATATTATTTTTTTTAAATTATTATAATAAAAATTCAAAACTTAAAATTTTTTTACTCAATTTTCTGTCGGTATTTTATTTTTTATATTTTTTTGTGTCATTGGATTTTTGCTTCTGTGGTTCACCCGATAGGTGATGATACTAAGAATATGTTGTGAAAATTTCAAAGCGATCTGAACCTTCGTTCAAGAGTTAGAACTTTCACAAGGTTCAAAAAAGTGAATCGTGTAAAAACGGCTTTGAAGTTGGCGGGCGGGCGCGCCGCGCGGTATCTATGCTACGCTCTAAATGCTGTAACTTTAACGGGTTACCCCCACTTGTCGCGCAAAAAAGGCCTTTTTCATGAATTTTTTTAAAGAAAACTACAAAACTTTTTTCATCGATCGTTATACCATCTTAAAGAACACATCTTGAAGAACGTTCAGTAATTTTTTTATTGAAAAATATTACATCGTTTAGTGGCAAATGGCCGTCAATGAAATCATGTTTTTATATACACGGTTTGCGGTGACCAACATTGCGGCGAAGTGGATCATCTGAAAAAAAAAATGCGGATGGATTTAGTCAAATATAAGTATAAACTAGTCTTTAATCGAAGGATTTTAAAAAATATTCATTTTTCCCAAAATGGCGGACAGTCAAAGTTAATGGTTCGATTTTAACGAAAAAAAACGGCCGTTTTTTGGCTATAAAACGGCCATTTTTTTTCGAAAAAAAAATCGAACGATTAAAGACTACATTTTTATGTATTAAATAAGCCTGCAAAATTTCAAGAAGATCGGTTCATTAGTGTTCGAGTAATCTTGGTCACCGACTTCAGAAATGCCATTTTGAGAAAAACGCGTTTAAAGTTTCAATTTCAGTTCTTCAATTCACGGATTCTTCTCTTTCAACGCTCATATCTCAGTCAATTTTGTTCGGATCGACTTGAAATTTTCAGGACATATTCTCAGATACTTATACTTCAAAAAAATGCAATTAAAAAAATCGATTTTTTCAAAATCGCAAGTGGGGATAACCAGTTAACAATTTTTCAATTCTGTAAAGCTTGAAATATTCCTAACCGTTCAGGCTAATGGAATCAAAAATAAAAAATGGAAAATGTTGAAATTTTTCGCGTATATAAGGCCTTAAGAGGCTTATCGGGAGATGAGCAAATGAAATTCGCAAAACAATATTTGGTATCGCATAAAAAAAACGATACGAAATATAAGTACGAATTTTCGTTGCATTCGAACGATGCAAACTGCAATACCATACTCCCGATTATGAAATTGAAAGTGGAACAGAAGAGAATTTCGGAGAGTTGCATTACCGTCGCAAAACAATTGCCTACTGACGACGAAAATTCGAAAAATTAAGAGAGCCTCCATTTTCACCTACCTCGAAGGTATCGACGATCCACGAGGCCTGATTTTGTTTGTGTTGGAATATACATAATTATCTACTGGCATGAATTGTACGAGTATACTTTACTACGTATGGACGTAAACGTTGGAATGTTGGATGCGCATGGCCTTACGACGTACCACGGAGTTTGCTTGTCCGTAAAATTGCGTATCGTGATGTCAATTTCTTTGACAATCGCGTGCAATGTTATACCCACTGAAGTTTCGCAATTCGTTTCGCGTGTACAGCTGTTGCTAGCGGTTTCGTCCGATTACACGATCCACGTGATGTGCGCTCATTTGTTTGTAGATATTTCCGTCTACCTTTGACGTCTAAACATTGACGCCCTATTTTTTCCCTCCATTGTTCGAATGTGACATAATTCCGTCTTATCCCTTACCGGGGACCTGATTAGATCCGTGCAGACTTTTGATTTGCAGTTTAGGAGTTGACACAAGGAAAGGAAGACGAAAAAACAATAATCCAACATATAGACAGCCTATTTGTTTGGGTTTGCCATTGCTGGTGCCATGGTAGCACTTGCTTGTATCAATTTGCCTACGCTCGCGGTGGCTGAGAGTCGACCATCGTATATTGCCGGCTTCAAACTACACGCACGCAGTTCTGATAACGTAATCTGTTGGAAAACAGCAAAAATTTATTCAACGTCCTAACATAAATCATCAGATAGAAATGTGACCAGCGTGTCATCCCCATAAAGCACTGTATAAATGAGACGATTTTTAGAGTCGTAAATTTTCGTTGAAAGTTCGGTAACTTGGCTTGAAATTTTACCAGTACACTGGGATATATTTTCCCTTGATTACGGACGAAAATTAGTCAATTGTTAAATATTCGGATTCGTGAAAGGCTAATACCAGGTGTAGAAGTATGAAACCGGCATTTTTTTTTAACTTACACGTCTGTTGTTTCAAAATGATAAAAAATCTTTCAAACGAATGGAGACGGCTTTCTGCGTCACATTCAATTGATCCGCGAGTTCTTGTTGACTTTGAGTATCATCTCCATCCAATAACGCTTGCAATTCGTTGTTTGCGAACTTTTTCGCTGGTTTTCCACGCTCTTCGTTTCTCACGTCAAAGTCACCACTTGATTTTTTTTCAACCACTCGAAACACTGTGTTTCACCAAAAGCATGTTCACGGTAAGTTTTGACAAGCATTCGATGCGATTCTGCAGCAGTTTTCATCAAACGATAACAGAAAACCAATGCCGTCCGCAAATCGTAGTCCGTAGGTACAAAACTCGACATGTTTAAGGTCATAGAAAAATATACCGGTGTAGGGACTTTGGGTTGTTGTGTATTCAAAATCTTCGTCAGCTATTAGAGGGAGATGATGGCGTTGCAGAAGCGGTCTTACGGTCCCTAAACTGACGGCTAGCACCATCTATAGGGAAATTCCGGTTTCATACTTCTACACCTGGTATAAACGAGACACGCTGGGTACACATATGCACCAGGGGAGTCACCAGATACCACCCACTCAGCCTTCCCATTAAAACGAATTTTAGTTAGCCTTCGAAGATCATCAACGTCTCATTCGCTCGAAAGAACTGCTATCAGCGACAGATCTCGAGAAACTCTTCGAACTTTGTCTCCGACTTTTTTCCGTCCGAACGCGGTGTATACAATAGTTTTCCGGTATCTCATATCTGGCGACTCACGCGATACATGAGAACGCGAAAGGCAGGAATCTCACAGGCAAGTAAAATAACGACGGAGAACTTACGTCACGTCCCATATTGGCTGCTGCGATATGATAAACTCACGTTGCCACCACGGTCAGCGGTCCTGGTTCTTCGGGCGTTTCACGCGGTCATTTACGTAGTACAAAAACTCGTCGCGATGAGCGCTGCTGGCGTACGAGCCTATTGCGCCACCCATAAACACTCGCCAACGCAAACGCCTCGCTTGAACGCTGCAAAATTTTCGAGCAAGATTGTCCCTACGTAGTCAAAGTAAATTTCACCTGCCCAGCTGAGTTTATGGAGAAAAAACATGAGCAGCCCGAGAAGAAGGCACAACCTCTTTCAAGGTTTAGAATAATCTTTCATCCACCCGTCACCCTAATAAGGTGCGAATGAAATTTGTCGAATTCGTTCCAGTCGAATCCGATTACAATCTTCCGGGAGTCTCCCCTCAGGAGCGGTGCCACATCGCGCGTTGATCCAATTGCCACCCATTTTTCTTCTCGTACTCCCACCGAAAAAAAGCATCTCCTAGAGCCGCGTGTTATTGTCCCAAGGCTCGTTGCTCCAGGCAAAATGTTGCTCCACCGTACGGTGCCAGGTTGTCATGTTTTTTAGCACGGAAACGCAGATGATCCGGTATCATCTGGTTGAGCGCGGTGCTGACGCAGCAGGCGTTGCACAGGCTCATAGGGGGGCGCATGCGGAATAGTACGATCTCCAGTTGATTCTTACGAAGAAGCTTCGCACGCGCGGACGCTGCAAGATTTTACAACGGTTCTTCCGACATTGTTACAGCTGGAGAGAAAGAAAAGAAAATGAGAAACGGTTCCATCTGTGTAGACACGGACACGAACGAGTTGTTCAAACGATAGATTAGTTTTTATTTGTTCTCGTGTCGTGTGTGTCTGGTGGCAGGAAGCGTTGTCTAAAATAGTTACAGCGAAAAAACGACGCTCGGGCAGATCCTTCGACCGTAGTGCAGCCGACGATAATTCCGCATAGCAACAGCGCCAGATTTATGTTCGCTGTGTCCGTTCTCTGTTGTGACGACGAGAAGGCACGTTACCAGCCGTTCTCCGCAAAGGCATCGTAGAAACACACGAACGATGTGTGCGCTATGTGTGTGCGAGAGAGTGTGCGGCCATGTGCGTCTGTCTTTGTGTGTGTGCGTTCGTGGATGGCCTACTATTTCTCGCTCACTCCAGCTCTCTGGAGCCTCTCACCCAAGCTTTCCTCATATACGTTGGATACGTCGTCGTCCATCCACATCGAGGTCATTACGAATTGTGCTCGTTGCAGCTTCCCGCGCTCTCGCGACTTCTATTTTCTATGGCTACACGGTAGGCATGTATATATATATATATATATATATATATATATATATATATATATATATATATATATATATATATACACGGTGTCCTGTTATGAATGGATAATCCTGCAACTGTCGATTGGTCAGATCATGTCCTACTGTATGCTGGAATTTCAGTTTAGTAAAAGTCCCACGGTTTTAGAGATAAAAATCATCTGCTTTTGCTTCTTCACGTGCCGTTTCTACAAATGATAACCTTTTTTACCCGGTTTTATAAAAAATACTCTTGGTTATTAGTTTTATCTGGAAAAGTATTCTCTTTAACCTTAAATGTTAAGGAAGCTTTCCAGTGTGACAGCCCGAAAAATCGCTGTTTTTCGCGATTTTTTTTTTAAAGAAAAAATAATCCAATCGGTCTGGTTTTTTTTTGTATATTAATTGGGTATTGAAGAATACAAAACAATTTTTTAAAGATCGATTTATTTATTAATTAATATCTATAAAAATGATGAAACAATTGTTGCAGAAAATGCACTTGGATGTGGTGTCCACGTTGGGGGTCACAATTTTGATCTGAAACAAAAAACACAAAAAGATTATTGATCGGTATATAATTGGCTTTCGTGCTATGGAGGCTTTTTTTTTTTTTGCAAAAATGGCGCCGGTTTGAACAAAAAGTATCGATTTTAGCATTTTTTTTGGCAGTTTTTTTTACAAAAAAATAGGAAGCTGTCAAAAAAAAAAGCTTCCATAGCACGATAAACAATGACGTTAAGAATATTGTGTAAAAAATTCAACTCGATACCTTTAAAACTCTGCCCTCCAAGTTGGACACCGTTTTGAAAAATGCTGTTTCGAGAAAAACGCGTTCAAAGTTTCGCTGTAGCTGTAGCGCTCCGTTGCCTTCTTCCAAGAAATGCTGTACAGTAACCGAAATAATCTGAATTTCGGCATGAAAATTTCAGGGAATATTCGGAAGAGTGTATACTATTCGATAAAGCAAAAAAAAAAATCGATTTTTTGAAAATTTCACACTGGAAAGCTCCCTTAAGGAAATTTTATGAAAAACGATCTTATGCAGAATTTTCATACAACCTAATTGGAACATCTGACTTTGATAGTTTGAACTTCGAAAAGTTGCTTAGTCATTGTCGATTTCTATCATTTGTCGAAATGGCGTGCGAAAAACCAAAAGCAGATGATTTTTTTCAAAAAATAATATAAAGGCCAACATCTCGAAAATCGTGGGACTTTGACTAAACTGAAATTCCAGAATAGAGTAGGACGTGGTCTGACCTATCGACAGTTACAGGATTATCCATTTATGACAGGACACCCTGTATATGTATATACCTGCCAACCGTGTAGCCATAGAAAAAGCCTGTCAAAAAGAGAAGGACGGAGACAATGAAAGAGAAAGAACAGCAGCACGTATGAATAATCATCATGACCATAATGTTTACGAGTATATCTGACGAACTGGAACTTTTCTACAAAGACCTTCCGCCCCTCTCCTCCGCTGTTTCCCCCGCAGGATGTTCATTTTCACTAATGCTATTTGTCTAAAAACAATTGACTTTGAAATTGTATAGATGAAAAGAGAAAAAAACTTTCATATCGGTAAGCTCAGCTCGTGCGTTGTAGGTGCCAATCTATCACAAAAAGAGAAATTTGAAGTGTCAAGTTTTAATAACGTTGGAGTGCAATTTTTTAGCTCATTTTTTCATTTCTTTATTTTTATAGTGATCACGAGCTGTTTTTCTGTTGAGGTCCAAAATTTCTAACAGGATTGCGTAAATACGTTCGATTTTCACAGCCAGAAAGTTTGATCAATCGAAAAGAATGAATCTTCGTTGCATTGCAACGATGCAAACATGAAGTTTTATCCCAGTGATCAGCTATCTGTTTCTCTGACTGAAAGACTGCATTCACGAGATGCTGTACGTTCGCGATTTGCATTCCTTGATTATTAAGAGGAGATGGTGGCAGCAAATTTGTACGCTGCAAGAGAGGAATCAGTGGAAGTTTACAAAAATGATTTAGTACCCAGTCTTGCAATGAAGTTGGTCCAATTTGTATCATTCGTTGATGGATAGAAAAAGTACTATCAAAAATATCTATCTCAGGAGCTATTCGATTATCAACTTACTTACTTAGGAAATAAAAATTTCATACTTACTTAGGAAATAAAAATTTCATACTTAGGAAATATAAATTTCATACTTAGGAAATATAAATTTCATACTTAGGAAATATAAATTTCATACTTAGGAAATATAAAGTTCCGAGCACGCTCCCTAACATTGAAATTACTTCGGTAATCTAACTTGGTGTTGACGACGTCGACAACTGCACTGGAGAGCCCTCATTTTCAAAGACGGAAATTATTTTAAAAAATAGGTTAAGTACGACGATGGGACAAAATCGGCTGTCAAAGTTATCATTTCTCAACATCGAAAGTGATTTACTCCGGGAGCTGAATTTCACATTGATGATTTCAATCATCATTGATGATTTTTCGTCGAAAAAGCTCGCAAAGTTCAATTAGCACTTCTGCAAAAATGTTTCAAGGAATATGATCCGTGGGAAAGTGAGAGCGTCGCGAATACGTAAATTGGGCGATTTATATTAGCATTCAAACTGGCCTATTCCCAGCCAATTTGATTCCGGCTCGGAGCTTCCACCTTAACGAGATGGCCGTCGGATGACTTCAATCGCGATTGGGGCAATCGAGATGACCGTTTTTAGATTACCTGCCGGGGTCTCGTACACGGGCAAACTCTGCAGTCGTTGCTGCCGAGTTCAGAGCCTATTTGAGAGTGTACAGTGATTTTGACGGAAAAGATCGAGGCAGTTCAGCCGCTATGACCTGAATCTTCTCGTGTAACTATGTGCAACGAGAATACGCGAATACGGCGCAGAAAAAAAACTCGCCATTGAAAATAAAAATGACTCGGGCTAATTGGATTGGTCATTGCGGGGATACGGACGAATGATTCAATGAAAATAATGGATTATTAGGTTATTTTAATAATTAACGTTTGTGAAGCCTGCACCGTTGGAATGTCACGAAAATGTCATTCTTTTAAAATCATTAAGGGAGATTTTTTCAAAGGAAAGATTTCTTTTCCATTTTTGAGACTTAGGCTATGTTTCGTTACTACTTTTGGCTGTTACATGGTAATTTTTTTATTATTAATGTTTAAAAATGGCGGAGGTGTGGCAGGGTCTTCAAAACGGGCTGCGGCGGATCTTGTCCGACGGCGTGACACGTAGCGTCGGCGGGATTAATCTGAAAAAAAAAACGAACGAAGACTTTTCTCCCTTTAACACTCATACGCAGAATATGAACCAAGAAAATGTGAGAAATGTTGAAAATCGATGAAATGGCACGCTTTGGAACGAAAAGATTGAATTTTCCGAAAAAAATGGCTGCATTTTGTGATGAATTTATTTTATTTTTCAATTTTCGAAAACATTCAGGGTCATTGAACCCGCCATACCGAAAGTATGCTGCGCGGCACCCTGGGGCTCCGCGAAAAAAAAACCCAACTACATACCTCCCAATAAATCGAAGCAGTTTTATCACTTTACAGTGGAATTAATACATTGTTGTGTGAAGTACCTATTTTTGCATGATTTTCATTAAAAGATAAACAAAACAGGTTTAGCTTATTTTAGGGTTCTGTAAAATATTTCGTGTATCAAAAGGGTTCCGTTGCCAAAAAAAGTTTGAGAACCGCTGTTTTAGACAATGAGGTTAGGATGATTTATACCAAATTTCATCGGAACCGGTCGATTAGTTTTATAGCTATACGTCACGCCAGTTTCGAAAATGCAGTTTTGAAGACCGTACCATACAACTGCCATTTTTAAAGATTAATCATTTAAAAAAACACCCTGTAACAGCCAAAAGAGGTAATAAAACAAACCCTCAGTCTCAAAAATAGTGAAGAAAACTTTCCTCAACGAAAAAAATCATGAAAATATACGAAAATAACTCAAACGTTTTTTAGAATTTTTCCTTTAAATTCTACAACATTAACTTGCACAATAATATTTCGAGTGAAAATGGAAAAAAATTAAGAATTTTCGTTGCATTCAAACGATCCAAACTTCAAGACCATAGGAATTATTTATTTCATCGAACTAACGGATACTCGGATAGCATCGAATATTTTAGTGTCTTTCGCAATTTCGTTGGCCACTTGTGAACAAACGATTTCGCTCGGAGTTACTTTTTATCCTCTGTGGAAGCAGCAACCGCAAAAAACGGCACTCCCGCGAAAACGCAGGCGATAAATCGTGGATGCGGCTGGCGATAAGAATTTAAACGTCGATTTGAAAACGATAAAATATTCAACGATATTTTCCAATCGTCAAAGCAAATGGGTGGATTGCGCCTGCAGAATTTCTATACGACGCGTTTGTGCGATTTCTCGAGAGTGTATCGTCGTAATTGTGATTATCAATTTCATGGTCCATCGTGCCTGAAATAATACCTTGCAGCGAAAAAAAAAACGTATACAAAGAACGAGTAGAAAGTAGAAACGCCGAGGATCAGCCTCCCGACGCGACTTCCCTTTCGGACGCAGTCACACATATTGAAATGCAAATCTGACGAAAACATATAATTGCGTGTACCGCAAATAAAAGAAAGAATAGAAAAATCCCTCTCGCCGCGTACGAAGTCTTGCCGAGCTTTTTCTCGGTTGACTGCGCGTCGAGAGTCACCTCCCCCGCGGTAATTCTATTGTACTCTATTGTCGTTGTTATACGAATGAGAGATTACAATTAATTTGCCTCAGCTGCGACACAATTAAGTGCGGGCTCGTCACCGTTAAACAATCGCTACGAATGCAAGAAACGCTTTGTACACGCGCAGCCCTCGTTCTTGTATTCCCTTGTGTTTTTTCCGCCTTTCCGACTCAATTAGATCGTTGACATCACGAGCGAGACGAGCTTTTCGGCGAAGCTATTAGAAATTATCGTTTCAAAAGTACGACCAAGTTCGAAGATAATTATTCGAGGGGGGAGATACCTTTAGGCGAGGAAAAAAATTGCTGACTTTCTTTTAAGGATGTTGAGTCCCAAATCGCAAATGATGATAAAATTCTGAAAATTTGGTATGTTTTTGTATGAAGTATTTCAGAGGTCGTGTACAAAATTCACGACAATTAGGAAGCTCGTTATCGAACAATTAACATTCACAAATTAAATGTTGTTTTATGGAAACTGATGTAACTTTGCAATAAGTTTTTTTTTGACCTCTCAATTTTATAATATCTACAATATACTGAAAGCAACGGAAACAAAACGAAGTTTATTAATAAATTTTTTTTTATTTCTTTTAAAAATTGTTCTTAATAAAATGTTAATTTTTTAATAACGAGCTTGCTAATCGTCGTGAAATTTTAACACGACCTCTTAAATACTTCATACAAAAACATACCAAATTTTCAGAATTTTCTTATCATTTTTTATTTCAACCCTTAAGGAGGTTGAAGTAATGATGATAGAATTCTGAAAATTTGGTATGTTTTTACATGAAGTATTCAGGAGGTCGTGTAAAAATTTCATGACGATTAAGAAGCTATTTATTAAACAATTAACATTAACATGTTTCATAGGGACTCAGCATCCTTAAAGGAAAGATTTCTTCACCATTATTGAGATTTTGGGTATGGTTTACTACTTTTGGCTGTTACATGCGATTTTCAAATTAGTTTTTTACAGGTCTTTAAAAATTATTTTTGACATCAATATTTTATGAATCGTATTGTAAAGGGGAAGGGAAGAGCACTCGTGTAAACACCCTCAAAAGGGCGTACTCGGAATAAACTCCACTACTGCTACTACTACTACTACTACTATTTTATGAATCTTAAAAATGATTTTAAGGTACAAATCTTAAAAATTAATTTCTATTTTCATTAATATTTTATCAACCTTAAAAAAATTAAAATCTTTTAAAATCAATTAAAAAAATAATCAATCTTTGCAGATGTTAATAAATAATAATTAATTTAAAAAAATTCTCAATATATAACATTTTTTTGAATATTCTCTGAAAATCTGAAGTCCGAATCTGAGGGTGAACTTCAAACGCATTTTTCTGAAAATGACTTTTTCACGATCAGCGATATCTCAAAAATCTAAAAGAATAATTGAAGAACGGAATTTTTTTCGATGCATATTTTTTTCTATCGTCGAAAATAAAGCATTTTTTATACCCAAAATCGATACTTGCACTTTGGACGGCGGTAATTTTTTTTTTTCAAAAAACGATACTTCATGAAACTCAATTTCATGCAAAAACTCAATGCGTTTGATTCGTTTTATTTCGGATAACTTGTTTCCGAGCAGCAGTGGTCACAATATTCGATAAATATTTTTTAAAAATGAAGAACCTGCAAACGTTTTCCCAGAAAAAAAATCACGAAAATTTCTCTTTTTTCCGGCCACGAGTTAAGTGCAACGTTAAATCTTGCTCCTTCGCTTCACACGAGAAATCGTTGATCAATCTTTATGATCCCGGAGGTATCAATTCTTGAATCTCATATTTTCTTTCTTCCACTATCGATATAATCGCACGAAGCATCGCGAATTTCCTGCAACGTACTAAATTTTCACGTATTTCTCATTACCTGATAAATATAACGAAATTCACGCAGTGAAAAAGTCGAAGTATGTCGAAAGATTTCGAAAGAGAAAAAAACACGGTGTATACATTGAGAAAACAAAACGTCACGTTTCGACGTGCCGATTGTTCCGTTGGTGTTCTCGTACGAAGGAAAAATATTGATTGTGAAATAATCAAACAACGAGCACGATAAGGCGACACCGCTTCGGGCGAAAACAATTTCCTCTCTTTTCGCCCGACGTAATGCAAATTTTTTGTGCCAAGACACGTCCGAAAACATTATTCGTATCGCTACATTTATGCACGAGACGACCGAGATTACGCAGTCGCGCGAACGTGATTCAAACGACGCAGAAACGACATCCGAGAAGAAAAATTTGTATTTATTATATGTTTGTAGTCACCAACTCGTCTGCATGAGGTACCTTGTGATTCCTGCTCATTGGAGAACTGGTGAATTTGTGAAAAGAATAAAGTTGTCGTTACATTGCGAATAGGTTCGCAATGTAACGGCCCAAGGCCAGGTCCCAATTCGCCGTTCCGTTTGTGGGGAACTCGTCAGGAGCGGGACGGACAACAAGCGGCAAATGACCAGGAAAGTTGTAGGGAATAGATCGGGAAATAACCAGGAACAAACGGATAAATTAAAAATGACGTTTCAGCCTTTTTGGAATCCTTGAGGAGATGAAATCGGGAGTGTATTCAATTTAGTATTTCGACGACATATTTTTTTTTTGGTTATCTACTTGCTGAGGTAGTATACGAGTGTATACAAACGCTCGCTCGCATTTACTGATCGGCAAAGAGACAGAAAAACATACACGAATCACTACACGGAGAGAATTTTTAAGTAATTTTTACTGTGAAATCACAGTAACTCGGTGACAAATGTGCAATTCTTCAGGTTTTTAGGAAATAAATTATAAATTTTCATGGAAAGGAATCAAAATTTACTTTTGCGTAACAGAAATTTAAAATATTTTCCCGAATTTTTACTGAAATTAATAGTAAAATTTCATGAAACGTAAAGATTACGACAATAAGTAAAAAAAAGTGCTAATATAAATGAAAATTTTCAGTGGAACATTGAGAAATTTGCGTGTTTTCCATAAAAATTTAAAAAAGGAAGCCGAAATTTTCCGTGCGTCCACAGGAATTTTACGTTCTTTATAGTAAAATCAGTTAGGGCTAGGTCGCCTGCCGTACGCGTGAGCTCTGTGTGCGAGCGTGCGTATACGTGAACGCAAGCTGTGAGAGTGCGCTTGTGTATGACGCAGTATGACGAGCACGAACGACGCCGACCCGCGTTGCTTAGCAACGGCGGTACCGCGCATGCGCATTATAGTACGAAGCATGGGCCAAGAAAGCCTCGTGGTCTCGTGCAGTCTAACATGTTCTACGCAGTTCTACGCAAGAAAACAAAGAAACGTGAAAAGAAACATCGATAAAGGACGTCTACAATGGTACGGAAAGATGATATGCTAAAATAAGTAGCAATCAAGAACACAAATGTTCAGAAACGCCGATGAAAAAAGTATTTATTTAATCATAGGGAATTAATTTTTCGCTAGGGATTTTAGAAATTTCAAGTTTGTCCAGGTTATTTTTACTGTAGAAACTTGGAATTTTTTAGGCAGCCCATTGTTAAAATTCTACATGCGAATGTGTCAGAATTTGTATTGAAAGAAATGTAAAAAATTATGCTACTTGCTTAAATTTTTACATGAACGAAAGCAAAATATTAAAAGCTAGTGTCAATTTTTGACTATGTGCACATTTGTCACCGGTTCCAAATTTTTAATGTAATTTGTGAGGAGATTTCACCGTAAAAAATACTTAAAAATTCTCTCCGTGTATGCGAGCAAAAAAGGCCTAGAGTGCAAAGTAGGGATGCCGATGTGAGAATCGATGGTTACCAGAATCGATTCTTGTCCGACCAATAATCGATTTTTTAAATCGATCCTTTCGAACTAATTAATTGTCCAAATTGATCTTTCAAGTCGAAGACCGATTCCAAATTTTTATTATAAAACCGACTCACTATTCCCAACTCCGATAAAAATTATGCCATTGTACAAAAAAACCCGTGCGATATATGTGCGATATATCGTAGTATAAGAAAAGTAAAAAGTACTGCGTTTACGCTTCATTATAACACGTGATATTATGTATAATTGAGGATAAATCACATTGACTAGTTTTATAAACCGTACTTCATTTGTTTTACTTCCTACATAGTACTAAAACTATTCTAATGATCCAGAAAAAGAAAAGTCATGACAAATTTTTAGTGTTAAGCCTAAAGATCCAAGCACCAAAGACAATCACAAAATGTCTATATCAAGTATTTACTAATAGATAAAAAAAAGACTGTGCTTACATTTATAAGCACTTACTGTATAAAAAACGTAATACCCCGTTGATTACATTTATATGTGTATTTTTTGTAAACAGAATTTACCGTTTTGTTTTGAAAAACTAAAGTATTGCTTCTGAATCTCAAAAAATTAAAAAGAAAGCAATACTTTATAATAAAAAGATCTTTCCGTTACGCAATTATTTTTGTTAATTATTAATAAATAAAAATGTTTATTCTTGACGTGGTGATTCTTATTTTTATACCTGAATCATAAAAGTACCTTTCATTTGAAATTTCTTTCATTCTTTTTCAAGCTATGTTTTATTCTCCATTTTTTGTCGCTACATAATACAATTCGATTTTGACTGAATTGATCCTTTTGGTCCTAATATATTATGAAATCGATTCGTTGAATTAGAATTCGATTCGATGCGATGAATCGATTTCATTCTAACAATCCGGCATCCCTAGTGCAAAGAGTTATTTCAAGAGTATCGCAAAATCATAAGCGCAAGAGGACGCTGTAAGCATAACACTTCTGTACGTGGTACAGCTCACAGGACGAACTTTTATCCTCCCACGATGGTACCTTGCTTACGCGAAGCGCTTCGCTTGTAGCCACCTGGCGGATTGACGGCGAAATACATTCAGGCAATGTCTCCCTGGCCAGAACATTGATATTTCCCAACATGGCGACCAGGCGTTCAAAAACCACGAATCACCAGCTTTACTTTTTGCCTCATAAATAATTTGGCTACTCTTTATGCTCAAATCATCAGTTATCGTAATCCCGATATTTATGATAAGCATTGTTATCCTCGTCGATTATCATTGATAAAATGATTGCTTCTAATGATGAATAAAATTGCAGCAGATGTATTAGTTTCATCCCAATCAATTATAAGTATAGTTATGAGGTGAAAGGCAAAGTACCTTTTCTTTAGTTTTTAGAGACAGCATGTACCACAGATAGTTCCTGAAGAATGTGCGATCTCCTAACCTAAAAAACTAAAAGGTCCACGCAGCTCTTACCGGGACTGGCTGTCGCAAGTCCCATAGGAAAAGTAAAATAAAAACACAATGAATGATGACGTTAAAGTTTGCTTCGTTGGAATGCAACAAAAATGGATGGTCTTTTCTATTTCGCATATTTCCTTTGGCAGATTTGAGCTACGAAAACCACGCAGATATTTTTTTAGGATTCTTAAATAGCGATCTACGAGAAATGAAAAAAATATGATTTTGGATAAGATTGAAAATAAGATATGAAAAATAATTTTCGTTGCATTCCAACGATGCAAACTTCAGCCCAGCAATGAATGGATATGCGCTAATAAAATTCATGAAATTGCGGTACATGTTATTTCGATGTGTGCAAAATTGTCCGGGAAAGAGACGAGTTTTAAGCGGACAGAACGAAAAAGGCAAAAACAAGGAGCTCACGGCGACTATGACATCAGCGCGGGTTCGTCATTATATATTCCACAAATTATGAGCGCTTCTCGCCGCCCTTCACCACCGGGCTCGTCTATAGCCGATGCAAGGACGATCGACGATTGGCTAGTTTTATGACTTCGCGACAACGACGACATTGGATCTGTTTGGACAATGGCCATATCACGAGGCGAAGAAATCGTAATTAGAAAACCGATACAATCAAGGAGGTTGGAGCGTTAGCCACAATCCAAGATTGTAAAAACTAATACATGTTGTTGTCTAGACTGTACTGACTCTTCACGATGTTTTCGTAATTTTTTCACCACAAAACACCAGAGATAGAAAATAGTTTAATATATGTAATTTTACGTGTGCTTTGCAATGTGCGGTGATGTTTTTTTATTTTGCTATTTAACACCAAGATAAATAATCTCGTGACATGAATATGAATAGGCATTATTATGAATACCTCCTGTACAAAACATTCACGGACGCAGGCTATTTTCATAATAATCATTGATAATCCTATACTTTTTCAAGTTGGCAGTAGCACGAAAAATTTCCTTATTCACGCAATAAAAATATAAACACGCGTAATTTTGCTTTCTAATTATATATTTTATGAAAAATTAGCATCTACCGAATAAATATATACCTCGTATGCATTTTTTTGAGGTTCGTTGAAACAATAACATTCATAAACCGTCATCTGACTCAACTGAACCGCCCAAACCTCCTTAAGGCGTTACCCCCACTTGTAGCGCAAAAAAGGCCTTTTTCGTGACTTTTTTTTAAAGAAAACTACAATACTTTTTTAATCGATCAATATACCATCTTAAAGAACACATCTTGAGGAACTTTCAGTAATTTTTTTATTGAAAAATATTACATTGTTTAGTGGCAAATGGCCGTCAATGAAATAATGTTTTTATATACACGGTTTGCGGTGACCAACATTGCGGCGAAGTGGATCATCTGGAAAAAAAATGCGGATGGATTTAGTCAAATATAAGTATAAACTAGTCTTTAATCGAAGGATTTTAAAAAATATTCATTTTTCACAAAATGGCGGACAGTCAAAGTTAATGGTTCGATTTTAACGAAAAAAACGGCCGTTTTTTGGCTATAAAACGGCCATTTTTTTTCGAAAAAAAAAATCGAACGATTAAAGACTACATTTTTATGTATTAAATAAGCCTGCAAAATTTCAAGAAGATCGGTTCATTAGTGTTCGAGTAATCTTGGTCACCGACTTCAGAAATGCCATTTCGAGAAAAACGCGTTGAAAGTTTCAATTTCAGTTCTTCAATTCACGGATTCTTCTCTTTCAACGCTCATATCTCAGTCAATTTTGTTCGAATCGACTTGAAATTTTCAGGACACATTCTCAGATACTTATGCTTCAAAAAAATGCAATAAAAAATCAATTTATTCAAAATCGCAAGTGGGGGTAACCCCTTAATGGATTGAAGTACTGAATTATTTGCAAATTTCACGACTTCGGTCCAATGGACATCCTTTCGATGGGGTTAAAATTTCTTGTTCTTCATTAAACCGAGGCGAGACCCTCTTAGTCCGTAACAAAAGTTGCAATCAATTATGTTCATCGTTTCTTCGAGTTGCACCGACCAAGTTTTAGGATCTGCGCTCACTACTTCGATAAAATATTTCTCACTCTCAGCCAATTCGCAACGAGGTGAATCCACTCGAAGCGGGGTGTAGAGCGCAAATGGGGTAATTCGACTCTCGCATATAGAAGCCGTTGATGAGCAATGCCGTGAATGTTCTCGATCGATTGCGTGAACGATCACACGAAACGTACAGACGGTATTTTTCCCCGCAGTCAACGGACCGTTAAAAATACGTTCTCCTTTTTCATTCATACGAAAACATGTACAACGATTCGTTCTCACTTTCACGAACGATTTAAATACCTCTCTAATTTCTAAACGATCACGGATTGCGCAAAAACCGAAAAATGACGATCGCTCTTTTAAAAAAAAAGCCCGAGCTAGTCGATTCTGTCTACTACGGTGACCGTTTTTTTTTTACACACGATCTCCACTTGTTTTATTTACATTTTCTGATTATCATTATAATGTTAATGATTACATTATATTATAATTATATTATATAATATTACTCTACTGTACTGTAACTCTTCATTTGTTTCCCGAAGGGTTACAAAGGGCTTCCGTACATCTTCTTTTACTCATCCTACTTGATTCTACCCACACGCGCTTACTCTTATTATATAATATTAATGTGAATGTCTAGAATCGAGGCTCCGGATCGAAAACGTTAACAACATTTTTTTTCGCCATGAGCAGCTTCAATTTGTCTCCACTAATGATATTTCATCGGCAGAGTCTAACAATTTTTATTAATTTATAAATTTTGGGTTTTTTTAAATTGGGATAATATGCGACGAAATTGCGGATTTTAAACACTTCGACCCGAATATTGAGGTCAGGGGGTAGGGCGTGTAAAATAGTGTTGAATGTTTTTAATTGCAAGCTGGAGTCGTAATTTCAACAATTATCGCTGGGACGCCTATAAACAATCTTTCACAATGTTAATTAAAAAAGCCCTAATAAAAATATTTAAAAATATATTTCTTTTAGTAGCAAAAAAAGTCTCTAAGGGTTAAAATAAGGGTGGAAATTGTTTTCCGCCGAGTTGTATAATCATAAGAAAGTACCCTGAAAAATGTCAGCTCGGTGGAAAAATATTCAACCCCTTTTTGGTCAGGAGCCCCGATTCTAGACATTGACCAAAATTAATATTATATAACATATAATACATATGACCAAAAAGGGGTTTATATATAATATAATATACAATATAATAATTATATATATATATATGTATAATTATTATAAAATCAAAGAAAAATACAAATTTGGACAAATTTGAAAAAACGACATTTCAATTGATTTTTGTACTAGCATGTTTCACGAACTTCCAGATTTTGAAGAAAATACACGTTATATAGTAATAATTGATGATATTGATAATAATTCGTGCAATGTTGGATCGATATGAATGCTGGTGGGTTGAGGCAGAGGATCGAATGGAGTGACGAGGATATAATATAGCTAAGGAGGAAGCGTTGTTTCGCACGACAACGACGAGAATAATGACGCACACTATACACGATTGAGAGGCCTCGACTCGGTTGGGTACCAAGCGTGAAGCTGGTACGAATGTATATCTCCACGCTCTTGAGAAGTTTCGAATTGTGCGCTATACTATGAGACACACATACATTTACTCTCCCAGGTGCTCACAATGCAGCAATGTTTTTTTTTTCCGTGAATGTAGCCGGTGCGAGCATTACCGCAATCAATGGCACAATTTTCTCTTCGGCAATTGAAACATCGTAATTGTATTCTCGAAAACGATTATGAGTCCGGAGATACAAATTTCGTATTCGTATAGAAGCGCCATTATTTTTGTCAAGAAGGTACTTTCAACACTTGAATATACGCGGTTCACGCTGATAACGTGTTGTTTGTTTTAGAATGTTGTCGAATATTTTCCGTTCGGCACGTACCGTATGGAGGGCGCTATCTTCGTCCATTGGCGCCCGCGATCTTACGAAAAAAATATCAATAGCTCAGGGGTTTGAGTATCATTCGGAAATATTTTTTTAGTTCTTTGGCTGACCGAAAAATGTACGGCAAATTCGCGAAGTTTACGATGGGATGTGTTTTGAGAAAGTTGGAGCGTTAGCCACAGTCCGAGATTAAATTTGAAAAAAAAAATGTTTTTGTCTAAACTATGGGAAGTCTTTTAAGATTTTTTGAAATTTTTTCACCACACAACCACTACCGCACTCGGAAGCTGAAATTCACATCCCCTCCCCCCACAAAAAGTTATGGGGTTTTGAAGTATGTTTGGGTTTGTTGGGGAACCTGAACAAGCCCGAACACGCCGACATTACACCAACTCCGTTTTCGATCTTCTATCGTTGTCTATATATATATATATATATATTCTATATTATTATTATAAATGATATATTATATATTTTATAAATAATAATTTTCCAAAAGTTCGGGTGTTTAGGTTTGTTGTTATATCTTTGTATTTTCACAAACTTCAAAACCCCATAACTTTTGATTGGGGGGTGTCCACCGCGCTTTCTCTACAGCGTCGTGTTCGGGAAGGCTTTTTTTGAAAATAAATCTCCTCGTCTCCAACCCCCTCCGGCGTGAGGGTTTTAATACAGGAGTTTTTGAAAGATTCCGAATTATTTTTAACGATTTTTTGCTCGTAAGAAAGTTGTTAATTTTTAACAGCTTCCATGGACTGAATATCATCATTTATAACCCAATAGATGAGAAAATAGCAAAAAGAAAATGTTAGGCTCTTTTTGCGGAAAAGTCACTTATCTAAAGAATTACTCAAAAAATCCCATCTTGCCTATCGTAAACTATTTATATTCAATATTGAACCATCAATAATGAAAGATTAAGAATCTTGGGTGACGAATGAAGCTGCCAACCTCAATGTCCGCGAAGTTGCCGTATTTCGGCAACACTTAATATTAATTAATAGTAATGATAAATAACCTCGTGACATAAATATAAATAGGCATGATTATAAATGACTGAAATTCCCTTGACTTTCATTCTGAGTTGTATGAAACATTCGCTGACGCAGTTATTTAACTAAATAATCATCAATAAACTAGTTCAAGTTCGTGGTACACAAAAGTTTTTCTTAATGACGTAATAAGAATATCAAAATGCATAATTTTGGCCTTTGATTATATATTTTGTGAAAAATTAGCATCTACAGATTAAATCTATACCTCGTATGCATTTTTTTTCGAGGTTCATTAGCAAACAAAAAACTCATAAACCGTCACTTGACTCAACTGGACCGCTCCAACCTTCTTAATATTCATCGTGCGACAGGCGCGGTTCACGACAAACCTCTCTGCACGGAGAGAATTTTAAAGTATTTTTTACGGTGAAATCTCCGTAAAAATTACATTAAAAATTTGAAACCGGTGACAAATGTGCACATAGTCAAAAATTGACACTAGCTTTTAATATTTTGCTTTCATTCATGTAAAAATTTAAGCAAGTAGCATAATTTTTTACATTTCTTTCAGTAAAAATTCTGACACATTCTCATGTAGAATTTTAACAATGGGCTGCCTCAAAAATTCCAAGTTTCTACAGTACAAATAACCTGGACAAACTTGAAATTTCTAAAATCCCTAGCGAAAAATTAATTCTCTATGATTAAATAAATACTTTTTTCATCGGCGTTTCTGAACATTTGTGTTCTTGATTGCTACTTATTTTAGCATATCATCTTTCCGTACCATTGTAGACGTCCTTTATCGAAGTTTCTTTTCACGTTTCTTTGTTTTCTTGCGTAGAACTGCGTAGAACACGTTAGACTGCACGAGACCACGAGGCTGTCTCGGCCCATGCTTCGTACTATAATGCGCATGCGCGGTACCGCTGTTGCTAAGCAACGCGGGTCGGCGTCGTTCGTGCTCGTCATACTGCGTCATACACAAGCGCACTCTCACAGCTTGCGTTCACGTATACGCACGCTCGCACACAGAGCTCACGTGTACGGTCAGGCGACCTAGCCCTAACTGATTTTACTATAAAGAACGTAAAATTCCGGTGGACGCACGGAAAATTTCGGCTTCCTTTTTTAAATTTTTATGGAAAACACGCAAATTTCTCAATGTTCCACTGAAAAATTTCATTTATATTAGCACTTTTTTAACTTATTGTCGTAATCTTTACGTTTCATGAAATTTTACTATTAATTTCAGTAAAAATTCTGGAAAATATTTTAAATTTCTGTTACGCAAAAGTAAATTTTGATTCATTTCCATGAAAATTTATAATTTATTTCCTAAAAACCTGAAGAATTGCACATTTGTCACCGAGTTACTGTGATTTCACAGTAAAAATTACTTAAAAATTCTCTCCGTGTGGATTTCACGAGTGATGGCATCGTTGTGTGAGCGTTTCAACTTTGCACAAGAACTCGTACTTTGGTGTCGAATCTGGCAATTCCGATGGTCACGATTACCGTTGCCCCCCTTGCGTCCCGATTCTCCAACAATTGGAATATCCTCGAATGCAATTTTAGTGTCGAAATCGCCTCATCGAGGTCTTTAGAATATTCCGAAACAACTGGGAATATAAAAATCTTCGAGCCCGCGAAAAGAAAGTCGTCCTGCACGAGGTTAGGTGACGTAGAGAACAAACCTGTGGCAGAGACGAATTTCATGGGCAATAGCGGTTGCGAAATTCGGTAGAATTTACTTGGAAAGGGTATCTCAAAATGATCTGACATTTTAAATTGCGCGTCATTTTTTTTGTGGCGAACATAGAGTACTAATCTTGAACAACTGGCATCAGGAAGCATCGAGGTTTAGTCATGGAGAATAACGCGAAGGAGCAACGCATAGAAATTGTGATATGCTGCATTGCTACTGCATAGTCATTGCAGACGAAGTTTCATGGTCGTGTTTATCTCGCGCCGCGGCGATGTGAATTGGCCACCAACATTATGCAATTTGACGGCATTGGACTTCTTTCTTTGGGCTTTTGTGAAAGGAAAAGTGTATGCTAATGATCCACAGACCATTCCGGAGCTCAAGGAAGCCATTGGACGCACCGTTAAGTGCGGTGGACGATAAAAAAAATTCGATGGTCCGTGTTGTGACAATTTTTGTGAAATATCACTTTCACAACATCCATCACAACTTGGTCCAATATTTGAATTTTTTCCAAATCTTTATTGCAAGTCAAAATTCAGACTCTAGTTTACAAAACTATGCAATAAAACATCGATTTTTAAAGGAATTTTGAGGTTATGCAGACCCGTTGTGATAACTATATCATGTTGAATGTGATTATGAAAGCAGTTGCGAACATTTTTCCCTCGCCTATTGTGCACTCCGATAGTCCAAGACACTAGGTCGTTCACCTACGGAACGATTAGTCACATAAACAAGTAAGTTCTATTGGAAACATGCTTCACCAAACACAGATACCTTCGCACGGTTTCCGCACAAACGTGTTTGGCATACGCGAGTTATGAACGCGGTAGTTTTTGCCTGGCTTCGAACTGGTAGAAAATCATCCGCGACTTTCACCGCGGATACATTTTCTTGCGACTCTCGGTTTGCGTGTCCACGAACTAGTGATAATGGATTTTGCTGCGCTGTGACTTCGTCCATGTTTCGCGAAGCGGGCATTTTCCGTTTTTAGGGTTCCGTACCCAAAGGGCAAAGCAGAACCCTATTAATGTCTAGCTCGTAAACGGAATGACTTACAGATATGAAATTTGGACATTTTGTGTAGAATGTCGACCCAAAACCGAATATTGTATTAGAAATTCAATTAAATTATTTTTCATGGGGGTCTTATATGTGAAAAAGGAGAATTTTTTTTCTTACCCTGGCATGTTGGGTGTCTTTTTTTAAAGCGTATTGAGTAGAGTACAAATATATATATATATATTTTTATTTATCTTCAACAATAAATAAATTGGGGGCCGTCAAAGTTGTCAGTTTTAGACCATTTTTGTTACAGGGTCTATCTCGAAAACTAAACTCGTTAGGAATTTGGAATTTCTGTATACAATGTACCATATACTGCATTTAAACGACAAATACCGAAAACGCCGATTCATAATGTAGTATATATAATAATTGATTGTACACATAATAGAATACATTTATAACGTAAATATATAAAATTATAGTTATTTCAATATTCACAATACCAAATTATTTATTTTTGAAGTCAGTGCCAGCCAAGGAGAGATTGCCGTCACGGAGGAAACGAGATTGCAAATGTAAAAAAGACTGTAGATTGTATATTCATTTATTTTTCTCTGCCCTCGCCCTTTCTCCCGAAAATGTGACAATATTGGCGATTGGCTGGTACTGACTTAAAAAATAAGTCATTTGGTATTGTACATATTTAAATAACAATAATTTTATATATTTTCATGATTAGCTTACAGCAGGAGTATACAAAGCTTTATTTAGCAATTATCACCCCATGTGGTTTTAGTGCGGTACTACCTAAAAACTAAGGCAGAAAAAAAGCATCACCCAATTAAAAATCTAGTTGAAAAAAAGTTAATTGGTCATGTGTACGGAACACTGAGAGGCCTAAAGGCTGAATCGCACTTGGCCGAGTTTTTGTTCATTGCTTCATGGTGTTGCGTTCTTCTTTCCCAGGCGTACACGAGACCAGCGATGAAGAGCACGGCCGTGCAAATCGCAAGGATAATAGCCACGACGATGATAGCCATCTCCGTGATAATCGGAAGTTTCATTTTGGCTGCGGCTTGGCTGCAGGCACGGGCTACCTGCACTCCTGAGTCGATTGCCGCGATGCGGGCCCAGTCGAACTCGCAACAATCGCAAAACGAATTTATCAAGCATTTGCAGCCGGAGGCGTTGATTCAGGTAGGAAACGAAAATTGATGAATGACTTTGTCTGACTTGATGACTTGATGACTTGATGAATGACTTTGATGACTTTTCGTGATTTTTGTTTTTTTTAAATGGAAGGACAAGCGGATAATAATATTCAAGAATGTTATTAGTCATATCTTCAAGTGACAAAAAAAACTGATATGGAAAAATTATACAAAATGGTGACGCTGGGGTGTCACCATTTTGCGATATTGTTGATGCGGAAAACGGAATCAATCTTGTTTTTTTTTATGACCATGTTTTGCAGTTTCATAAATTTTGCAGATTTTCGAATATCGTTTGCGTTAAGGGGTGAGATGCAGAGGCGTGAAAAAACGAGCATTTTCAATAATTTGTTTAAAATAGTAATTACGTTTGTTTTACAAAAGTGGTTACACAGAGTTTTTATGTGTTATATAATACAATTATACATATAACACAACTAATAATACAATTATAATGCAACTAATAATACAAACTAATAATACAATTTTATGTATTATATGTACGTAAAATGTTGAGCTCGATGGACGACGCTAAACCTTTCTTTATGTATTTTGATCCGCCGAATCCGAATATCACAATTTTTCTGCCGAAAAGTCGAGCCTTCAATTGTTTATAGCCAATTGTTGAGAAAATTTTTCAAAAAATTAAAGTTTTTCGGGATGAATTATTTGTTTTTAAACATTTTGGACAATTTTAAAACGAATGTATTCTTTATAAAATTTTGCTAATGTTCATAGTTTTGGAGTAGTAAATTTTTGAAAATTTCTGAAAGAGTTTTCCAATTTTACACTTGATTTATGTATAGAAATACTAATTGAAAAATTACGTACATCGAATCATTAATTCCTGGGCCATACGATAAGGCTTCTGCCGATGTGGAAGCTTCCAAAATATCAATTTGTTGTTGTCTTCGAAGCATTCTGCCTTCCGGGGTCGAAACCGGTTGCTTGCAGCTGCGGTCCGCTACCTGCCACGGGGCCCGACGCCCCTGCACTAATTGTGCGATATCCCGAAAACTATTCATCGGATTGACTTGAAATTTTCAGGGAATATTTTCGAAACATCATACTTCAAGAAAATGTATTAAGGCGTTACCCCCACTTGTAGCGCAAAAAAGGCCTTTTTCATGATTTTTTTTAAAGAAAACTACAAAACTTTTTTAATCGATCAATATACCATCTTAAAGAACACATCTTGAAGAACTTTCAGTAATTTTTTTATTGAAAAATATTACATTGTTTAGTGGCAAATGGCCGTCAATGAAATAATGTTTTTATATACACGGTTTGCGGTGACCAACATTGCGGCGAAGTGGATCATCTGAAAAAAAAATGCGAATGGATTTAGTCAAATATAAGTATAAACTAGTCTTTAATCGAAGGATTTTAAAAAATATTCATTTTTCACAAAATGGCGGACAGTCAAAGTCAATGGTTCGATTTTAACGAAAAAAAACGGCCGTTTTTTGGCTATAAAACGGCCATTTTTTTTCGAAAAAAAAAATCGAACGATTAAAGACTACATTTTTATGTATTAAATAAGCCTGCAAAATTTCAAGAAGATCGGTTCATTAGTGTTCGAGTAATCTTGGTCACCGACTTCAGAAATGCCATTTTGAGAAAAACGCGTTTAAAGTTTCAATTTCAGTTCTTCAATTCACGGATTCTTCTCTTTCAACGCTCATATCTCAGTCAATTTTGTTCGGATCGACTTGAAATTTTCAGGACATATTCTCAGATACTTATACTTTAAAACAATGCAATAAAAAAAATCGATCTTTTCAAAATCGCAAGTGGAGGTAACCCCTTAAAAGAAATCGATTTTTTTGAAAATTCTGACTCCATCTCACCCCTTAAGGGTGCGTGAGTGTGTGCGTGTAAAGTATAGAGATACCGTAATAAGTCAACTTTCGACAGAAAAAAAGGACAATCATTTGTTAACGAATAATGGTATAAGTATAAATGTCAATTATAATGAACTCATGGAAAACCCTGTGCGCATTTCTCTTTGGAATGTTATTTTGAGGATGTGCTCAACATTTTTGTGATATTCAAGAACGAGGTTTTTGAGGTATTTGAGGTTTTTGAGGTTTTTGAATTATTCGAGTACGTCGTCGTACTCTTTATAGAGTAAAAAAGTTAGACCCAAACGTGTGAGGAGAAAAGCCATTGGAATGGTAAAAATATTGAATTAATCCCTAGTAGACTTTGTCGGGAGTGTCGCACGGTGCTCATCTTTCCAAGCCAATATACACGTAACGTGTTAGTGCCCCCCCCCCCCCCCCCGACTCGATCTTACTTTCTACAGCCACGTAATACAACTGCCGGAAATAAAGAGTACAGTCAAGCTAAGATATTCCTCTCACAAACCCGAATATTTAACAATCAACTGATTTTCGTCTTATAGTCAAGTAAAAATACATTCCAGTGTACTGGTGAAATTTCAAGCCAACTTACGGAACTTCGAACGAAAATTTACGACTCTAAAAATCGTCTCATTTATACGGCCCTTTATGGAGACGACACGCAGGCTACATTTCTAATAATTTATACACTGACTCTATATGCCTGACATAAAGTGCTCACGCCCGTAAAAAATTCCGCGTTCCGTAACTATCCGAAAATGTAAGAACGTAAAAATGTCAAAATCTACTCAATTTGCGCGCACGGAAAATAATTTTTTAAACGTTTATTTTAATTTTTTTTCTCAGTAGAAAAGCCGCTATGTTGCTATGGAGGTTTTTTTTAAATCAAAATGGACAAAATAGCGGCGGTTTGAAAAAAAAGTATGGAATTTAGCCTTTTTTTTCGACAGTTTTTCGTTAAAAAGAATATGACGGTTTCAAAAAACAAAAAAGCTTCTATAGCTAGATAAATAATGGCGCGAAGAATGTTTCTATCGGATAATGCAAAAAATCGATTTTTTTGTAAAATGTTACACTTTTTTACAGTTTTCATAACCTTTTTTGCTATAAAAAATATACTTCAAACAACACCATCGTAAATTTACTTTAATGTAGAGCGTAATTACATTTAAAAACTAACTATCGATTGATATAATTACAGGTTAGACATTTTTTGAGCTAGTGTACAGAAATTGAAAAAAGAGTTGATTCGAGAAAAACGCTATTGAAAAAAGCGACCGGAAACAAAAAATTCAAGGCAGTAATGAATTATTTATGCTACTTTGGGAACATATTCTCAAATTGTTTTACTAACAATTTGTGGAATTGAAAAGAAATCGATTTTTTTAGTAGTCTAAACTGGTTTTCCGCCTTAACATTTTAAGGACGGGGAAATTTCCATTAAAATCAACTTTTTTTTACACGAAAGATATCAATAAAATCGATGAATTTCTCAGTTGGAGTCCCAAGCCTAACCGCTGGTCGATATATCTGCCAGCCTCGTCCTTTGATAGGTTAAGCGCCGTTGTAATTTACCAATGATTCGGAAGGGCCCTCCTTATGCCCCCACAAAATACGGCCCTCCGCGAAAGCGATACCTAGAAAGAGCGCCCTCCACGGCCACTGATGAATTTCACTTCTGTCGTTCCGCGTATGGTTCTAGATACGAGAAACGTTCCGCTTTATCGAAAAACGCCGAGATCTTTAGTCTGGCTCCTAATTACGCCACACTAATCTCAATTATGACATTTTCCTTCCTGCCTCGCGCGATTCTACGGCGATCGTTAAACACTCCAACTGGGTGACTTCCTTCTGAAAGATTACGGAACACGTTGCAAAATGTTCCACAGTCCGTCGATGAAGCAAAACAAAAAATTGCAGTAGATCAGACTGTCTGCACAAATGTTTTCAATCGGTGAAAGTGGGCTTGGGCTTCAAAAAACGAGTCGATTTTGAATATTTTTTTCACGACGAGAGTATTGGAACGACCAGGTCGAAATTTTACACACAATTAGTCCATAGTCTTGCCAAGTCGGAGGTTTTTTTTTACTGAGAAATATTGATAAACGATAAAGTTATTATTTAAGGAAGCTTTCCAGTGTGACAGCCCGAAAAATCGCTGTTTTTCGCGATTTTTTTTTTTTAAGAAAAAATAATCTAATCGGTCTGGTTTTTTTTTGTATATTAATTGGGTATTGAAGAATACAAAACAATTTTTTAAAGATCGATTTATTTATTAATTAATATCTATAAAAATGATGAAACAATTGTTGCAGAAAATGCACTTGGATGTGGTGTCCACGTTGGGGGTCACAATTTTTATCTGAAACAAAAAACACAAAAAGATTATTGATCGGTATATAATCGGCTTTCGTGCTATGGAGGCTTTTTTTTTTTTTGCAAAAATGGCGCCGGTTTGAACAAAAAGTATCGATTTTAGCATTTTTTTTGGCAGTTTTTTTTACAAAAAAATAGGAAGCTGTCAAAAAAAAAAAAGCTTCCATAGCACGATAAACAATGACGTTAAGAATATTGTGTAAAAAATTCAACTCGATAGCTTTAAAACTCTGCCCTCCAAGTTGGACACCGTTTTGAAAAATGCTGTTTCGAGAAAAACGCGTTCAAAGTTTCGCTGTAGCTGTAGCGCTCCGTTGCCTTCTTCCAAGAAATGCTGTACAGTAACCGAAATAATCTGAATTTCGGCATGAAAATTTCAGGGAATATTCGGAAGAGTGTATACTATTCGATAAAACAAAAAAAAAAAAATCGATTTTTTGAAAATTTCACACTGGAAAGCTCCCTTAAACAAAGTACCACCGTTACTGCATGGCCAATCGGTTTAGGTGATTCTGGAAATTCCTTCGATCTGAAACAAAATATAAAATGTGCTTTTGGTATGACAGCAAAAATTTTGTATGACCGGATATTTGTTGTGAAATTTCGAAAATTACGAAACCGGAAAGCCGTAGAAGAGAAAAGTTCGATTTTCGTCCAAAAAAAATGGCTTCAATCGTTTATTTTCAACGAATGGATTAGCATGAGAAAAAATCAGCCATACGATAAAAAATGTTAACGCTCTGTCCGTATTCATTACGAATCGGACAATCAGATTTTGAGATACGATTTACACAAAACATATTTTCCCAAGAGTTCCCAAGTAGTTCCCAAGAGTAAAACCCAAGAGTTTGGGTTGGTTGGTTGTGTTTGGGTTTGGGTTGGTCCCGTTTGGGTTGGTTGTGTTTGGGTTTGGGTTGGTTGTGGTTGGGTTTGGGTTGATTGTTTGTTTGTGTTTGGGTTCCGGTTGGTTAGTTGTGTTTGGGTTCGTTTGGGTTTGGGTTGACGGTTTTGTTTGGGTTTGGGTTGTTTGGGCTTGTTTGGTTTGATTTGTGTTGTTCGAGTGTTTGTTTGGCTTTGGTTGGGTGGTTTTGTTTGGGTTTGTGTGTTTTTTTTGGATTGGCTTAGTTGGCTTTGTTTGGGTTTGGATTTGTTTGGGTTTGTTTATTTGGGTTTGCGGTAGTTTTGTTCGGGTTTGTCATTTTGGGTTAGTACGTTTGGGTCTGGGTTTGTTTGGGTTTGTGTGTTTGTATCCAATCGATAGCAGCAACTCAAATGAACCGAAACGATGGTAAAGTTGACCAAAAATAAATTCTCAAAAAATCGATATTCTTATCTTACTCGAGACGCGTGTCTCCGCCACAGTTGATACTTTCATACTCGTTCACTTCACCGCTGTCCCTTCAAACTCCAACGGAAGCTAGACTTATGATTCATCCTACCCCCTTTATTCGTCCTGCCGCGAGTTCCCGTACTGCAACAATCACACGAATGATAATAAAAACGATGCAACCAAAACAATATCAACAGTTACCATTGTTGTATAGTTACAATAGTAGTAACTGTTGGTATTATTTTGGTTGCATCGGTTTTATTATCATTCGTGTGATTATTGTGTACGGTACCGCAAGGGAGATCCCTCTCGACGGCAGATACGTATAACTACCGCGAAAAGTGGGTTGCCACGTTGTTAGGCACACGGCGGAAGAGAGGGAGCGAGCAACAGTTTGAGAGAGAGAGAGAGAGAGAGAGAGAGAGAGAGAGAGAGAGAGAGAGAGAGAGAGAGAGAGAGAGAGAGAGAGAGGTGAATGCTGTCGAAAGGATTTTCTCTTTTGCGACTAACTGTATATTTATCTACGCGCTCTCTCGAGTACCGTCATCAAATACTGTACGAGATTGTGCAGTAGGGAAATTGTCTCGACGAATTATTATGAATTACCCGGAGACAGGTACAAAAATGACCATAGTATCGAAAAATTTGGTAGGTCTGTCGAGTAGATTACTAAAGAACACAGGGCCAGTGCGAACGATTTCCCAACGCGCTCGGGTATAGGAATTCCGTTCTCCTACTTTCCCTTCAATTACCATCAATTTCCAGTAC
Organism: Ophion costatus; assembly: GCA_951751655.1. NCBI lineage: Eukaryota > Metazoa > Arthropoda > Insecta > Hymenoptera > Ichneumonidae > Ophion > Ophion costatus. The sequence continues at coordinate 41,578,371 of OX632359.1, read as the reverse complement.
GCCCGCACTTGATACCCATACGGTAGGCGAGTACTCTTACACCCGGAGCTTGGATTATCGGAGCTTTTTCTATCGCCGGTGTTATTTCGATATCAACAAGTTGGAATATCGGAATACCGATGTTTCGATATTTTCCGATGTTCATGGGAAACCTTGGTTGCATACGGTAGAAACTTGAAAGTGAAGGGGCGAGTGTCGAAATAATAGTGTATGGTTGAGTGAAACCACAGTACATGTTGAAAACCCTTTTTGATTCCGCATGGATGAATGAGTTGACACTTTGGAAATATTCGATGTGGGCGGAAATATTTTAGGCTTTTGAACGTAGTAAAAAAATACAAGTAAAGGTAAATTAAGGCGTTACCCCCACTTGTAGCGCAAAAAAAGGCCTTTTTCATGAATTTTTTTAAAGAAAACTACAAAACTTTTTTAATCGATCAATATACCATCTTAAAAAACACATCTTGAAGAACTTTCAGTAATTTTTTTATTGAAAAATATTACATTGTTTAGTGGCAAATGGCCGTCAATGAAATAATGTTTTTATATACACGGTTTGCGGTGACCAACATTGCGGCGAAGTGGATCATCGGAAAAAAAAATGCGGATGGATTTAGTCAAATATAAGTATAAACTAGTCTTTAATCGAAGGATTTTAAAAAATATTCATTTTTCACAAAATGGCGGACAGTCAAAGTTAATGGTTCGATTTTAACGAAAAAAAACGGCCGTTTTTTGGCTATAAAACGGCCATTTTTTTCGAAAAAAAAAATCGAACGATTAAAGACTACATTTTTATGTATTAAATAAGCCTGCAAAATTTAAAGAAGATCGGTTCATTAGTGTTCGAGTAATCTTGGTCACCGACTTCAGAAATGCCATTTTGAGAAAAACGCGTTTAAAGTTTCAATTTCAGTTTACACGAAGAACGGATTCTTCTCTTTCAACGCTCATATCTCAGTCAATTTTGTTCGGATCGGCTTGAAATTTTCAGGACATATTCTCACATACTTATACTTCAAAAAAATGCAATAAAAAAACGATTTTTTCAAAATTGCAAGTGGGGGTAACCCCTTAAGAAGGTACGATCACTTCCACGGGGTCAAAAAAAAATCTAAATTTATTTTACCCACAGCTGCTCTGATCGATGCTTACTATACGTGTTGATTATTCGTATTATCGATTATCGTGTGCCAAATGTTGTGGTAATGATGAATTTATTGCACGTGAACAAATAAAAACTGAAAAATTAGATTGTAAACGACTCGGTAGTAATCTTCGTAATAATAATATTAACATATCCACCATAAAAACGGACTAAAAAGACAAAAAAAAAATCCGCCGGAAACCTATTAAAATATACTTGAATTACCTCAGCGGAATTAGCACGATAGGCAGAATATAATTATACACATTATTGATACGTGATAAATGATAAAACTCCATAAATTGTTGTTTGCATATTTTGTGGCGGCTTCTATTCAAATTAATTTAAAAACAAAGCTGGGTTATGTTCGCCAAACGCATCAGCTGTTACTCGCGACGTTGCTAAGTCCGTGGGTGCTATTTCGTCGTTCTGACGAATACTCGGAGTTCCGGAACGCTCCAATTCGCCACAATCATGGGCCTTGAAGCTGGAGGAAAATATTCGTTAAAAAGGAAATCTTTTTCCGCAGCTTTCTCCTTGTAAAGGCGTAATACCGCAGCAATTTTACAAGATCTACCATTTGTACGCGGACTTGCAGATGCGTTTTTTTTTTGCTCTCCGGAGGTGCCAAGTTGTCGCGAATTAGCACGAGAGTTTTGCCGGAACGGAACGTCGCGGTTTCGTAGCGTAGCAGCGCGCAGGAACTTTCCAATTGTGGGCAAAACTCTGGACACTTCGCATCGGCCTCTCGCAAGGCGAAATAATCATCGTTAAATATTTTATACTGGCCCGAGAGCGAGATACTATGGGGTTTCTCCAAATGATCTGACATCTTAATTTATCAATAAAACGTATCATTTAATTGAAAAGTACGAACATTTTAATTTCAATATAAGGTCCAAACATGGAGGTTATGTGTGGAACACAAAGGCGATAAATGGCCGTCGCGTCTCTCCAAACGTTCACACTTTCGACGAAATTTTAAGATTATTTTAAGTCTAATAAAAATTTCAAGACTAATTTAATTAATGGTGCGTCCAATAGGGAACCTTACGCAAAGCTCAGCGCAGATGGCGCCACGTAAACGTAAACAAAAGAAGCTGTCAACGCGCGCAGTACAATGTCACGGTGTTTTGTACCAAAATTATATGAATGGACACAATGGACAATAATTACCGATTTTTTACTATACCGGAATTGAAAAATCGGCTTCTACTCTTTTCCTTCTCTGGTCATCCTTTAAAGTTTCTTTTTGCTCAAAACAAACAGAGAAGGTGTAATCCCCTCTTTCAATATTTTCCGTCTCAGTTTCATCCCCGTAAAGAATGAAAATGAGCCAGCTAAGTATCATGCCATAAAACAATACCGGAAGGTTAAAAAAATGCAAATATTTCAAATATAATTTTTAGGTTATGATGATTGACTACTTTACAATACAGTTTTAGAGGTAAATAGCGTAAAAAATATTTTGTTTACACACTGAGCTGTAACAAATCCTTCGTTTCTACAGTCTACATATCTAAAATGATCGGAATATAGCATTGAATGTTTTGCGGCTGTAAAGTGCTTGCGACGTTGAGCAATTTTCCGTTGCTTGCGAAGGTTTTCGTTTTTGGGAAATAAACTTCGTCGCAGCATCCAATTGCACAACACAGATGCATTCTTCACAATTTATTCACGATAAACGGACTATTTAAAGAAAGTTCAACAGTACACGGAGAGAATTTTTAAGTAATTTTTACTGTGAAATCACAGTAACTCGGTGACAAATGTGCAATTCTTCAGGTTTTTAGGAAATAAATTATAAATTTTCATGGAAATGAATCAAAATTTACTTTTGCGTAACAGAAATTTTAAATATTTTCCAGAATTTTTACTGAACTTAATAGTAAAATTTCATGAAACGTAAAGATTACGACAATAAGTTAAAAAAGTGCTAATATAAATGAAATTTTTCAGTGGAACATTGAGAAATTTGCGTGTTTTCCATAAAAATTTAAAAAAGGAAGCCGAAATTTTCCGTGCGTCCACCGGAATTTTACGTTCTTTATAGTAAAATCAGTTAGGGCTAGGTCGCCTGACCGTACGCGTGAGCTCTGTGTGCGAGCGTGCGTATACGTGAACGCAAGCTGGGAGAGTGTGCCTTGTGTATGACGCAGTATGACGAGCACGAACGACGCCGACCCGCGTTGCTTAGCAACAGCGGTACCGCGCATGCGCATTATAGTACGAAGCATGGGCCAAGAAAGCCTCGTGGTCTCGTGCAGTCTAACGTGTTCTACGCAGTTCTACGCAAGAAAGCAAAGAAACGTGAAAAGAAACTTCGATAAAGGACGTCTACAATGGTACGGAAAGATGATATGCTAAAATAAGTAGCAATCAAGAACACAAATGTTCAGAAACGCCGATGAAAAAAGTATTTATTTAATCATAGGGAATTAATTTTTCGCTAGGGATTTTAGAAATTTCAAGTTTGTCCAGGTTATTTTTACTGTAGAAACTTGGAATTTTTGAGGCAGCCCATTGTTAAAATTCTACATGAGAATGTGTCAGAATTTTTACTGAAAGAAATGTAAAAAATTATGCTACTTGCTTAAATTTTTACATGAATGAAAGCAAAATATTAAAAGCTAGTGTCAATTTTTGACTATGTGCACATTTGTCACCGGTTTCAAATTTTTAATGTAATTTTTACGGAGATTTCACCGTAAAAAATACTTAAAAATTCTCTCCGTGTAGTCGTAGAAACAGGGGTGAAAGCAAAGAGAATCTCACCAAACCTCATGTTCTGTTTGCGTTACGATACAATTTCCCATCTAGCCCTGACAGATCGCAACACCCAAGCGATGGGTGTCGAATGACCATTTGACACCGAAAAAAACAGTGTCGACATTCATTTGGGTGTCGATACCAAAAAAAAAACGGTATTGACACTGATCTGGACCTACGCTGTTTTGGGCGTCAACACCCATTAAAAAAGGTGTCAACACTAATTTGGGTGTCGACACCAAAAAAAAACGGTTTTAACACTGATCTGGACCGAGGCTGTTTTGGGTGCCGACACCCAAACCAACCTCGTTCAGATGGGCGTCGACATAAAATTTTTTCGGTGTTAAAATTGTAATTTGACACCCCACACGTGACACCCAACACCGAAAAATTACACGACGTCGAAGTTCGCATCGTAGGAATGCAACGAAAATGATTTTTTTTACACTTTCCAAGTTTTCTTTGTCGGATTTAAGCTACGAAAATGATGCTAACGTTTTTTTCAGATTGTTATTTGGCGATCTACAATAAATTTGCAATATACGTTTTGGATAATTATGAAAAAAAAAGAAATTCAATAGAATTTTCGTTGTGTTCCAACGATGCAAACTTCAATCCCATAAAATTACGGTGTTACGATCTGTCAGGGAGCGGGAGAAATTGGCAGTAAGGTTTCCTGCTCCATTACTTCCTTGACCTCCAGAATGATCTGTGGATCATTGGCATACACTTTGCCTTTGAGAAAAACCCAAAGAAAGAAGTCCAATGGCGTCAAAACGCACGATCTTGGTGGCCAACATGCAACTTCGTCTGCAATGACTGCATTGTTTCGCCCGCAGTGTGGCAGGTTGCGCCATCTTGTTGAAAGGACATGTCTTACAAGTCCATGCCGTTTATGCCATTTATCGGATATCGTGTTCCACACGTAACCTCCATGTTTGTATCTCACATTAAAACTAAAAACATTCGTACTTTCTAAATAAATAATACGATTTATTAAGGCGGGATTCTACTTTGAAACCATGAAAAAAACGCTATTTTCGTGAATTTTTTCTGAGAATACTATTAAAGATATCGATATGGGGTTTAAACTGTTCAATAAATACACTCTTTAAGTACATAAAAAAAAAAAATTTTATGTATTTTATTCATTTTTTGTACACGTAAAATATGTTTAAAGCCAACGCCTCGAAAAGCAGATACCGTTGCCGTGGTCGTGAAATCTTCCCGACGGATGGTCTGAAACAAAAAAATCAAATAGTTTCATGTTCAGTATGTCTTCAGGAACCGCCCTAACTAGAATATTTTATGTACGTGCAAAATTAACAAAATGGCGGCTAAAATACGAAAAAAAAATGCGTTTTTTTTGGGTCTTTTTTTGCAATAAAAAAATAGTTCTAATCAAAATTTTAAGTTTATTGTAGTTAGGTCGGTTGGTACACACATATAGAATATGTGTTCCAAATTTCATAAGGATCGGTTCAGTACTTTTTGAGTTATCACGACCACGGTACTTGAAAATGTCGTTTCGAGAAAAACGCGTTTAAAGTTTTGGTGAGTGATAAATCGTAGAAAAAATTATCTTACCCTCAATCAGCGATGCCTGGGCCATATAATATGCCTTCGATGTGTTCCAGGTGGGTGTTTTCATCCAATTTAGCCTTTTCAAAGTTTCAAAGTAGAATCCCGCCTTAATACATTTAAATACCAGGTCACTTTGAGACACCCTTTAGTTTGAGTCTTCGGTTCTTTTTTTGCGTTCCAGCGGCCATTTTAGCTGGCAATTACCGCGCGTACAATGAAACTGGTCAACGAGACGGGGAATGCTCCTCGCTATATAGATTTCATCAGAAAAGGCGTTATTCGGAGTGTAAAGTGCGTAAGCCACGATTATTTTCGCCTCTGTGGTAAAAGCGGTACCAGCGCGTACAGATCGTACTTGCGGTACTCTCCAATAGCGATAGCGAGTCAAGCGGGAAGTAGAAAGTTGTCACAATAAAGCATTCGTGTTGCGTACTGTACAGCTCGACGCTTCAGTTCACCCGAACCACAACAGCACAGTAACAATTAAATTGAGCTAATAGGCCGAGCGAATGGTGACAAAAAAACTATATCGAGGCACCACTTCAGTGTGACTGGCTTGGAAATGGCTGATCTTCATAATTTTTTATTTTAAATAAAGTTCCATAATCAGGTCGTTTCTTTTTCTCGTTTATGCAAATGGATTATGGTGTGCGTAAAAACATTTTTACTGTTTTACTTTTATTTTTTTATACAACTTTTTTGGCCACTGCAAAATACTGCCTAGAAAAAGTAGCGCCTGATGGTGGGAAGTTCTCCAAAAATTGTTCGAAAGAAAAGAACCAAAAGGTTTATTAAACCGTATGAAAAACTGTAGAGGCGTACGGAGGATTTAGTTTTCGATAAAAAATAACAAAATGGTGGCTATTTCAAAATTAACTGTCAAATTGTGGCCTTTTTGACCGTTTTTCGTTTTGAAAAAATTATTCCGTACGACGATTAAGAAATGGCGACTCACGCAGCTGGTGGAATCCCCCTTTCATAGAAAGGCTCTAACGACCGGAATTATTCGAATTTTGCGACCAAAATTTAACATCACGAAAATCCATATTTTGGATAACCCAAAAAAAACGATTTTCAAGTAATTTTACACCGGAATGGTCCCTCAACTCCACTGTTCGAAATATTCCCTTCTGGTTGCCAAATTTTCCTTTAAAACGTTCCACGACCTATCAATGTTGCATTGTCCACGACTGCTTTTTATTTCCGGTCAAAAGTCTTCATCATTTTTCCCTCAATTACGATTTTTATTCATATACATGTCCGTTTAAAAACTCGCGAAACATTTTTGAGCTCCGTCTAATTTGTCGTGCTTGTATTTCTCCCATTCGCATCCTTTGGACCCTTCACCATATCCGCGAGGCGTCACACCTCTGGAGGCCACCTCTGGAAAAGGCAAAAGAGGACAATATTTTACCATCTGGATGAATAACAATATGAAGGGCGACAAAGAGAAACGCGCGAGACATGATCGCCAAAGTTATTCGATACACGACGATATTTCCGTCTAACGGTGTTCCTAGGATAATCGTTATAGGTCTCTAGGAGAAAGTGAACTGTTGATGCGCTCCCAAGATTATAGTGCACGAACTGCGAGGCTGCCAGCTCTCACCGCGTTGTGTCTCTCTCGCAAACGATGGAAATCGAATGCAACCGACCGCGCAGTACCTCCCGAAGATTAATTACTACTATACCGCGTGCACCAACGCGCGAGATGGAGTCCCACGTTCAATCATAGAAAAGCGTCGTTGGTGCTTATTATTTGATTGCTGGTTCTTCTGACATGACTCATCATTGTCATCTATATATATGATGTCAATATATATATATATATATATATATATATATATAAATATTAGACTGTTTAAAAATAAATCGATAATTTTTTTTTAGCTTGACACAATCTTAAACTATACTTGGACATAAAAAAATAATCCTCGCGAAAGGGGCGCCGATCCTTCAAGATTTAGAGGTGCCTCATCGGACTTTTGTCTTTTTTATTTCGTTAAGGCGTTACCCCCACTTGTAGCGCAAAAAAAGGTCTTTTTCATGAATTTTTTTAAAGAAAACTACAAAACTTTTTTAATCGATCAATATACCATCTTATAGAACACATCTTGAAGAACTTTCAATAATTTTTTTATTGAAAAATATTACATTGTTTAGTGGCAAATGGCCGTCAATGAAATAATGTTTTTATATACACGGTTTGCGGTGACCAATATTGCGGCGAAGTGGATCATCTGAAAAAATAATGCGGATGGATTTAGTCAAATATAAGTATAAACTAGTCTTTAATCGAAGGATTTTAAAAAATATTCATTTTTCACAAAATGGCGGACAGTCAAAGGTAGTGGTTCGATTTTAACGAAAAAAAACGGCCGTTTTTTGGCTATAAAACGGCCATTTTTTTTCGAAAAAAAAAATCGAACGATTAAAGACTACATTTTTATGTATTAAATAAGCCTGCAAAATTTCAAGAAGATCGGTTCATTAGTGTTCGAGTAATCTTGGTCACCGACTTCAGAAATGCCATTTTGAGAAAAACGCGTTTAAAGGTTCAATTTCAGTTCTTCAATTCACGGATTCCTCTCTTTCAACGTTCATATCTCAGTCAATTTTGTTCGGATCGACTTGAAATTTTCAGGACATATTCTCAGATACTTATACTTCAAAAAAAAGCTATAAAAAAAATCAATTTTTAAAATCGCAAGTGGGGGTAACCCCTTAATACGTAAATAACGAATTTGCATGAATGAAACATACATTTTTCTTGTTCTAAAATGATGTATATATTCTAAACTTACGTATAAATACTGAATATACTATAAAAAAACGGTCTTGGTTATCGCAGCAACAATTATCTATTATATATATATATATATGAGTCGTAAAAAAATCGATTTTTTTTTCTCAACGGAAAATTAACGTACGTTAAGAAAAAGAAAGTTTTACAAAATTTGAGGGTTCTAAACATTTCTTTAGTTAGTGCTTAAACGCCTTTTGCATCGTTTTTTTTTTATGATTATCGGAGTGTTAATTGTTTTTCATCTCGATGCAGAAAATGTTAGCGCGTGATCCAATGTAAGTCTTGATTTAATTTGTCTGTAACGATACACAATTTTTATTTAAATATTTTTTTCCATAATCAATTTGTATTTGCAGATTAAGAATCAATATATGTAATTCGGTTGTGAAAATTATGTCAACCACTTGATGAACAAGAACACGGTGTTAACATCACTAAACGTCTAACAAGTATGCGTGTTTTTTTGGAGTAATATGTTGTTTTCGAGTAAAAAAACAAATGAAGAAAAAAAAGTTGACGAAAAATAAAAAAAAAAGATTAAAAGTCGTTTGAGCACTACCTAAAAAAATGTTTAGACCTTTTAAATTTTGTATGAATTACTTTTTCATAATGTAGTAACATTTTCCGCAATGAGTAGCGCAAAAATAAATAATTTTTTTTTGAACCACCCTAATATATATATATATATATATATAAGGATGGTTAAAATAAAATACATATATATATATATCAGGAAACATGTCTTCCTGTTTCCACTTCCAACCACCCAGAACAAATTCTACATTGACTGATGACAGAACCAACGTTCTGTCTACCTAAAAAAATGTTTAGACCTTTTAAATTTTGTATGAATTACTTTTTCATAATGTAGTAACATTTTCCGCAATGAGTACCGCAAAAATAAATCATTTTTTTTTTACCACCCTAATATATATATATATATATATAAGTATGATATATATACTTATATATATATATATATATATATATATATATATATAAGTATGATTAAAAAAAATACATATATATATATATATATCAGAAAACATGTCTTCCTGTTTCCACTTCCAACCACCCAGAACAAATTCTACATTGACTGATGACAGAACCAACGTCTACCAATATACCCAGCCATTAGCTACTTCCGCAATAATATGTCCCATAGGATCCTGCAGAATCGTGTCTCGAGTAGCGAAAGTAACGAACGAATATTGCTTCCAGGATCGTGATTTCGGCAAGGACAATTTGCAGAGTCTCTCGGAGTCCTCGATCGTTGCGAACAAGGACGAGGCAAGCGCTGACACGAAAAAGATAAAAATCGATTCCGAGGATGACGAAAAAACGAAGAGCGACAACGAAAACGGCGATGAGAACGATTCGGACGACGACTACGACGATTCGGACTTCCCCCCGGTTCACATCAAGCTCCCTCTTCAGCTGGACCTCGACGATCTCGCTGGGGTTAGATGCTCATTGCGTTCAATCGTAAACACAATGTTTCGCGCGACGAAAAAGAGACTTATTTGAGTTTGCGTCCGTAGAGCCTATTGCAACAAGCACGCAGCATCGTATCCTGCGTCGTCGAACGCCATCGTTCCGACGAACTCATGGACGGGGAGAACGACAACGAAATGGACAGCAACAGCACCGAGCGCCAGCGCGGTCAGAGACTCCGTGGCGAACACGTCGCTGTTCTCTGCGAGTCCGCGGACCCACGTCAGGAGTGAGTGTTTTTTACAGCCATTCGGTTTGCCGTACGCAGACGATCTTCGATTTTCAGTACTCTTCGTTCCGGAGCCCGAATAAGACTCAATCGTTCCAACCGAAGAGTCTTCGGCTTTGGCGAATTTTTAAGGAGGTTAGGGCGTTAACGAGAATCCAAGATTGAAAAAATGGATATTGGGACGTTGAATAAGTTCTCGCTGTTCGCACACAGATGGCGTCACCGGACATGCGTGCGCGTAGTTCGAGATGGTGACGCATCTGTAAAGAAGCACTATAAGCAAGCTTGCAGTTCAATAAGTTCAATAGACATAAATATAAGTAGGCATAATTATAAGTGACTCAGAATTTCATTCAGAGTTGTACAAAACATTCGCTGACGCAGTTCGTTCGTAATAATCATCGATAACGTTATACTTTTTCAAGCTGGTAGGAACAAAAAAGTTTTTCTTATTCGCGCAATAAAAGTATAAAAATGCGCGATTGTGCCCTTTAACTATACATTTTACGAAAAATTAACACTTACAGAATAAATATATACCTCGTACGCGTTCATTTGAGATTTATTGGAAAAAAAAATCCGCATAAGGTTCCGAAAAGCTCCACCCTCCGATCGAGCTGAAATTTTGCACAAACCTTCCTTTCAATATTCGAAGAAAACCCCTAAAGGGATTTTTTGCGACTCGAAATAGTTTTCGAGATATTAAATTTTTGAGTTTATTTTTTAACGCGCGTCGACTATATCTATATCCGCTACGTCTTCGTTCATACCTATATATGTGATCGCTGAAACGTGATACCCAACAAACCCAAACAACGAAACCCAAACGAACCCAACAAAAACCCAAAAACTATTGCGCGACGCAAAAAATCCCTTGAGGGGTTGTCTTAAAATATTAAAACGAAGGTTTGTGCAAAATTTCAGCTCGATCGGAGGGTGGGGGGGCTTACGGAACGTTACCTAAAAATTCTTAACCGTCATTCGACCCAACTGGACCGCTCCAACCTCGTTAATATTGACATTTACCTTATGATCCAGACAACAAGACCAAGAGATGCTGACGCCGATCATCGTGCCCTTGGGCACCGTACAGATTCCCCTGCAACCCCAGGATAGAGGATACAACAGCTATCAAGTTCACAATCAATATCAAGTACCGGACACGCAGCGTGTGCCGATGCCGGCCGACGCTAGGCCAATGAACGCTCCCTTCCCCATTGGCATCTTTCCCCATGGGCTCCGCAACATTCCACAAGTCTCGATGGAGATGGGACCACCCCCGCGTGTCATTCCGCAGCCGCACATGATGAGGCCACAACACGTGGGTTTTTCCTCAATTTACCCATACCTACAACCATAACCTCTATCTCTGGCCCAACATCGAATCGTTCGTATAATTCGTACACGGAGAACAATACGCCCTCACATTCTAACACTGGTTGCCAGAATTCTAATATTCAGTGCTACAAAAGTATAGCGGTCTACTGCCAGTTCGGAATTCTAAGACTTGTTGTTATAGAAGTGTAAAAATGATTCTCACACCGTATAGTAAAAATGACGCGGGCATATTACATTTGAAACTATTCTCGCATAGGCGCGAGTCCTATATGCTGTATAGTTAAAATAATGCGTGCTTTGTTAAATACCAACTTTTATTGCACGCTATATTTTCATATGGATTTTACTATACGTATAGCATGAATCTTCGTGTATGCTTAGATTTCACTATACGCATAGCATAAATCTTCGACGTATAGCGAAAAATATTACGAGGTTATTAGTAAAATGTGACTATGCCGTACTTTTTGTAGAATACTGGAAACTAATTGTTCCAATCACATGGGCAAAAAATATTCTTTGAATACTACAAAAGATCACAATATGCCGAATAAAATGTATTATTTGTATCAGTTTACGTGCCATATCGTACGTTAAAATTTACGTTTCTTCATTATTACTGTACCATAATTACAATTCTTATCGTCCATTCAATACTTTTTGATATTTGTTTTAGAAGCATTATTAATTATAAACTTCGAGGTCCCTGTTTTCTCCGTGTAGTTATGGATTAACCGAAAAGCAAGTAGGCGAATAAAAAATGTCAATTTTGATTGCATGCCAACGACGCGAATTCAATATCGCTCGATCGAAATGAACATAGAGATCGAAATATGTGAAATTTCATTATCATACTCGTCAGATGCCGATGACTCCGCTGCACGCGATGAAGCCGTCCGCCCCGCAAGACCAGTTTATCCGGGAACAACAACAGCAACACATTCCGATCACGTTCGTTCACGCGAGCGGCCCTGCTCCGATGAATCCACGTCAACAACATACCCAGGGCATGATGCCGCCACCGCCGCCCCCATCGTCCCCGCAAGATGTTCACGAGTCACAACATCCGATTACCGAACCGAGAATTCTCTCGTTGATGAATGCCCCGCGAGCCGAGTCGAAAGAGACTGGTCCCGACTCGCAGGAAGTTCCGGACAGACTCGACGGGCCTTTCCGTGGAATTCCCATTGAACTTGGAAGAATCATACAACAGGTTCCATTGGAAATCAACAACATCATTCAGCACATCACTGGTGAATCGAGATCCGTCCAAAATTCCGTTCCCGAGGGCGCTCGACGAGAGGTGAGAAATCACCATCAAGATCTTGCGAACGAATACTACACGATATATTTCAAACATTTCTACAAAATACATATCGAATGTTGAAAAGCGATTCGTCGATACGAGGAATCTCGTTGAGAAGCGGATTTGTCAAGGCTTGTTTTTCTTCATAATTGTGCAGCAGGTACAAGAGTTCAAGCCGTTCCCGGAAAGCATCCGGCCAATTCCAGTCGATCCCTTCGCACTTCCGGTTGAGGTGAGGAACCTCCTGGAGCATGGAAACATCGAAGGCAACGCTCAACAAAATTCTCACGACACTGAGGAACAAGAGCAAGGAAAATCGTTCCCAGCCTCGCACGAACAGAGCGAGGAAGCTGAGAAAAGATTCCCCGTTCCAACTAACGTCATGAATATCATTCACGAGGTTCGTTCGCGTGCATACGATGTACAATTTGGCACTCATTTATGCTTCTATATACGTATGCGGATGTTGAATAAGTTCTAACGTGTTTAAGGACGTACGATCATTACTACGAATCCAACTGTCGGATTTGAAATTTTTATACGATTTTGACGAATACTTTATGCGCCTTTTGCCAAAATTTGAGATATTTCGACCGTTTAGTTTTTTTCGCAATAAAACTGCATAGTCGAGCACTTTGAGTTACCGGAGCACGTCGTCTTATGGAGACGGTCAACCGGAAGTGCGGTGATCGTGGTTTTTCTGCTCACGTATCCAACTAAACCCGATGGAAAACTGAAATTCGATAGATTAGATATAATAGATATTGTAAAAAGTAAGAAAATCAATCTTCACCGTGTAGTTAAAGCATTACATAATTTTAAACTCTTTTTTGACCCCGTGGAAGTGATCGTACCTCCTTGACACTACGAAAAAAGGCATTCGACTAAAAGTTCGTTCTGGTAACGCCATCTGTTGGAAAACGGCGAGAACTTATTGAACTTCTCGAGATTTAAAACAGTGAACTTTTTATTTCTCACCCGCGGTTCTTTAGATAATGGAAGGGCGTGCTTTCCCAATGCCACGATTCGCGATGCCTCTCAGACCAATGGAGTCACTAGAGATTCCGATGGAAGCCCAGGCACAGGTCTCCGACGGCTCGGCTGCCGACGAGGAGAACCAAGAGCAACAAGAACAACAACGGAACATGCCCCAACAGCAGCAGCACCAACCTCGCATGATGATGCACCACGAGGAAATGCAGGATGAAGCTAACCGCCCTCACTGTACGTTCTCGCAGTTTCATTCAACTCGATCTTTATTTTTTCTTTTTAAGTCTTTCCAACGTATTTTTACGAAAAAAAAGGGAAACATCGATAAACGTAATAAATTTGTATATTTGCAGTCGTTCAGCCACGATCGGTTCGTTCCGTTCCCGAGCCATTCGCGCATTCTCGCGAGAAACGCGTACGTCGCCGTGCATGCAACTGCGTATGCTAAGAGGCGGCCAACGAGATCCCGACTACGCGGATCGTAAATTTCGTTTCGGCTTCTACAAGCGGAAATAAAATTCTACAGACGAGGAGATGGCGAAATTTATTGCGTCAACGCAACAACGTAATGTCGGAAATTAAGCTTTTTTCTCTTTTTTTTCTGGAAGTATGTATCGTAACGTCTAAAGTCATGGCTTAAAATTCTTCGTATCCGGATTTTGCAGCCTCGAATGGCGACATATCTAAGTTTAAAGGTACCGTGCTTAAAATATATTGATTCAGCGATACTCGAATTGCGTCTGCTATATCGTGTACATATATCTACAACGGTGCAAAAAAAAAAGAAAATACAAGCACGATTAATGGATACAAGTGATACTGAATTATACCAACGGCTAACTCCCGTCCTCTTATACCTGGAAAGGAAGAAAAAAAAGACCAAAATTCAACGAGTGATATGTATTGAGATTCGTTAACACGAAAAACGTTATAAATGATCGTATTAATTTTTGTAATTATACAAACAAAAAGAACGCTTGCACTTTGAGCAACCGGCTACACCCTACCTGCATTGACAGTTTGTTTTACTGAATACTGTTTCGTTATTTTTCACTGAATGGAAACGCTTTATCTGTATATTGAGCGTCGAGGCAATAATAAAGTGACAGATATTGATTGGTTTAGCTAGCTATGCCGCAAATTTATTTGCCCTTTGTCCTTTATCAAGCAAAGCAATGGGTGAGTTGTTCAATGCGTACGATTTTTCGGAGAATCTGAATATTAGCCGAATTGTCGAAAAATTGTTCGCACTGTGTGAGATATTTGGAAAAAAATTGAAAAGTATTCCACGATCCATCGCACGCTCGGTTGGTAATAATCCCGCGGCAAAGTTTGTCGTAGACGAATTTTGAGCTAATGGTGAGATGCACTCTGTCTGTTTTTTTGCAAAGTAGAACGTGATTCTTCAATTGTTTACCAGATGGACGTGTTAAGGTTGTCATGGGGTTAAGTCAACATGTTACCACCGAGCTGAAATTTTTTCTGGATCTTTATAAACTCTGCTGATCCTCCTGTGCAGTTTGAATACGATCCGCAGTACCGTTTTTTTTTTAGAAAAAAAGAATCGGCAACTCGACGCATTTCGCGGGCTAATTGGTTTCCGCTTATGGAAAATTCCCGATCATTTTTCAGTACATTATTAATGTCTGCCAAGTGAATGTTACCACGGAGCTGAAACAATAGGTACGGTTCGACTGATTATCTTAAAATCAGCTAACCCGTGGTACCGTGAAAATGAAGATTCGCAGTACCGTTATAAAATCATTAATATTTCCGATAGCGAATTTGTGCGTAAATCAAGCATACAAAATATTAGATTGTGCAATCATGGCAACGTCGGAGACGGTACAAATGCTACCTATCTTATCGGTATTCGGTAATTATGCTCGGGAAGCTCAGACTACTCGGTCAGAGTAAGTAACAACGAATATTATTGCTACCTATTCTCTTAAGGGAGCTTTCCAGTGTGAAATTTTCAAAAAATCGATTTTTTTTTTTTGCTTTATCGAATAGTATACACTCTTCCGAATATTCCCTGAAATTTTCATGCCGAAATTCAGATTATTTCGGTTACTGTACAGCATTTCTTGGAAGAAGGCAACGGAGCGCTACAGCTACAGCGAAACTTTGAACGCGTTTTTCTCGAAACAGCATTTTTCAAAACGGTGTCCAACTTGGAGGGCAGAGTTTTAAAGCTATCGAGTTGAATTTTTTACACAATATTCTTAACGTCATTGTTTATCGTGCTATGGAAGCTTTTTTTTTTTTGACATCTTCCTATTTTTTTGTAAAAAAAACTGCCAAAAAAAATGCTAAAATCGATACTTTTTGTTCAAACCGGCGCCATTTTTGCAAAAAAAAAAAAAAAAGCCTCCATAGCACGAAAGCCAATTATATACCGATCAATAATCTTTTTGTGTTTTTTGTTTCAGATAAAAATTGTGACCCCCAACGTGGACACCACATCCAAGTGCATTTTCTGCAACAATTGTTTCATCATTTTTATAGATATTAATTAATAAATAAATCGATCTTCAAAAAATTGTTTTGTATTCTTCAATACCTAATTAATATACAAAAAAAAACCAGACCGATTAGATTATTTTTTCTTTAAAAAAAAAAATCGCGAAAAACAGCGATTTTTCGGGCTGTCACACTGGAAAGCTTCCTTAAAACGGAATGATACCTCATCGCGGTCGGTATGGTAGAACAATTATAGATACCCAACAATCTCTGAAACGGCTCTTCAGATCCCGTCAAAACTTTGCCAAACGACGTCGAATAGATAGACGAACAGCTGCCTACCCCTCAAATTCAGAAAATTTGAGGGGTAGACAGCTGTTCGTCTATCTATTCGACGTCGTTTGGCAAAGTTTTGACGGGATCTGAAGAGCCGTTTCAGAGATTGTTGGGTATCTATAATTGTTCTACCATACCGACCGCGACCAGGTATCATTCCGTCTTAATTAGTGATAATGACTCAATATTAGTTTCATAACTATGTTCAGAACTCATAAATTTCGAGACATTTCTAGGCAAAGACAAAATAACGCGGACTTCATTTCATACATTACACGGAACCCATACGGAAAATTATTAAAGTTTTTGACGTCTTCGAAATTATAGACAGCTTTCGTACACACTTTTTCGTACCAGCGGAATTTTTTTTCCTCGGACCGATATTCATTTCTGACAGCTGCTTGGGCCGATATTGAGGTTACGAACGGGGGCGCATATGTCTCTAACTTCGCGACACTTCTGCCAACCGGGGTATTATGATATACCACGATTTACGACGTTGCCAATTCGTTTCGCGTCCATTGAGCGAGCATAAGGTGATAGAAAATAATTATACAAAGTAATGAAAACACTTAATGTAATCACCGAAGTGATCACGGTGAGTAAAACCACAGCAGTGCAATATGAAAAATTTGTGTTACAGTATCAAACATTTAAAATACATTTTTCGCTACTTTTCATTCTGTTTTGGGGTTAGGTGACAACTGTCAAACTTGTGCACTGCATATTCATGTGTTTTGCTGATTCCCAATTATGTGAACCACTAACAATTAAATCATTAAAGGAAGATCATTCGCGTGAAGAAATTACTAGCATGCATATCTTTCAAAAGACGAATCAACATAACCTCAAAAATATACTTCGTTTTATTAACCCAACCTATCCACAGTTTTTTTTGCGCGGCTTTACAACTTGCTGCCGGGCAGGGGCGGATTTGATCCGTTGGTCGCCCTAGGCATATGAAACATTGCCGCCCCCTACTCGCTGTAAAGCACGAAAAATTCAATGAAGTATAGGAATAAAATTAACATAAAAAACAACGAGTCAGTAAATGATAAAATTATATCAATCAGTATTTCGCAGATACTATACAATGAATCGTTATTCACAAATTGTCTTTTGTCTGGCTTTCTGAGCAGCGAATTTTTTTATCAAATCATCACAATCCAAAGACCGTAGCAACTGTGATTTGATGCAGAGGATAGCCAGAGCATTCAACCTGTCCTCGTTCATTTTCGAGCGCAAATAATTTTTCTTTTTTGTGATTGTGTACCTACTCATCAGGGCCGCTTGTTTTAGTATAATTTTTACTGAATATCGCCTACGCGAAGGAGCGAGAGGCGAAAGGTGCGATTACTATAAAAAAATCCCAAGTTTTGCCGCCCCCTAAATTTTGCCGCCCTAGGCCCGGGCCTACTCGGCCTATCGGTAAATCCGCCCCTGCTGCCGGGACCGAATAAAATTTGATTTCTCTACTCGTGGATCTCAATATATTTTTGCACGATTTTACACAACAACTAACGTTTCCTTTGCGTGGCTTTTCCATTGCTAAGCTCTATAAAACAACGATTGACTGTCCGGTAGAATGTGCGAGTTCCGGCCACCACGAGCGCCCTAAGTTCTAGCCAGACGCTATAGTATGACATTGCACACAGCGAATGCAATACTAACCGATAGAGCGTCCTTTTACTCGCATAGTAAAAAGGGAGACTCTACCATACAGTAAATGCATACTAGTACATGAATATGTGAATACGTAGGTATAGATTGAAAATAGCTGTTCGCAACAGCTGCCAGGGTCGCTCAGCGGGCAGCCGTACTAGAGCGCGCGCACCGAGCGTTTCTACTTTGCAGCGCTGTACTGAGTCGACAAAGTGAAAATCTACCTTACCAACGGTTGTATATTAATTTTATGATGCAATAGAGTTGAAAAACGCAGAAAATAAAAATTCGATTGTTTCATCCCGTCTCAATAGAATAGCTCCTTAAAGTGAGTTGCATAAATAATATTGGATGGATTATCGATCTTTTAGATCTTCTAGATCAGCGACAATATCAAACGTCGTTTTTCTGAGCTTCTTGTCAAATCTAAACGTTTATTGGTGTAGCAGGTGCCCTACATTCCTTTTGCTCCTAAAGAGAAAAAGAAATACATATTTCCAAAACATGCATTCAACGGAAAAGGGAAAGTTCCATCTGCACTCTATCCGGAAGATCCCGAACTAGACGTTGCGCTGTTAGGACGGTAGCAAATAAAACCCTCGTCGCTTTTGAGAATCTGCCTTGGCATTTTAGCGCCGGGGGGTAAGTCGATACAATTGCCGCTGTAGCAGACCTGAAAAACGTTTATTGAGCATAAATTCCAAGCTTATTATATTAGTCCCTTCAGGTATGCGTTAAGGGATCTTTGCACTTTAGACGCATAAAAAGGCTATTTTCATGAATTTTTTTGATAGGTTTATATTATAGATTTTGTTATAAAAGTTGTTACACTTAATAGATACACTTTTGAAATACATCAAAATATTTTTTTCCTCGATCTATGTAACCCAAACAAACTTTAAACGCGTTTTTCTCGAAACAACGTTTTTCGACGGCTCGTCGATAAAATCTTCGAAACTACTGAATCGATCCTTATGAAATTTCAACCACATATCCTTTACAACTATAACTATAGCGCACATCAAGGATTTTTTTTAAATTTTGATATTTACTATTTGTTTTGTCAAAAAACGTGAAAAAACAAGTTTCTTTTGGTTTTTTCAAAAAAAGGCCGCCATTTTTTTCTTTTAGCATATATGAAAAATCGTATGATATCCGCTGTAGCCATTAAGGGGTAAGGCCACTGTAAATTTTTTGAAAAATCGATTTTTTTTTTATTGGCTTAAAAAATAGTTTAAACCCTCTAGAATAAGAAAAAAAAGGTCCTGTGCGAAAAAAAATTTGTTGTCCTTAGGAAGTGAAGGTCGCCGCCAAGCGTGTCAAAACTTGCTCCGAAACGACTGCAATTATATCGGAGATGGCGATTCCAAAACTTTCAAAGGCATCGTGGATTCGAAGCCTTATGAAAATGTTGATGTTAAAAAAAAGAGTGCATAGATCACGTGCAAAAAAGAATGGGCACTCGATTGAGAAACTTAAAAAAAGGAACAAAAGGTCTCGGGGGAAGAAGAAAACTCACTGCCAAATTGATTGACGAACTAAGCATTTATTACGGCTTAGCAATCCGTCGAAATTCCGATTCCATCAAAAATATGAAAAATGAGATCTGGGCAACCCTTTTTCACAAAATGTCAACGGATGAAAAGCCTCAGCACGAAAAATGTTCGGAGAATTGGTGCAGTTGGAAGAAAGCGAAAGCAGAAAATGCCTTGGATGCGTATCATCACAATCAGCCAATGAGTGAGGAGGTTTATCAAGCCATCAAACCCATCTACATGGAATTGAGCCGGGACGAGTTGCTGGAGCGTTGCTTGGGGGCCTATACTCAAAACAATAACGAAAGTTTCAACGCTACCGTTTGGAGTTTGGCCCCCAAATCATCCTCAAGCGGAAAAACTGTACTAGATATTGCGACGGATATCGCTGTTTGCATATTCAATGGCGGCCTTACCAACGTCTTGCAAATATTCAAGATGTTGGAGGTGGAAATTGGTGTACAGTTATATAATTTCTGCATCGAAGCCGACGCCAAACGCATCACGCACGCGGAGACATCTCTGAGCGACGCGGCCAAAAGTGCGCGCGCGCTCCAAAAATCAACCAGGAAAGACGAAGAAGACGAAAATTTGACTATCGAAGGACAAATGTATGGTGCTGGGATTGCAGACTAACGGTAAACATTTTTTTTAACTTCTTTTTTTAATTTTTTCCAATAAAAAACTATTCGCAAAACTTTAAACGCGTTTTTCTCGAAACATGGTTTTTCAAAATGGCACGCAGCATAACTCGAACAATTTTCATTTTTTTTACTTGAAATTTTAACCAGATGTGAACATTTACATTATCTTGAGAATGTCGATCGGAATTTTCAAGAACTTTATTTATTGATTTTTTATTAACAAAAAACTTGCCGTTTTTTTCGTCAAAAATCAATTTTTTTTTCAAACGCACGCCAAATCCACAAAAATTGATACTTTTTAAAATCCGATCGACATTCTCTAGCTATAGCCCTCTAGATTAATGGTTTTTTTTTGTTCTAGATTCAAAAGTGCACCAGTGGTGCTGCGTGCCGCGGAGCCCTGGAAGCAAAACATGTCCCGGGAAGATAGCTGTGGAACCGCCATTTTGTTTTTTTTTTACTGTAAACAAATTTTATAATAAAGTTTAATGTATGCCCGATAACACCATTAAAAGTTTTTTTTTCAAATACCTTCAATTTCGGGAGCAAAAAATTAGTGAAAAAACCTTTTTTTTGGGCCGTTACAGTGGCCTTACTCCTTAAGGATCCAGTTGTCCTCAGTTTAGTGTACAAAATTTGAAATGTACGGCGTGTAGGATGAGAACGTTCAGGAAATCTTTCAGCATATAAGTCCCTAGCTCTCACTGCATTTTTCTGACATTCTCCGTAAACTAGAAGCATATCAGTTTGCTCTTCAAAAGAATACATCATTTACATTCGCTTGATTCATTAATACTAGTCTCACCATTCTTACTATCGTTATCTTGGGTTTGTTTGGGCGAAACATTGTACAATGTTCCGTGTACATTGTAGGTTTGGTGCCGTTGTTTACATACAAGACAATGGCAAGACTTCGACGATAAGTGCCGAAGTGATAAGAAATTCGTGATGAGGAGATTGCAATACTGCATTGATTCCAATGGCAATCACTTTGAACATCTACTGTGAATAAAGGTAATTTCACATAAAAATAAAGTTAATGTCACTTTTTTATCTTGAATGACCTTGAACGGCTTTGACCCCTAAAAGTTTTTTATGCAGTTTTCGATGCTCTATAAGATAGTTGAAAAAAAATGTACCGTCCCGTTTAAAAAAGTGGAGATGACCTTTACTGTGCGACAGCGCCTCCACTGAGATGAAAAAATGGTCGCATTTGGTGACCCCTGTCGTACGGTGCAACTTTTGTTTCAAACATTTCTTTGTGACGTCGATAATTACAGAGATATTCAAGGTGGCAACAGTTAGTGCCTCACCCTGTATATATGTATATATACACTGCCGCAATTGAAGTTGGATAACTATGCAAAAAAAAAAGATATTCGAATTTCCAATGCGGCGTTTCAAAAAGGATCAATCAGGTTTCAGTTTGGTTCTTTTAAAATACTTTTTACGATTTTTTTTCGACCCGTTACGCACTTCGGTAAGTGACAGTTTTTAGGTCTTTTTTCGATCATCGCGAATCAGGCGCATAATTTAAGGAATTTTTTTGTAACTATGTAAAACTTGAAAGGGAAGACAGAAGCTCCATCTTCCTTTTTTTGAAATTTTTTTGCGATTATTTTTCGTAAAGTTATTCTGTTTTTGGCTAAAAAAGATAAATTTTGAAAAATTCAATATAACTCAAGAACGATAGGGCTTAAGAGAAAATGTCAAGGATGTAAAATGTTGCGTATTTTGATACTCAATCGCCTGGGATTTTTTCAGAATCTTTATTTGAAATTTTTTTTTTGAGTATTTTTGCTCGCAACTCACGAGTTTTTTTTTCAGGTCGATAAAATGATTTAAGTCGATCACCTCCTCTAGACGAGTTGAGCACCGCATTCACGACTCGTGGCATCCGTTCGATTAATTTATCGGTTTGGTCTTTATTGAGACTCGTCGACCATGCAGCCTGTCAATGTTTCCACCAGACCAAATCGATAAATTAATCAAACGGATGCCATGAGTCGTGAACGCAGTGCTCAAAGCCAAAGGCGGCTTTTTCGACGAAGAACTCGTCTAGATGAGGTGAGTGATTTAAAGCATTTTATCGACCTGAAAAAAAATCTCGTGAGAGTTTCGAGCAAAAATAATTAAAAAAAAAAAAATTCCGAAGGACAATTCTGAAAAAATTCCAGGCGATCTAGTACAGAAATACGCAACTTTTTGCATCTCTGATATTTTCTCTTAAACCCTATCTTTCTTGAGTTATTTTGAATTTTTCAAAATTTATCTTTTTTAGCCAAAAATAAAATAACATTACGAAAAAAAATCGCAAAAAATAATAAAAAAGAGGAAGATGGAGGTTCTGTCTTCCCTTTCAAGATTTTCATAGTTAAAAAAAAATCCTTAAATTAAGCGCCTGATTTGCGATGGTCGAAAAAAGGCCTAAAAACGGTCATGTACCAAATTGCGTACCCGGTCGAAAAAAAATCGTAAAAAAATAGTTAAAAAAGTAAACTGAAGCCTGATTCACCCTTTGTGAAAAGCCGCTTTGAAAATTGGAATATATTTTTTTTTTGCAGAGTTATCCAACTTCAAGTGCGGGAAGAAATATTGACTGGTGTATCCAAACTTTTGAGGGGTAAAAAAATTAGAACCAATTTTTTTCATTTTCTTTTTTCGCACGGGTCATAAGTTCGACCGCTTTTCTATTTTTGGTAACCGTTTTTTTGTTTAGCAAAAATATCTCACTTGTTCAATTATTTACACTAAATATACTACAGTTCACAGTAAATATCATGACAAAAATTCGTTGGACCTAAAGGATAACACCACCCTAGTATTTTGGAAAAATGGTTTTTTTGCTTAAAAAATACTTTGGGGTCATAAAAATAATATGTAATTGGTCCTGTAGCGAATTTTTGTTTTAAATGGTTCAATTATCGATTTTGCCGCAACGCCTCGGAGCGCAGCGGCAAAACTTTTCTCAAACTGGAAGGACGGATTACTCGGGCACCTTTGCATGGAGCGGTTTGAAATTTTGATAGTAGCTTCACAATTACATTCTCTATGGAAGTACGTAGCCGTTTTTTTTTTAAATTAAATGTAAACTTTTTTTATGAACAATTTACTGCATATTTCTTGGGCAGAAAATCGATGTATTTCTTTAAAAGAGCGCCATTTTTTTCGAAAATTCCTACGTACTTCCATAGCTAATAATATATAGATTATCATTTTTTTTGTTTTTGTTCCACGTCTTATACTTTACGAGAAAACCGTCCTCCCGCGAAGTTATTTGTAAAAAACACGTTTTTCAGGATGGACTCTGTCGCCCTCATTTTGTATGAAAATTATGATATTTTTTTAATGCTTTAATGTGTTAAATGAACTCTCTCAAAAAAAAAATTCTATTTTGTTTTTCATAGTCCCAAAATAAATTGTCAAAGTTAGGCCTTATTTTCTGCCGCTAGAGTGGGTTTATCCCTTAAAAGTCAATAGTTGTGACATGCACACAAAAAATGATGCCATTTCTGTTCAGTTTTTAATGTCTTATCAGAAAATATATTCGATACTTCTACAGAAAAATTGAATATTCCATTAGTGTAACTTCTTTAAACACAATTTCCCATAAAATGGATATTTTCAATTTTCTATTTTCACTGTTTCACATTTCGTTCAAACTTTGGAAAATGCTGAGGCTGAAGGCAGACGGGACTTGTTTGCTTCAAGCAGATACATTGCATCTATTCACAGTTTGAAAATTATTCAAACGTACAAACGAAATATCACTTTCACTTCTACACCAAATATACTCTTTCATTGTTAGTGAACATTTTCCAACTCAGGGCAAAAATATAATCTGGGTAATTGCACTTGTCTAAGTTTCGATTAACGAGAATGTTAAATAATTTGTACGGACCTGTACATGTAGGCTGCCGATCCAGCTTGCACGAGACGCGAGAAGAACTGAATGGCTCGAAACTTTTCGAAGACTCTACACAGGCGAATATACGTACTTCGGAATGCATTGCATACGACTTCTTATCCTTTTGCGCATTGTTATTCATTTTCTTATAGTTTGTCCGTGCTCCAACAATCATTAGCGAAATTCTTAGATATTGGAACC
This sequence comes from Ophion costatus, assembly GCA_951751655.1. NCBI lineage: Eukaryota > Metazoa > Arthropoda > Insecta > Hymenoptera > Ichneumonidae > Ophion > Ophion costatus. Next base: position 41,553,960 of record OX632359.1, on the reverse strand, counting down.
CGCAGTCCAGACATTTCTTCGAGTGGAGTTGTCGTCAAGGCTACTGATAATCGCTCCTATTATAATACACATTCTACCCAACTGCGAATACTTTGGTCGCCTCAAATTAAAAAAAATGTTAACCCGGATGTGTCTCCATTTATAACACTAATTTTAATAAGCATCTTTAAAAAAATTGAATACAAAGGTGGAACAATGTGAGATACATATTGTAAAGATCATGAGGATAAAATGATGACGATTCTGAAAGATTTAACCAGATCAATGGTGCGATAAATGTTTTTCAAATAATTCAACTTATCATTAATAATTTCCCTATTATTAGGATGTTTCTATCATTATAGGAGTATATTGACGAAAATAGTATCACCGTTTCTATACGTTTTATTTGGGCTCGTTTCGATTTGTTAATTTATTTCTTTGCGTATCCGCGCGTTTATTTGGGCTTGTTTGGATTAAGGCGTTACCCCCACTTGTAGCGCAAAAAAAAGGCCTTTTTCATGAATTTTTTTAAAGAAAACTACAAAACTTTTTTAATCGATCAATATACTATCTTAAAGAACACATCTTGAAGAACTTTCAGTAATTTTTTTATTGAAAAATATTACATTGTTTAGTGGCAAATGGCCGTCAATGAAATAATGTTTTTATATACACGGTTTGCGGTGACCAACATTGCGGCGAAGTGGATCGTCTGAAAAAAAAATGCGGATGGATTTAGTCAAATATAAGTATAAACTAGTCTTTAATCGAAGGATTTTAAAAAATATTCATTTTTCACAAAATGGCGGACAGTCAAAGTTAATGTTTCGATTTTTACGAAAAAAAACGGCCGTTTTTTGGCTATAAAACGGCCATTTTTTTTTCGAAAAAAAAAATCGAACGATCAAAGACTACATTTTTATGTATTAAATAAGCCTGCAAAATTTCAAGAAGATCGGTTCATTAGTGTTCGAGTAATCTTGGTCACCGACTTCAGAAATGCCATTTTGAGAAGAACGCGTTTAAAGTTTCAATTTCAGTTTACACGAAGAACGGATTCTTCTCTTTCAACGCTCATATCTCAGTCAAGTTTGTTCGGATCAACTTGAAATTTTCGGGACATATTCTCAGATACTTATACGTCAAAAAAATGCAATAAAAAAACGATTTTTTCAAAACCGCAAGTGGGGGTAACCCGTTAAGGCCTTATATACGCGATTCCGCCGATTTTCCAAGGTACTTTTCTAGACGCGGTTTTAAAAAATGCATATATTGACAACATATTTTTTACAGATCATTTATGCACATGGTATATGTAAGTATATGTAAAAAAAATCAGAACTATTAACAAATGGCGGACATATAACGCAATAAAGCAACGTATGTTTTTTTTCGCCCGCGTTGATGTTGAAAGTTCTCGGCATCGATGTGGGTGTCTGAAAAAAATGAACATATTTATAATTGCATAATGAATGCATCTTCAGTGTAAACCAACAATATTATTTTTTTTCAATTATTATAATAAAAATTCGAAACTTAAAATATTTTTACTCAATTTTCTGTCGGTATGTTATTTTTTATACTTTTATACTTTTTTGTGTCATCGAAATTTTTGTTTCTGTGGTTCACACGACAGGTGATGCTACTAAGAATATGTTTAAAAAATTTAAAAGCGATCTGAACCTTCGTTCGAGAGTTAGAACTTTCACAAGATTCAAAAAAGTGAATCGTGGAAAAACGGCTTTGAAGTTGGCGGTCGGGCGCGTCGCGCGGTATCTATTATAAATGCAATCTTACTTAACTTTAACAATTTTTGGAATTTTCCAATTCTATAAAGCTTAAAATATTTCTAACCGTTCAGGCTAATGGAATCAAAAATTTTTTAAATGAAAAATTTTGAAATTTTTCGCGTATATAAGGCCTTAACATGAGCGTCGTATAGCAGATAAACACCGCTCGAGGGATAAACTACCGAAAAGCGGAAACCGAATTTAGACCTGAAATTTGGCATACACCTTCCTTTTAAAATGATAAGATATCCCCTAGAAGGATTTTTGGCGAGACGCCATAGTTTTCGCGATACCGATTTTCGAAAGGAATTTTTGTCATCGCGCGCCTGCTATATCTATAGCTGACGGACTCAGCTATGTATTCTATACCTATATATTTTATCGCACTCTGCGCTTTGTGCGGATCTTCGTCTGGTGCACCCCCTCTCCCGCGCCGCGAAATCCAGCCGCATTGTCGTTTCTGGTGTAACGCTGGTTTTTTTTTCACGTTTGATGGAGAATTCATTGGTCCCCAAACAAACCCAAACTCGGATATGTGCAATCGTGGGTTGCGTAGAACACTGCGCTGGCCGCAGAGCACCTCTTCCCCTTCTTTTTTCATTGTTCGTTTACTGTTTTTGGTTTTTGATGCCCTCTTTTTCTTTAATTTGTTTGATTTATTTTTCGCTTTATTTTTTCATTTTTTTATTTTTACAAAGCGAAAGTTGGAGTCCCGAGCGTAGGCTCCAATACAAAGTATTCGTAACAATGAGAATTCGCTATATGAGGTAACCCCATAAGCGTGCCGGTCGTGAAACCGCTGGAGAGGCGGTTTCTCCAACAAACTCGACGAAGATCCGCACAAAGCGGAGGGTGCGATAAAATATATAGGTATAGCCATAGCTAAGCCCTTCAGCTGTAGATATAGCAGGCGCCCGATGAAAAAAATGACTTTAAAGAAATCAATATCCCGAAAACTATGGCGTGTCGCCCGGAATCCTTTTAGGGGACATCTTATAATATCAAAAGGAAGGTGCATGCCAAATTTCAGGTCGAAATTCGGTTTCCGCTTTGCGGAAGTACACTCGTAAAATTCCACGGCTGTTTTGTAGAGCGAGTCTCTAACGAATTTCGTTCGCGAGAGCATTCGTTTGAAATCGACTTCAGCGAAGGTACACTGAGGACACATTTTATTTATAGTAAAGAGATACATTTAGTTGGCACTTTTATTCAAATATTGATTAACTGTTACCACATGTGTTAGCCGATACGAAATATTCGTGTTCTCGTCACAACATTTTACAGCATAGTATTTCTTCGAAAAAATGATTTCTCACTTTTATTTTTCTTAACTCAGTAGATATTTATGTAATTATTAAGAGTCAAACGCCATCGAATAATTGAATTAGCATTACTGACTATCACAACGTTTCCGGCTTCTTTTCAGCATTCTCAACAAAATACCAAATACATAATATAACCGTAATATCAACATCGTGTAATTCTGAGCGACTACCAACGGTTGGCATACTACAAATTGCAAGTTGCCTTCCTTACCGAATTCAGATAATAATGAAGGGATACGAATACGCAGTGCATAATCAGATTTACGATCTCAGCCAGGAAATGAGCGGTACTGATCCTATGCAACGTGCCAATTACAGCCATTTACAAACTCATCCGCTTACGGAAAATATATGTATCCGCTATTGGCTCGTTGTCCAAATGAAAGATAAATGAATCGTAAAACTTCGAACCGGAAGTTAATAGAACAACGGTGATCAAGCCGACGCCTTTTTGCTTGCCAATTTCCGTCCGTATTCAAACACTTGCATGCGATAGTTTACAACGTGTGCGGGATACCAGTACTCGTCGTGATATTCCCGATGGAAAAAAAAGTTCGTTAGAGTGCCGGTAAGTGACGCAGTTTGGCCTGATAAGAAAAAAAAGCGCAGTATCAGTACGCACGTGGACGGGAAGTTGCGACGGTGAATGTTAAGTGACCCTCGGTGGAGGGGATGCACCGAGGATATAACCTGCATGCACGGAGACGTAACATTGGAATGAGATTTCAAAATGGCGTATTGCACGTACCTTTATTAGTCGTCGATAAGACGAATATATATATGTAAATATACACAATATATCCCAGCGTTTCATCGTATTTACACCGTTAGTTTTTTTTCGTGGTGTTGTTTTATCGTCGAATCAGTCGTTCAAATCTCAACGAGTGTGAGGTCATGAGAAATTCGACCGACGTCCCGGTCGAACCGTTCAGAGTCTATTATTCCTGAGGTTAGCATCGCCGCTATCGCAAAATTCAATAATGCAGGAAATTATTCTCGCCGCTTTTTCCGTTGTGTCGAGCCTCTTCATCGTTTTCGCCCTCGCAATTCTCGGTAAGCGACAGTGCAGCTTGATCATGAGGCAGACGTTTTGTTTTTTTCTGCACAATCTCTAAAGTTTCATTAACGACAAATATGCGTTCGTCCATCTTGCCGCTGATTACAAAAGTGGATTTAACCTAATTTTCAACGATAAATCAAATGACCGTTCTACAACGTGTGCCTGCGTCGTCCGTGTTTATCCTCGTGTGTAACGCTATTTCCTTCCCTCTCGTCAGGTTGGTATCTGGTCTGGAAGTTCTTCCTCTCGAGATTCCGTTTCGTTCGTGAGCTCCTCGGTGGGATGAGCGAATCTTCCTCGGTGCACGATCTCAAGAACGGAAGATCTCGCGTGAAGAAGCTGCGCAGGGATTGAGAGCAGTCGCGTTCCGAAGACGGCAAGAAAGACGTTTTTTGTTTTTTGTTTTTGCTTCGTAAGTCAAAGAGAAAGATACATAGTTCCGCCATGTCGATAAACATACGCTGCGCGAATAGCAACGATCTTCTCAACATACAGCACTGCAATTTGCAATGTCTGCCGGAGAACTATCAGATGAAGTATTATCTCTATCACGCGTTGTCGTGGCCCCAATTGAGTTACGTGGCAGAGGACGAGAAGGGACGTATAGTGGGTTACGTGCTGGCCAAGATGGAGGAGGATTGCGAGGACAATCCGCACGGTCACATAACCAGCCTGGCGGTGAAAAGATCGCACAGGCGCCTGGGCATAGCTCAGAAGCTCATGAATCAAGCCTCTCGCGCCATGGTGGAATGCTTCGAAGCTAATTACGTTTCGCTACACGTAAGAAGGAGCAACAGAGCCGCGCTCAATCTCTACACTAGCAGTTTGCAATTCGAAGTTTCGGACGTCGAGCCAAAGTACTACGCGGACGGCGAGGACGCTTACGCAATGAAACGCGACCTCAGCAGTTTCCAACAGGAGAAAAACGCGGCCAAGGAAAATCTCGTTAAGGACGGGAGCGCTCATACTCACACGGGGAGATGTTGCGATCACTCCTAGACTTTTTTGTGACTCTTCGCGCAGTGAGCGAATTCATCGATCGTACGACGGACGGAGGGGAATCCAAATAACGGGAATCGATGGGGGAAATGTTATGTGAAACTTTCGTACAACGGATTTCAGTCGGTGGAAGGTTCAGCGGGAAACTAGACGTATCGATAATAATAAAGATAATATGGATTGTCCACAATTACTCGTTTCTGTGTCCGTTACCCATGTTTTATTCTTCCGCAAAGCAAAGGTCATTTTGCAGCTTTGTTTGATACTTTCTGTCACGGATGGAAAATTTCGATGAGATATTCATACATTTAGGTGCATCCTCTTGAGTCGCCGCGGAAAGCATTCGAAGTTCCTATTGTTATTTCTTCTATAGTCTCCCTTGCTCGGGTCGAATGAGATTTAAGTTTGCATCGTTGGAATGCACTGAAGAATTGATATTTTCCAATTGATCGTTTTTAAGACTTGACAAAGCATGGTACTGGGAGTGGGAGGAGCCACGAAGATATTCTTCGCTTGCGCAAGTCCTAAGTCATGAACAGGTGACCCGAAGGAAAAAAATCAAACATTTTTATCTTGTACAATATTGTGTACAAGTCGAACTAGAATCAAGAAGAAAAATTGTAAAATACAAAAATAGTTAGCGTCCGAAGGCAAAGTTTAGTATTTTACCAAAAACTTTTGCAGTTTTCTGTTCATAAGATAAAAACGTTTGAATATCTTTGGATAATTCTAGTTCAACCAATGAAGACTACTACACGTGCCTGCCAAATTTCACAACGATTGCGCATTCGGGGCAAACTAAATAGTTTTTGCTTCAAAAGAAATTGAAAAAATATAAACGAGCCGCATCTGATGCGAATCGTTCGTGATCCAATCAAGAGACGCGGCAGCGTCTCGACGTCAAGTAATAAAAATCAACACCACCGACCATCGAAACTGCTGACACTGACGAACCCGCCGCGACTCTTTATACAGCAAGATGGGCTTCAGCAGACGACTTTTTAACTTTGAGTCGGCATTACGCGAAAACGCGGCGACGAATCGAAAATCTAATGACATTTTGCCAATAAAACCTGATTTTTTCCTATCGATGTTCTTTGAGTCATTTTTCGATCCTCAAGTTCACGTCGCCGAGGTGTTTTTAATTTTCTTTTGATAAGTACCCTTTTATGGATATCCATTCCGTGAGCTGAAGGGATAAGGAACAGCCTTAACAATAAGTACAGGAAAGTTCATGTGGCAAGGGGTTATAGAACGCACCCTGGTCTTTTTACTATTCGTTCGATTATTCGGTCTCTGCAGTACGACCGATTACAAATTTCAGTGCAACAGAGAATTATTTTACGAGTACTTCTCCAACGATTGGCCACAATATTTTACTTTTCTCATTTCCGTCGCGTAAATTTTATTGATTCACCAAATCTATAAAATAAATATACAAGTAACGCGAGCCTAGGAACAACAGTGTCCTCGTTGGCTCTCGTGTCATAGAAAATATGGAGTCATTCTCATATTCGCGAACAACCGCTGCCTCGTCGTTCCCATGCACTGTGGTATAATAATACGCTGACAAATATACAATTTTTTTCCCACACAATCTGCATTCGAGTTTATCATTGCACGATTTTCAGACAACCGCCGTTATCCTACTCGTGTCGTCTATAGTGTGTATCCGCTTCGTATTCTCACAGCTATTATCCCTATATGTGTATAATACCATTTTTAATATATAATATCTCGTGTAATGTGTGTATGTGTGTGTATATATATATATATTTATATAAATATGCTTATGTACAGGGTATATTGTAAATATTGTGTCCAAAGTAAACACTTCTCTTTCAATTGTTCGGTTTGAAAGTTAAATCACCGGCTCGAAAAGAAAAACCGCAAAAGTGTCAAATATTGAATCTCCTTCGTGGGGAAATGAAACAAACGTATTCTCGTCAGCCAATTATCGACGCCGGCGGATTCTTTTCGATCGAAAGACACGGCGAAAATCCATCGTATACGCGAAATAATGAAGGGACGAAATACGAAGAGACGAAATAAAAGAAATACGATATATTATCGGGAGTTTGATTTTACCGACGACAATTATCCACGAGAAAAATAATTATCGCAAGATACATCCAATCAACGTGCTATCTTCGATGCGATCTTTTTTTTTTCTTTATCGGTGCGTCAACGGCAGTGCAGGGAACGATAGTTCCACAAAACGCGTCGATCAGTCGTCGTAATCGCACTCGATCGATTAGATTTGTCCGAGCTATTAAAAATCGCGGATTTCGCGAAATCTTCGATTTTGAATACAATACTGCACCAGGAACATTAACAGGTTAAAATACTCGCTGATATTCTATTTGATATATCGATTTATGACGGCGCCGGATGCTACACGCGATAACATTACGGCTATGGTAACGCTAAGCGCTTCTCTAGCTCATTCTCGCTACATTTCTTTCTCTATGATTCTTCTTAATTATCTTTTCTCATTCTCTTCTATGCCAACGTACGTGCAAACAACCTGCTTGCGTATAAATTATCTTACAATTATCTTGCGACGATAAATGATGATTATCGAAACCGTCGCACGCGCTTCATTGAAATGAATTGATGAAAAATCATCGATTTGGCATCCACCGGACTTTTAAAATCATTCACGAGAATATCGCCGTTACGAATGGTACCCGTTTATTTATTATTTTTCTTCTTCGTTATTTTCAGGACAGGAAAGCAATATTTCGCATTGCTGCTACTTATAAAATCAGTCTATCGAGACTTTTCGCATATTTGCGGCTCTCTATCGTCGTTGTTGTTGGTTAATTTAACGAGAGGCTCGTGGACGTCGCCCAGTCGCATCGTCCCGCGGCCTTTTGCATAAAGCTGTACAGTGTAATCGGTATCATCTTCGTTTTCCTTCTTCGATCGAATTTATCCGCGCAAAAGTGTACATTTTACGGTTTGGACAAGAATTGACGTATTTACATTACACTGTTGAAGTTTTGCATCGTTGGAATGCCACGAAAATTTCTTATTCGCATTTCTTCAGTTTTTTCATCAGCCCAATGCCTGTCTGGCGAATTTAGGCTGTAGATTTTTTTAAACGGAGCCTCAAAACGGTTGAACGATTTTCGTACCTTGCTTTTGCCATAAACGAAATCGGTCTACTGAACTTTCGCTGCGTGCCAGCGATGCAAACTTCAGTATCATTTTACATTGACACTATTGCGCCTTGCTAATTGAGAACTTTCGCTTTAAGAAATACATTGGGACGTTGAACAAGTTCTCGTTGTTTGTTTTCGTGTAAATTAATGCTCTATTTCAAAAAGATCATTCCCAATGCTGTCAAACGTTTCGAAACTCTTGTGTGATAAACTCCTAATGAGTCTGCAAAAGTTCAGCTAGCGTCTGACACATCATAATGCCTCCAATTCGACACATCAAAGTCTTTATTTTTAAGCGTCTAAACGAATCTTCGAATAGTGTTTCAGACAGAGCATGGTCGCCGTAAGTCTCGAGAATTCTTCGTCCTTCAGCTGCATATTTTTCGGAACAAAGTAGTGCAGTAATATTCCCCGCAAATACTCTTTTTCCGGCCGGAAATTTGACATGTTTGACACGATGAAAAAAAACGTTGTTTTCACACTTTATAAGTACACTTTGGCGAAATGAAATACGCTGAATTTCAAGCTTGCTTATACAGTCGAACCTCGATATAACGAATCTCTAGGGTAGTTCGTTATATCGAGTTTTCGTGATATGGAGGTTATGTTCCTCAAAGTATTCTTTACAGAAAAATACAATAGCGCTATAAATATAGGGATATTTTTTTAAGAAAGAAAGATTTAATCTTAAGATTTAATCTCAAGTGTAGATTAAGATTTTAGATTCAGCAATTTTTACAAGCGATAAGAAATTGGAGCACTATTTATATTATCATGTCGTTGTATAAAGGTTTCGGGTGTCTATCGGAAGGAAACGAACAAATCTTCGTTATATCGAGGTTCGACTTCTTTACAGATGCGTTACCATCTTAAACTAAACGCACGCACTTTTGGTCACGCTGTCAGTTGCAAAACGGCGAGAATCTATTCAACGTCCTAATAATATAAGATATCCCGTAACTCATGCGTGGGCCAACGATTCGTTGCACGCTCGCGTCGCTGAAAGAGCTAGCGATAAAAAAACAACAACCGCATCGGGTCTAAAAAACTCAGACGAACGGTTGAAAAAGCTTCGTATAAAATTCATTGAGTTTAAAAAAATCGTTGCTTGTGCCAACAGAGACACGACGTATCATTTGATCTCCGTGGATCGAAAAATGTATTCCTGCAAGCCTCGCCTTTCGCGCATTATTTTCTCTCGTATGCTCACACTACGTTACTCTTCGAGTACATTTTGGTTCCATCTCGTTTTAAGTGCTAATTCTACGATTCTAAGAGACGTTCAGTTACACATTTTGCTTGTATATATATATATATATATATATATATTTCAAGGTACGAGTTTCTCCCCACTCCACCTTCCAGTCGTTTCGTCGAAGGCCATTGTGGTATTTTATATATATATACCTGGCGTATATTCGAGCGTGTTCGATTTACTCATAAATTCGACGTCAACGAACGCTTCTCTTCATGCGTCTATGCTTTGGCAAAAGTTCATTCCCCGTATGACGAAGAATATGAAATATCGAAGATTACGAAAGTGTCGAAATACGAACGAGAATAACGAGACGTTTGCGTATTATGTCCTCATTGTGATTTTTCCTCGCCACTTTTCACGAATCGCGTGTCCGTATTTGTCCTCTAGGTTAGGCCTTAGGGAAGAAAATAACGATGACGATAATCGATGCGGAGCGCGGGCGCGAAATTTCCCCATCGACTTTTACGTCACTTTGTAGCCGTTGTTTCAAGGATCTTTCGGAGGGCTCGGCGAAACGGCTGATTCGGCTGGACACCGACGTTGCTTATTGCGTCGAGGATTCACGGTTGTTGAGCTGCTTGTATCATTGCGACCTTGAGGTCTTTGGCGAGATGCGACACGTCCACGACGCTGTCGACCATTTCTTGCACTGCTGTCACACTCGGAAAGAATTGAGCCGCCTGTTTCGTCTTTGATACCGTCTGAGCGAGTGCCTCGTTGAGGGAATTCGCGCACTGCAGAATTCTCGTTCTCACGTCGTTTCGCGTCACGTTTCTGTGCACCGTGTCACCTATGTGGACCAATCTGTGGGCGCTCAGCACGACGAATTTGCCGTGGGCGAGGAATACCTGTCGGAAAAAAAATTGTTGCCATTTGTAATCTTTGATTTTTAATACTTATTATTTATTTTTTAATACTTAGTTATTAGTTTTATATTATTAGTTTTTATATCTAAATACCTAATTCTTAGTTTTTCAATACTTATTCTTTTTAATACTTAAGCTACTTATATTTGATTTCGTTAATTTTAGCATATTTTTGATTACCTTGCACCTCTGTTTCCGTATAAGCGGAAATTGAATTGTAATATTATCGTACGATTGAGTGGCGCCGCAATGCTTTCTTTTCAAATTTGGCACGAGCCACATGAGCGACGATTATTATTTTTTGTTAGGGTAGTCCAGTCGACAAGCTTCAACTCATAGAATTTTCATAAGTTCTTTTTTCCAGTTTAACCAAATATATTAATAATCGCCTGCGTAAAATTTCCAGAGTCGGGCGTAATTCTATTTATAAATACGAATACGAATTTATTCACATCGTGATTTTCATGTGAATATAAATACAAATTTATTCATATTTCACTTATTGTATTAGGCGCGCAACTAAGTTCCCGGGTTTCACACCTGGATGGCGCTAGCGACACGTGTAGTCGGCATACAGGCCTGAAGTTGGGTGTCTTTATAGCTTGGGCATCTCTTGAGAATACCCAGTCGTAATATAAACAAGTATCGAAACGCAACGATCTTTTTTCTAACCTCGAAAATGTCAAAGTTTGTGCCAAATAAACAGCATTTGCGGGAAGCGGGAAGCCACTTCCGAAATTTTGCTTTTGCGGCAGAACGGAAAGAGTTTCCTGCATCGAATTGTTACTGGCGATGAAAAATGGATATATTTCGAGAGTCCCAAACGCAGAAAATCGTGGCTTTCACTTGGCGAAGCGTCAACATCGACGGCACGGCCAAATCGCTTCGGAAAAAGACAATGCTCTGCGTTTGGTGGGACCGGAAAGGAATCGTGTACTACGAGCTGGTGAAACCGTACGAAACTGTCAATGGGCATTGTTACCGACAACAACTGATCAATTTGACCCACGAATTGCTCGAAAAACTGCCGGAATGGGACGCGAGACACGAACGTGTGATATTGCAGCACGACAACGCTCCGTGCCATCTCGCAGTTCCATCGTCCAGGACACCGTAAAAACACTGAAACGGGATCTGCTACCGCACCCGCCGTATTCGCCAGGCCTGGCCCCTTCGGACTATCGCTTGTTCCGGTCGATGGCGCATGGCTTGGGTGGGCCACGCTTGGCCAATTACGATGCAGTACAAAATTCGCTGCACGAATGGTTTCAGTCCCAAGACGCGTCTTTTTATCCTCGCGGTATTTATGTATCGCCAGAGGGATGGCAAAAATGTGTAAATAGCGAGGGACAATACTTCGAATGAATGATTTTGTGTATTTGTCTTGAAATTTTCGATTCTTTATTGGTAAAAAAAATCCGGAAACTTAGTTGCGCACCTGGTATGTAAAAATATTAATCGTACGGGTCTCAAGTACGATCAGTGGTACGACTAGTGCGAAGCGATAGGACCGGCCAAAAGTTTTCGAACACTTCAGATAATTGCAAAGCTTTCTATCACTTTGGATGATTGCCGAATACTATTATTTAGAATTCGAAGTTTGGCCTTTTTTTCCGTGCTTCTAGGTAGATGTAGCCCGTTAGATTGACATCCCGTCGACATTCCCAAACGCACGATTTTCGCTGTTCGACGAGGACTGACCTTGGGCGGTTGATTGTGCTCAACCGTTTGAAGAAAGGCGTCAATCGCGTGAGTGAGATGAGCACCGTGGGTTATGACCTGAGCGGCGTAAAAAGCGAGCAATTGCTTGTCATTGGGATCCATGGGCGTCGGAGTCGACGGTGGCATTTGAATGGCCGCGTTATCGGCCTCGTTCACCAACAAATCGTAGCTGCTCTGCAGTTCCTGGGGCAGTGCGGCTCTCAGTTCTTCCCGTTGTTTCGCAACGACCTCTCGTGAATCCAAATTCACGTAATCGTAATCGTCCATGTTGCCGCTGTTGCACGTACTTCCGGTGCTCGATATTATTGAGGATCTCTTGAACAATAACGTGGAGTTTCCCTGGAAAGGCAAGTAACAGGACTTTCATCGTAATCGCCGTTTCTCGAGAAGGTTGGGCGATGCTTCGGAGCTGGGTTGTGGTGTTCCGTGTGTGTGTGTGGGTGCGGAAGAAAAACCGTACATTGTTACGAGTTGGGGAGAACACAATGGTGGAATAGAAATAACGTTTGTTTCGGACGATTGAAGCCAGCTATCGACGGATCGTTCACCTCTTCGTCAAGTTTAACGATCCATTCGAGCCTCCCAAGCCCGTTTCAAGTTTTAAGGGGGAATATACCTCTGGAAATTTTTTTTGTGCTTTTCTATTTGTTGGCTCAGAAGGTCCCTTAACGGGAGATATACACCTAGGAGCCGGAAAGAAGGTCATTTTTGTGATTTTTTTTCAAGGATAACTATTTGAAATTTCGGATTGGGGTTTTAATTATCTAAAAGTATATACATTCAAAAAATATGTTTAATTTTCTTTATTTAAAAATATCAAAAATATACAAGGATATTGTATGATCCTTGGAGCGTGGTAAAAAAATCGGTACCCAAAATTTCTCGAAAACCGATGAACCGATTGCCTTGAGGTTTTTTGTGGTTATTCTATACACCATTATCTAGTACTTGTCATAGGATTTTTTTTCCGTTACTTATTTTTGTTTTATAGGCAAAATAATAACTAATTTTTGGCCCAAAAATCACTATTTATGTTCAAACGTCCGCCATTTTGTCATAAATCGATATTTTCAACATCGGCTATGACCCCGACCGGCGACCCCGAAAACCCCCAAGTACCAACTTTGGCTATCACGAAACGACGTTTTGCATTTATGGTCCGCCATCTTGAATTCCCGAATTTGGAGTGCAGATTTGTAATCAGCGACCCCGAAAACCTCCGAGTACTAACTTTCGCTATCATCAAACGACGTTTTGCATTTATGGTCCGCCATCTTGAATTCCCGAATTTGGAGTGCAGATTTGTAATCAGCGACCCCGAAAACCCCCGAGTACCAAATTTCGCTATCATCAAACGACGTTTTGCATTTATGGTCCGCCATCTTGAATTCCCGAATTTTGAGTGCAGATTTGTAATCAGCGACCCCGAAAACCCCCGAGTGCCAACTTTCGCTATTATCAAACGATGTTTTGCATTTATGGTCCGCCATATTGGATCCGCCATCTTGAATTCCCGAATTTTGAGTACAGATTTGTAATCAGCGATCCCGAAAACCCCCGAGTACCAACTTTCGCTATTATCAAACGATGTTTTGCATTTACGGTCCGCCATATTGAATCCGCCATCTTGAATTCCCGAATTTGGAGTGCAGATTTGTAATCAGCGGCCCCGAAAATCGCCGAGTACCAAATTTCGCTATCATCAAACGACGTTTTGCATTTATGGTCCGCCATCTTGAATTCCCGAATTTTGAGTGCAGATTTGTAATCAGCGGCCCCGAAAACCGCCGAGTACCAACTTTCGCTATCATCAAATGATGTTTTGCATTTATGGTCCGCCATATTGAATCCGCCATCTTGAATTCCCGAATTTTGAGTGCAGATTTGTAATCAGCGACCCCGAAAACCCCCGAGTGCCAACTTTCGCTATTATCAAACGATGTTTTGCATTTACGGTCCGCCATCTTGAATTACCGAATTTTGAGTACGGATTTGTAATTAGCGACCCCGAAAACCTCCGAGTACCAACTTTCGCTATCATCAAACGACGTTTTGCATTTATGGTCCGCCATATTGAATGCGCCATCTTGAATTCCCGAATTTTGAGTACAGATTAGAAATCAGCGACCCCGAAAACCTCCGAGTACCAATTTTCGCTATCATCAAACGACGTTTTGCATTTATGGTCCGCCATATTGAATCCGCCATCTTGAATTCCCGAATTTTGAGTACAGATTTGTAATGAGCAACCCCGAAAACCTCCGAGTACCAACTTTCGCTATCATCAAACGACGTTTTGCATTTACGGTCCGCCATATTGAATCCGCCATCTTGAATTCCCGAATTTTGAGTGCAGCTTCGTACCCAGCGATCCCGAAAACCCCCGAGTGCAAAATTTCAAGCCAATTGCACGTAAAGAAAAATGTATGCTTCAAAAGGTTAAACGAAGCACTATCGCGGAAGAACAGCGAGGACTTATTCAACATCCGAATATTTCAAAAGTAAGGTTAAAACAAGCTCACGAAAGGTCAAGCGTACCTGAATAAAACTGGCGATTTGGCGAACATCCTCCGTGAGAGCTCTCGCACATGCGATGAGCTGGTCGAGAGGATCCGGCAGAAGATTCGTGATGAGATGTTGAGTTCCGTTGGTGGGCGTTGACGTATCACACTCGCCACCACGTGACAATATCGTCGCGTCCCACTCGATCGTGTCCAATTCGCTCGCGGCTTCCTGAACGAGTTTGTCCGAGTCCCGGAGAGCTTTGACGAGCGGCCTGAATTTCGTCGCGAGTCCTTTGTCCGGAGCTTTGCCAGCATTGCCAAGGGTACCCTCGGCGAATTCTACCAGGTCGTGCAAGGAGGTTCGAAGCCTGAGCGCGGCTAGTCTCAGATCCATGAGGCTCGCGTCCAATTTTTGGGGTGTCCGCCAGCCCGGGCTGACGAAGCCGAGTAGCCTCGAGATGGCGGAGGAGGCCTCGCCCTGGAGCCTCTGGAGTCCCTCGAGGGCCGATTCCAGCTCGAGTGGAAGTTCCTTGCTCACCGGGACGTCGTAGATCTGTTGGCTCTGCATATTCTGATTGTTGTGGTTGTTCTGATGGAGTTCGCGTTGTTCGCGATTTTGGTACTGTTGCTGTGACGGGGGTGGTGGTGGTGGTGGTGGTGGTGGCGTCGTTGGTGTCTTCGGCACTGGGGTGTTGTATCGAGATGATAACGAGGATGATGGAAGACGCGGTCTAGGAACGTCGTAGTCCGGTGCTGTGAGACTCGACCTTCGATACGAGAAACGAGCGTTACGGATCATTCTTTCTCAATCTTTGGTTTGCATGGAAAAGGGGGCCAACCGGGGTGGCGAAATTAGTATGGAAATTGAAAAAATCTGGTCGGATTTACTCGAAATTTGGTACTCGTGCTTCTTGACACAATTAATGAAACACGTATTTCAGCGTTTTCAGAAATTACACGCTTAAGGGGAGAAAGGGGGTGGCAAAGTTTGTATGGAACATAATAAAAACTGGTCAGATCATTTAATTGAAACTTAGTATTAATGCTCTTTAAACACAATTCATAAAATACGTATTTTAGCGTTTTTCAAATTTCAACCCCAAAACGAAAGGGGATGGCAAAATTTGTACGGAAAGTAAGAAAAGTCGGGTCCCATTTACTTGAAACTTGATGTAACTGTTCCTACGCAAATTGATGAAATTTCAGCGTTTTTAGAAATTCAATCTTGAGAGGACAACGGCATAGCAAAGTCGAGAGGAAATCCGTGAGGAAAAGGGCGTAGCAAAATTTGTATGGTAAAAGAAATATCTGATCAGATTTACTTGAAACTTACAAGGAACATCCCTCAGGTGACACCCTTCGGTTTTGTTGAAATTTGGATATGTTATAAAGCACCGAAAAGTAATCGATACGTATATTTTTTTATCGGTGGAAAAACGGTTTTAAGGGGTGACACCACCCCTCGAAAAAGGCATCTCTAGGGTGGTTCACCCCTTAATTTCATTTTTGCAATGTCACTATAGTGGATTTTTCGTAGCTTCGGATTAGAAGAATTTTCGTTTTTGTTTCATCAAAATCGGTGGACTCCTTGTGTGTGAAACTGCTATATTACCCCTAGAGATGCCTTTTTTCGAAGGGTGGTTCCACCCCTTAAAACCGTTTTTCCGCCGATAAAAAAAAATACCTATCGCTTACTTTTCGGTGCTTTATAACATATCCAAATTTCAACAAAATCGAAGTGCGCCACCTGAGGGATGTTCCTTGTTGGTATCGATGCTAAGCTTTATGTAAGAAAAAAAAGGATTATTCAATTGCAGAATATAGCCATTTTTCCGGAAAATTCAATATTTTTGTTTCAAAGCGTTCCATTTCATCGATTTTCAACATTGCTCATTTTTTATTAGTTCATATTCTGCGTACGAGTGTCAACGAAAGAAAAATCCACGTTGATTCGTTTTCAGATTAATCCCGCCGACGCTACGTGTCACGCCGTTCGACAACGTCCGTCGCAACCCGTTTAGAAGACCGTGCTACACTTCCGGCCTTTGTTTGATTACTAAAAAAAATATACATATTCCACGTAACAGCCAAAAGTAGTAACGAAACATACCCCGAGTCTCAAAAAACGACGAATAAATCTTCCCTTTGAAAAAAAAACAATGAAAATCTGCCATTTTTTCTTCGCCTAGAGGTAGAAACGTTGTTTGGTGTTGTTACCTATTGGAACCACTGAGTGATCCATCGTTGGTGAGGCTGGAAGCGGAGCTGCTGGGCGTAAGAGGTTGAAGAGGCCTAGGCACGTCGTAGCAATCGAGCGGGGTCATACCCGAACCGCCGGAACAATTGGAATTGGGTGTACACGAGGTCGGCGGTTTGGGAATGTCGTAGCAAGATGGTGCCGGACTTGGACTGCTCGCGGGCGATGGAATAACGGGCGTTGCTCTTGGTGGTACGTCGTAACAATCGCTCAAGTCACCGCCTCCCCCGCTGTCCACGGAATTCTGCGGTCCCGAGGTTGCGCGACCTAAAGATAGAATGGTTAATTGTTACAACGTGCAAGAGCATCGTCAGTGGTTCAGTGTATCGTTATCGGAAGTAAGACACGTGGTTGCGGTTTACATCGCTGGAATCCAATGAAAATTTAGGGGTCTTCTCACTTTAGACAAACTTTTCACTTTAGAAGAAGACAAAAACATGAAAATCATCAATTTTTTCCTCGCCCAAAGGTATCTCTCCCCTCAAGGATGTTGAGTCCCAAATCGCAAATGATAATAAAATTCGGAAAATTTCGTACGTTTTCGTACGAAGTATTTCCGAGGTCGTGTAAAAATTTCACGACAATTAGGCAGCTCGTTATCGAACAGTTAAGGGGTTACCCCCACTTGCGATTTTGAAAAAATCGATTTTTTTTGTTGCATTTTTTGAAGTATAAGTATCTGAGAATATGTCCTGAAAATTTCAAGTCGATCCGAACAAAATTGACTGAGATATGAGCGTTGAAAGAGAAGAATCCGTGAATTGAAGAACTGAAATTGAAACTTTAAACGCGTTTTTCTCAAAATGGCATTTCTGAAGTCGGTGACCAAGATTACTCGAACACTAATGAACCGATCTTCTTGACATTTTGCAGGCTTATTTAATACATAAAAATGTAGTCTTTAATCGTTCGATTTTTATTTTCGAAAAAAATGGCCGTTTTATAGCCAAAAAACGGCCGTTTTTTTTCGTTAAAATCGAACCATTAACTTTGACTGTCCGCCATTTTGTGAAAAATGAATATTTTTTAAAATCCTTCGATTAAAGACTAGTTTATACTTATATTTGACTAAATCCATCCGCATTTTTTTTTTCAGATGATCCACTTCGCCGCAATGTTGGTCACCGCAAACCGTGTATATAAAAACATTATTTCATTGACGGCCATTTGCCACTAAACAATGTAATATTTTTCAATAAAAAAATTACTGAAAGTTCTTCAAGATGTGTTCTTTAAGATGGTATATTGATCGATTAAAAAAGTTTTGTAGTTTTCTTGAAAAAAATTAATGAAAAAGGCCTTTTTTTTGCGCTACAAGTGGGGGTAACGCGTCAATTCGTACCGATTCTATTATTCGTAACGAGCAACAAAAAGCTTCATTACGAAAAATGTCTCATTACTACCGACCTTCCGAAGTCCGCGCGGAGCTTCGTGAATATTTTGTGAACCCTTGAGGCCGGGCGACCTAACATGAATTCTCGCAAAGGGCAAGAAGGTTATCGAGGCATAATTGCGGTCTTTTGAGGTGCAGTCGTATAGAACACTGCGGCAAGAACTTTACGAAGTAAAAGGTAAACATTTGTAAAGACACAGGGGGCATGGAAAAAAAGAAGAAATTACGTGGGCGCGGCCTCGGTGTCATTAATCTTCAAAATTTCTTACGCATGGCAGCGTTAAATTGGCAGGGCGGGGTGTGGTTGTGTTTCTCGAGTGACAGCATCGGGAAATACGGTTAAGGGGTTAGGCCACAGTAACGAGTATAAACCTCGTGCGAATTTAACAATTTTTTTTTCGTATGAAAAAATGATTCACTCACGAAATTAAATACACATCTATTTAGTATGAATATCAAGCTGTTAGAATTTTTCTTTTTTTTCGATGCCGACTACTAATATCTTCTTTTGTTATCTTTTTTCCAATTGGCGTGACAAATAACTTCAACAATTTTCACTCGATTTACTTCGAATTTGCAATTCATGTTCCTAATTGCATTTCACAGAGAAGTACGTACGGAATTTCTGACTAATCGAAAACTTTTCATTTTTATGAGCAGTTTTATACGAAATTTTTCACTGATAATTCATTTCTTAAGTTCAAATACCTACAACTTTCGAATAAAACAATATTTTTTAAATTCCGTACGTCCTTCTCTAGGTGTTTTACTGTAGATTGACGAGAATTTTTGTTTTTTGTTCTAGGTAAAAAATTGTGGATGCTAAATGTCACGCCGCGGAGCGCCTAAAAAAAAGATAAAAGAAAATACTAGTAGTCGGGCATTTTGTACATCGAAGAAAAAATATATATTTTTTCTAACAGCTTGATATTCATACTAAATAGATGTGTAATTAATTTTATGAGTGAATAACTTTTTCATACGAAAAAAATTGTCAAATTCGCACATGATTTTATACCCGTTACTGTGGCCTAACCCCTTAAGACAAAATATTGCTGCAGCCTCAGATCCAGTCTTTACGATTTATTATTTGCCTTTTGAGGCTACGTATTTTTTGAATACATCTTCTTGTGTGCATGGAAGCAGTCAGATGAGAAGAAATTAATAAAAATCCTATCAATCGAGTGCAAAAACATTGGCAAATATTTACGAAGAAATTTTCGTTTGCCAGGACATTCGAAATTTCGTGTGCAAAAAATTTTTTTTCTCGTACTTGCGGAATTTCCATCTACAGCATGCCTTCGTTTATGTACACACACACATATGCATAAAGGACCACTTGGATGCTGCGACGCGATCGTTTTTTTTTCTTCTTCAGTCTTAAAAACTTCCTCATCTCCGTATCGTGCGGATAATAGTTCGCAGAGATCGCGTGTCCAACATACGCCGGTATATTATCTGTGTTACGATTCCAAGCGGTCAGGAAAAAGAGGAGGGCGAGATCGAACGATCTCCGTGCCGAAAGGGAACGGACGAAACGTGTTCTACCGGATGCGAAAACGACGAATGGCTATGGTGGTCGTATCGACACGGGCGATAGATGCAAATCGCGATATGTGAAACGAAAAAGCAATTATAGATCTTGAGGGGGAAGAAACAAATCAAAGGGAAATGGTAAAACTCTTCTTATATCGAATCAGAAAAAAAATGTTTAATTGAATTGATTTTAAGGGGTTACCCCCACTTGCCATTTTGAAAAAATCGATTTTTTTTTGCATTTTTTTGAAGTATAAGTATCTGAGAATATGTCCTGAAAATTTCAAGTCGATCCGAACACAATTGACTGAGATATGAGCGTTGAAAGAGAAGAATCTGTGAATTGAAGAACTGAAATTGAAACTTTAAACGCGTTTTTCTCAAAATGCCATTTCTGAAGTCGGTGACCAAGATTGCTCGAACACTAATGAACCGATCTTCTTGAAATTTTGCAGGCTTATTTAATACATAAAAATGTAGTCTTTAATCGTTCAATTTTTTTTTCGAAAAAAATGGCCGTTTTATAGCCAAAAAACGGCCGTTTTTTTTCGTTAAAATCGAACCATTAACTTTGACTGTCCGCCATTTTGTGAAAAATGAATATTTTTTAAAATCCTTCGATTAAAGACTAGTTTATACTTATATTTGACTAAATCCATCCGCATTTTTTTTTCAGATGATCCACTTCGCCGCAATGTTGGTCACCGCAAACCGTGTATATAAAAACATTATTTCATTGACGGCCATTTGCCACTAAACAATGTAATATTTTTCAATAAAAAAATTACTGAAAGTTCTTCAAGATGTGTTTTTTAAGATGGTATATTGATCGATTAAAAAAGTTTTGTAGTTTTCTTGAAAAAAATTCATGAAAAAGGCCTTTTTTTGCGCTACAAGTGGGGGTAACGCCTTAAACGGACTGCATCTACCTAGGTGGGTGAAAAATTGCACATTCCGAAAATCTTTTCATTCGGTGGTATCACCTTTCAGGGGTTAAGTGGGTTTGAAAATAAAAAAAAAATCCATTTTTAAAGATTTTCATTATCCGATAGTACGATATGTCTAGAATATTCTCCGAAAGTTTTAAGTCAATCGGAGTAAAAGTCTGGGAGAGAGAGCCTTTATTGATTTCTCAAAAACGAATGCACCGATCTTATTGAAATTTTGCACACTTCTTCAAAATAGCATTGACTAGTGATAGAACGAAGGTTTTTTTTCGATTGCAACTAATTTTACATATTTTAAAATTTATTTAGTGTAAATTGTACCAAAAATTGAACTATATTGCATACAACTCTGTCAAAAATTCAAAATTCAATTTTTTTAAAAATCCATCGTTCACTCACGAGCTATACTTATCTACTAAAAGAAAAAAAAATTGTTTTTTCATTTCAGGTAAAGCTATCATGACTTGTCCTGACTACCACGAGGACACTTTTTTTAGGAGTCTCCGGAAACCAGGACCCACCGGCTGAATTTCCCAAATTTTTGGATGAAATTTTTTTTAATATTGCGCTTTTATGTGCTTAACATTTTGAATAAAATAATTTATGTATTATATTTTTTTTAAATAGAGAAAATACGCTTTTTTCGTTTCAAAGCCCACGTAACTCCTTTAGGTATATTCCCTGAAAATGCCATTGAAATATTCCTAAACTTGTGTGAGCTACAGCTTCTAACAGTCGCCCGTGCAAGCGGTAAAAGCTTCTAACTTTAAACGCGTTTTTCTCGAAACACTGTTTTCGAAAGTGGGTGGACATGATATCTCGAGAACCACTCGACGGATTGTTTCCAAATTTACAGGAGATACGATGAGGAACATTTAAAGGTCATTGACGATCGCACTTTTGTCAAATCGATCTTCATTTTTTCATAGTTACGTAAAAATGGCGACTTTTTTCATAGTTTTTGTATGCTCGAGTTCAAACGCGTCGTCAGGTGGTCAAAAGAGACAATTTTAAAAATCGACGATCGTCAACGACTTGTTTTTATCGTTAGCTTGAATAACTCCTTTGTTTTTTACATTTCGAATGGACCGTTTACGCTGGAGCGTGTCCACCGCCAAACATTGCGGAAAAAAATTCATCGTCAGCCGGTTTCCATGTTTTCGTCGTTTTTCCGGTGATTTTTTAAGGCTCGCAATATATGTACCTTTATGTCAAAAAAGTGCGTTTCTTGTTCTCCAATCGTTTCCCAGAAGAAAAAATCGGAATTTGGCCATTTTTTTCGAGCCTATAGATAGATGTAGCTCCTTGATTTTTTAAATTGAATTTCAATTTCTCTTCACCTCGCTACGGAAAATGGTTTGATTTTTGATAGTTCAGTATGAAAAGCACAACTGCATTTGCCTTTCTCACTAAATGCCATACCCGATAATTTACGATGGTACACGGAGAAAACAGGGGCCTCGAAGTTTAGAATTAATACTATGCTTCTGAAAAAAAATATCATTGAATATAAAAAAATATTGAATGGAAGATAAATATTGTAATTATGGTATAGTAATAATGAAGAAATTTAAATTTCAACCTACGATATGGCACGCAGACTGATACAAATAATACATTTTATTCGGCATATCGTGATTTTTTGTAGTATTCAAAAAATATTTTTTGCCCACGTGATTGGAACAATTAGTTTCCAGTATTCTACAAAAAGTTCGGCATAATCACATTTTACTAATAACTTCGTAATATTTTTCGCTATACGCCGAAGATTTATGCTATGCGTATAGTGAAATCTATACATACACGAAGATTCATGCTATACGTATAGTAAAATCCATATGAAAATATAGCGTGTAATAATGGTTGGTATTTTACAAAGCACGCATTATTTTTACTATCCAGCATATAGGACTCGCGCCTATGCGAGAATAGTTTCAAATATAATATGCACGCATCATTTTTACTATACGGTGTGAGAATCATTTTTACACCTCTATAACAACAAGTCTTAGAATTCCGAACTGGCAGTAAACTGCTATACTTTTCTATCACTGAATATTCGAATTCTGGCAACCAGTGTTAGAATTTGAGGCCGTATTTTTCTCCGTGTACATTCTATCGGTAAACCTTCATTAAGTGGGCGAGTGATAAACGAAGAATTTTCAAAAAATGTTCAAAAAATATCTGCCATACCTGTGTGCAAGTGTTCGGTGTTAGTGGTTGAGTTGAGCGGCGAGTCGCGTCTCGAGGGTGGTGCAGGACTTGCCCGACTCGTCGGTAGATCATAGAGGTACACATCGCCGCATTTCTGCGGAGTCACCACCTGCGAACATCGAGGGCAACGTTTTCTTTTTATGTTTCGTTTTTTTTTTTTTTATTTTTATCTTTTCTCCAAACATTAGCTTGTCTTTGTCGGTATGTTTTTGCTTCGTCTTCTTTAGCTTTTTTTTTTTTTCAAAGTCGCCGTGCACGCGTGAATGGATGTTTGCATTTGCGGCGAACACACATGTCTGCACGCGTGTATATAGCTACGAATGTTTCTGTACTCGTGAACTCTCCGGGGGAAGCCACCCTTCTCACGTGCAACCTTCTTAACAGCCCTTGTGCACGAGGGACTTTCTCGCATGGCCTGTCACCGAAGTAGTGCGCCAAACGACTCGTGCATCGAAGTAGCTATCGCACGAGAGCCACAGACATTCGCCGCGAACCTGTCTTTTGTCATATACCACTGAACAGCGATGAAAAGAGAAAAAAAAATTGAAAAAAAAAAACAACCTCGGAGACCTTGCTTCCTTTATAGGGGCTTGAAAAGACGGTCTATACCTTCATTCGTATAGTGTCACGAGGAAATAAAATGCTGTATACTTGCAGTGAACTCTATCGGGTAAACGAGTTGGCCAATACAAGTAAACTCTTTGATCTAGTTGGAAAATAGAGTATATATATATATATATATAGTTCATTTTCAGTTTTCAAGATGTTTTCTTCTCCACACGTTTGAGAGAGTGATATGTTTATATATATCTCAATTGTGTGGAGAAGAAAACATCTTGAAAAATAAACATTAACTATACTAACTACGTTTTCTTCACTATATATATATATAGTCTGGAGAAGTAAACATCTTAAGGAAGCTTTCCAGTGTGACAGCCCGAAAAATCGCTGTTTTTCGCGATTTTTTTTTTTAAAGAAAAAATAATCTAATCGGTCTGGTTTTTTTTTTGTATATTAATTGGGTATTGAAGAATACAAAACAATTTTTTAAAGATCGATTTATTTATTAATTAATATCTATAAAAATGATGAAACAATTGTTGCAGAATTGTATCGTATATAATTGGCTTTCGTGCTATGGAGGCTTTTTTTTTTTTTTTTTGCAAAAATGGCGCCGGTTTGAACAAAAAGTATCGATTTTAGCATTTTTTTTGGCAGTTTTTACAAAAAAATAGGAAGATGTCAAAAAAAAAAAAAAGCTTCCATAGCACGATAAACAATGACGTTAAGAATATTGTCTAAAAAATTCAACTCGATAGCTTTAAAACTCTGCCCTCCAAGTTGGACACCGTTTTGAAAAATGCTGTTTCGAGAAAAACGCGTTCAAAGTTTCGCTGTAGCTGTAGCGCTCCGTTGCCTTCTTCCAAGAAATGCTGTACAGTAACCGGAATAATCTGAATTTCGGCATGAAAATTTCAGGGAATATTCGGAAGAGTGTATACTATTCGATAAAGCAAAAAAAAAAAAAATCGATTTTTTGAAAATTTCACACTGGAAAGCTCCCTTAAGGATGTTGAGTCCCAAATCGCAAATGATGATAAAATTCTGAAAATTTGGTATGTTTTTGTATGAAGTATTTCAGAGGTCGTGTAAAAATTTCACGACAATTAGGAAGCTCGTTATTGAACAATTAACATTCACAAATTAAATGTTGTTTTATGGAAACTGATGTAACTTTGCAATAAGTTTGTTTTTTGACCTCTCAATTTTATAATATCTACAATATACTGAAAGCAACGGAAACAAAACGAAGTTTATTGATACATTTTTTTTTATTTCTTTTAAAAATTGTTCTTAACAAAATGTTAATTTTTTAATAACGAGCTTCCTAATCGTCGTGAAATTTTAACACGACCTCTTAAATACTTCATACAAAAACATGCCAAATTTTCAGAATTTTCTTATCATTTTTTATTTCAACCCTTAAGGAGGTTGAAGTAATGATGATAGAACTCTGAAAATTTGGTATGTTTTTACACGATGTATTCAGGAGGTCGTGTAAAAATTTCATGACGATTAAGAAGCTATTTATTGAACAATTAGCATTAACATGTTTCATAGGGACATCCTTAAAAAATGAACATTATTTCGTCCTACATTAGTAGAATTTCTGAACAGTTGATAATAACCCTCGAAAAAAGGCATCTCTAGGGTGGTTGACCCCTTAATTTTTTTTGGAATGTCACTATAGTAGATTTTTCATTGCTTCGAATAAAAAGAATTTTCGTTTTTGTTTCATTAAAATAGGTGGACTCCTTGTGTATGAAGCTGCTATATTACCCCTAGAGATACCTTTTTCCGAGGGGTGGTTTCACCCCTTACAACTGTTTTTCCGCCGATAAAAAAAATACGTATCGCTAACTTTTCGGTGCTTTATAACATATTCAAATTTCAACAAAATCGAAGGGTGTCACCTGAGGGATGTTCCTTGTCAGACCTCTGCATCCAGCCTACCTCAACGAAAATATACAGTTTTAAAAGCAGTTTCAATGCTTAAATCACGAAAATCCCCTACTTTTTCCTCGCCTAAAATCTCCCCCTTAAATTGGAGGAAGGATAGCGAAAGAAAAGTAAAAAAATCCTCCTTTCTCCAGATGGCAATCCCCGAGGAATTGATCAATGACGCTAGGTGCGAATTTTGACGGCATTAAATCTGGCTGGCGTTACATTGAGTGAATTAATTCTGTAGTATTGAATTCAATTGTTTTCAAGGCCTTAGGCCACTCTAGAGGCCGAAAAAAAGGCTTTTTGGGGATTTTTTTTTCTCCAGAAAAACTACAAAATAAATCGAGATTACAAAAAAGGCTGTTTATCATACATATCAGTGACTGTAGACAATAATTTTTTTGAAGCGATTAATTTCAAAATGGCGGCTGTGCAACAATTTTGCGATAGCGTCTCCGTTTTTCGAGGGTCCACGGCCGGACAAACAGCTCCTGTAATTTTTGAATTATAACGAGCCAATGATTTTTTTTCGATTATATATAATAACTGCTATAGAAGTACGTAGGATTTTTTTCTCGATTTATTGACTTTTGGCCAAATGGCGCACTTCTAAAGTGAAAAGTGAAAAATTTGATGATGTTGAAGTTTGCATCGTTGGAAAGCAACGAAAGTTCTGTTTTACATTTTATTTTCCACATTTTTATTATTACAGGCGATCTTTTTTTGATAGATTTTTATGTAGATCGCAAAATAAATATCTTAAAAAATGGTCGATGGATTTTTGTAGGCGAAATCTGCCAAAATAAATTAAATTCGTTGCATTCGAACGATGCAAACTTCAGCATCGTAAAATTTGCCGAAAAAATTGTCAGATAATTGTTAATAACAACTGAACTATGCAATATAAAAAAAAAATCCCACGTACTGCCATGGACAGTGTATTTTTCAAGATATATTCAACATTTCAAGTGAAACGGTTGAAAATTGTCTGAGTTATGTTTCCGGCCAACGTCAAACGGCCTCGTCATCGCAAAAACGCTGCACAGCGGCCATTTTGAAATTAGTCGCTTCAAAAAAATTATTGCATACGCTCACTGATATGTACGATAAACACCCTTTTTTGTAATCTCGATTTATTTTGTCGTTTTTCTGAAGAAAAAAAAATCCCCAAAAAGCCTATTTTTTCGGTCTCTAGAGTGGCCTAAGGCCTCAAGGAGGCAGAGATCGAGATTCAGCGCGTGACAATGGATAAGTGTACGATAAGGGTGGGCACATCATCATTAAGGCGTTACCCCCACTTGTAGCGCAAAAAAAGGCCTTTTTCGTGAATTTTTTTAAAGAAAACTACAAAACTTTTTTAATCGATCAATATACCATCTTAAAGAACACATCTTGAAGAACTTTCAGTAATTTTTTTATTGAAAAATATTACATTTTTTAGTGGCAAATGGCCGTCAATGAAATAATGTTTTTATATACACGGTTTGCGGTGACCAACATTGCGGCGAAGTGGATCATCTGAAAAAAAAATGCGGATGGATTTAGTCAAATATAAGTATAAACTAGTCTTTAATCGAAGGATTTTAAAAAATATTCATTTTTCACAAAATGGCGGACAGTCAAAGTTAATGGTTCGATTTTAACGAAAAAAACGGCCGTTTTTTGGCTATAAAACGGCCATTTTTTTTCGAAAAAAAAATCGAACGATTAAAGACTACATTTTTATGTATTAAATAAGCCTGCAAAATTTCAAGAAGATCGGTTCATTGGTGTTCGAGTAATCTTGGTCACCGACTTCAGAAATGCCATTTTGAGAAAAACGCGTTTAAAGTTTCAATTTCAGTTCTTCAATTCACGGATTCTTCTCTTTCAACGCTCACATCTCAGTCAATTTTGTTCGGATCGACTTGAAATTTTCAGGACATATTCTCAGATACTTATACTTAAAAAAAAATGCAATAAAAAAAATCGTTTTTTTCAAAATCGCAAGTGGGGGTAACCCCTTAACATTCCTCCTTCTCCTATCGACGAGTGTCAGCCGCGTGTGCTGCTGACATATGAAATATGCCCAGACTGCAATGCCGTGCTCCCAACGTCAACGATCACATCCTGCAGTGTGCACTATTTATTCCGCATCCACTACGAAAAGCCAAAGTGCTTAGCAGCCGAAGATACTACCGCCAAGTACACGCCGCGAGATTTCACGACGCCGAAGACTCGTCGGCGTTCATTGAACTTTCGGCAAGGGTCGCGAAATGTTGTGCAACAGTCAAGAACACGGGCCAACTTGTTCCTGTATCGAGGAATCACAAGAATAGGAAGCGTACCAAGTTTCGAGCACTGCTCGACTGGGCTACACGTACAGTTTCCCAACAAGTGAAACGGGGTCGAGAATCGCCAGTTCGAATCTCTGGCAGCGAATATACATCCTGTGCGATAAGAGTTTGCGATCCTTTGCTGCAGTATAGGCAAGCTTTCGAGCAGAAATGTGCCCCTGCATTCCGTATCTTTCGAACGTGGAGGACAAGCCCATTCTTGACACAGTTTCGAGGAATGAAACTTATTGCCTTCGGCCACGGTCTATGGAGGAGATAAGTGAAATTCGCTGCGGCGATTAATCGTCGTTTGGCATATTGCCGTGAAGAGGAAGTCTTTTCATTTATCGTAGAAACGGAATGGAACGAGTGGACGAATGAGTGTTGCGAGTGAGCCTCGCGACTCCCAGGCTCCTCATCGAGACGTGTAAATCGTGTATTAGCGTTTTCTTGCCACGAGGCAAGTAACACGTTGCAGTATTTATAGTATCAGTTCGGTTCAGCGGATACGATATATCGTACGTAGTGCGGAGCTAGACCGGTGTCGGGGACTGCGCAGGGACTGCTGGTGAATGGATGGAGTTTGCTGGGTAGACGCTGTTCCACACAGCTGGAATGTATGACGTGTGTGGGTGTACACAAAGTACCCCTGGCCTATACCATACACCGGTTCCATAGTACAACGAGCATACGTGTATGGCAGGCCAGGTTGGGCCGTCGGCCTTATACCCATGCGTTACGATTACTATACTGTACCGTACTACCACTCATAGTATGTCGTCCGGAACAGTCTGGATGAGGGTGAGCTTCTGCGAAGGCAAGAGGACGCCTACCCTTCGGTCTTCAATGCACTGCCCGGCATATTCGTGTTAGAGGAAAACAGACGATCGCACTCGAGATATTCCATGCGCAAGCGGTAGGCTTGGTTGGCGATTTTTTTCACCCTCCTTCGCTCATAGTCGCGCTCTTATCGCGTATTAAGCGCGTGCGCAGTGTTCCCGGTTGGATGCACTTTTTGGAAATACCGATTTTTCGTCCGCGACCGTTTCACGAGCGTTTCACAAAAATTGTAAAAAATGCTCTAAACCATTCTCTTTAAGGCCTCACGCCACGGTACGAGGGTGCATTTTTCGTAATTATTTTCAAGCAAACGATGAATGGAATTTTTTTTTATTAATACTCATAGTCAATATATACATATAGAAGACTGTATACAAAATTTTGTGTTCGAATTTAATGTATAGTTTGCGGTGTACGCTGCTTCCAAGAGGACTCCGTTTTTCAACCTGGTTGACAACTTAAAAAAAAACTATTCATCCGATTTGCGCGTGCCAAGTCGTAAACTGTTCGAAAATGCAGTCTCTATGGCACCACGTAGGGATTTTTTTTGATAAAGGGCCCCTTTCTATTCTTTTTCATGAACGATGAAAATTTTCCATGGAAATCGGAAATAAAAATCGCTGGTCCGCCATTTTTTTGTAGATATCGAAATTCTCTTACGTGATGCTGTAAGCCCATATTTCTAGTCTCTAAATATATTTTCATTCTATTTTTCCGATGAACCCTATGGCTTAAGGAGGTACGATAACTTGCACCGGGTCAAAAAAGAGTCTCAATTTATTTTACCCACGGCTGGTCTGATTGATGTTTACTTATGTTGATTATTCGTATTATCGATTATATTGTGCCAAATCTTGTGGTAAATGATGAATTTATTGCACGTGAACAAATGAAAACTGAAAAATTAGATTGTCAACGACTCGGTAGCAATCTTCGAAATAATAATATTAACACATTTATTGTAAAAACGGAAAAAAAGAAAAAAAAATAATCAGCGAGAAACCTATTAAAATAGGCTTGAATTACCTCAGCGGAATTAACACGACAGGCAGAATATAATTATACATATTATTGATACGTGATAAATGATAAAACTCCATAAATTGTTGTTTGCATATTTTGTGGCGGCTTCATTCAAATTAATTTCAAAACAAAGCTGGGTTATGTTCGCCAAACGCATCAGCTGTCACTCGCCACGTTGCCAAGTCTGTGGGTGCTATTTCGTCGTTCTGACCATTTTCAACCGGAAATTGAAACTTTCTTGTAACGTAGTGCTTTAACTACACGGTGAAGATTGATTTTCTTATTTTTCACAATATCTATCATATCTAATCCATCGAATTTCAGTTTTCCAACGGGTTTAGTTGGATACGTGAGCAGAAAAACCACGATCACCGCACTTCCGGTTGACCGTCTCCATAAGACGACGTGCTTCGGTAACTCAAAGTGCTCGACTTTGCAGTTTCATTGCGAAAAAATTAAACGCTCAAAATAGCTCAAATTTTGGCAATAGGCGCATGAAGTATTTGTCAAAATGATGTAAAAATTTCTAATCCGAAAGGTGGATTCGTAGTAATGATCGTACCTCCTTAATAAAAAAAAAAAATCTTGAAACCCTGCACACGTTTTCAGTTGAAAAAATCATGAAAATTTCTCTCTTTTTTTAAGCCACGAATTCGGTGCAACCCGTCAGTTTGCGAAGAGACGGGTTTTTCCAAAATATTAGTGATATACCGCAGGTTTCACTCGTTTCGGAGCCAGGTGTCGATGGTCATGGTAATGCCGGTATGGGTGCAAGGATACGAGCAGGGGTTGTTGCGGGGGTTCGCGTATGCGTGCGTTGTGCGTGTTTGAAAGGGGGGGGGGGAGAGAGAGAGAGAGAGAGAGAGAGAGAGAGAGAGAGAGAGAGAGAGAGAGAGAGAGAGAGAGAGAGAGAGAGAGAGAGAGAGAGAGAAAGAGAGGATAGTACGGAGGTGACTTTCGAGCCGAGGTTAGGGGTGGATAAGGGTGGAAGTCGGTCGATACCGGGCGTCGCGGCGCTCCGCTCACTCTTCTCACCCCTTCGTCGCGTGCACACCCCCGAAAGGCGCATGACCTCCGTCGTATGGAAGAGCGCGCGCGGCTGCGAGGATGACGGCGAGAAAGAAAGGCGGAGTGGATTGAAGGGGGGGGGGGGTGGCTCGGCGCACGAGATCCTGAGGGATACAGCGAGAGGAAGCCAGAGAATTCCCGGTTTCCATAGAAACGAGAAGGTGCTCTTGGCAAGTTCGCGGCCGAGAGCAAACAGGATTTCCGTGATATGCTGGAGCCTGGATATCGCCTCGTTAAATTATTACTTCTCGATCACTTCTACTTTGTTTTGCTCCATTTTTTTTTATAATGAGCTCCATCTACCTAGGTAGGTAAAAAAATTGCATTTTCCAACATAGTGTTTATTCGATAGTATCAACTTTTAGCAATATTCCCTGAAAATTTCATTAAAATATTCTCAAAATTGAATTGAAACACTGTTGTAAAAGTCGGTGGACATGATATCTCAAGAACCGCGTGATGGATCGTTTTAAAATTTACAGGAGATACGATGAGAAAGATTTAAAGGTCGTTGACGATTCCACCTTTTTTTAATCGATCTTCATTTTTTAACAGTTACGTAAAAATGACGCCTTTTAATCATAGATTTTGTCCGCTCGAGTTTTAAGCCGTCGCCACGTTGTTTATAAAAATTGTTTGAAAAATCGACGATCGTCAACGACTCGTATTTATTGTTGACTCGAATAACCCGTTTGGTTTTTAGATTTCGGATGGACCGTTTGAGCTGGAGAGTGTCCACCGCCAAACGTTGCGACGAAAAATTCGTCACCTGCCCACGATAATGTTTTTGTTTTTCTGTACTTTTTGGTGATTTTTTCTAATGCTCTCAAAATATGTTCCTTTGCGTTGAGGGGTCTTCTCACTTAGGCGCTGAGAGGAAGCAATTTTCACGAATTTTTTTGTAGGTTTACATTATATAGATATTGATATAAAAGTTGTTACACTTAATAAATACACTTTCCAAATACATTTTAAAAAATTGTCATGTATTTATGTAACCCAAACAAACTTTAAACGTGTTTTTCCCGAAACAATCTTTTTCAACGGCTGGTTGATAAAATCTTCGAAACTACTGAACCGATCCGTATAAAATTTTAACCACATATTCTTTACACCTATAGCTATAGCGCATATCAAGGATTCTTGAAAATGCTATATTTACTATTGTTTTTGCCAAAAACGGTGAATAAACATTTTTTGTTTGTTTTGTTTCGAAAAAAGTTCGCCTTTTTGTTATTCTTGCATATATAAAAAATCGTATGATATGCGCTATAGCCATTAACACACTGAATCTAAAACCGTTTGATTTTTTTGTTTTGGATGATGCACCTCCGACTTTTCATCAACCCCGCAGACCTACAATTTCTTACGACATTTTTTTAACTACCATTTTCGTCTATAAATACTGACGTAAATGAATACATTTGTTTGTCTTTCAAAAGTGTATTTATCAAGTGTAACAACTTTTATATCAATATCTATAATATAAGCCCATAAAAAAACATGAAAATATATTTTTTTAGCGTCCAAAGTGAGAAGATTCCTCAAAAAATGCGGTCCTTTTTGACCACCTGTCCTCCAGAAAAAGAATCGGAATTTGGCAATTTTTTCGGGTCCCTAGGTAGCCCCATAGTATTCTCGATACGCATTTTTTTCGCTTCGATATTACGTACGAAACTCGAAAGATCGTACCTTGGATCTTGGCGAGAAATCGCGAAGCTTTTCCTACAGAGATCGGTTCGTTCCGTTATACGGACAGCACGATTCCCGCTGCCAGAGTCCTGACTACCAAATGTTCCATCAAGCGGACACTTTGCCGTCGTACAGTGCGAAAGTCGCGCCAATTTTGCGGTAGCAAATAGTTTCATCAACGATGAAAAAAATCAAGCGAATTGCGTTCCAACTTTCCAACCAAACGTTCCACGTCCGCCAACCGAGTCGATATTCACGCGCATTTGTTTTTTTTTCTCTCAGCAACAATTCTACACGTCCGGTCCACTTTTTTTTCCAACGATAAGCCTCGGGTTATTTCTTCGGCGGTTGTTTTGCCAATTTCCTCATTTTACGTCGTTACATCGATAATAAAGTGTTGTGTGGAGAATGCGATGATGATATCGCGGTTGGTGCGCCACCGTTGTGGTCCTTTCTTTATTCGTCGTACATGCACACGAGCAGACACAGATCTTGAGCGCCTCGGCGAACATAATCCCACGCGAACGAGTTTCTCGCAGTTCGTTGGTGTCGCGAACGAGTGCGAGTGGTAGGTAAAACGAACTCGGCCCACACGATCCGGCAAAATAACGTCGCAGCCTCCGCACCGGGTCTCGGTATTTTCCACAGTTTCTCCCCGGCACTTTTTTTCAATCTCCGTATGTCCAGTTTAAACCCAGAGAGACTGCAAGAGTCTCGTTTATTCGTTCAATTTGTTGTCATTTTTCTTACGATGAGAATGTTCTTTTGCCCCGACCATGAGCAGCCGCGAGTTGCGGTCAAATTTCGGTGATTCACCCATGGCTACCGACACCCAACGTGAACGTGTCTCGAGAATCGCCATTCTCGCGAGCGTCAACTACAGCCGGGAAACCTACCACTTGAAGCTTCCACTTGGAAAAGCAGCAAGATCGATCGACGAGACAGGGATAAGAGCGGAAATGGTAGCCAAGAAGACGATTTCTTGAGATCCTGTATCCATCGTGCTCGTGCATACAGATGCAAAATCTGAGTGTGCATCGAAGTATCAGGGGGGAAGATGCCTCACGTCAATGGCTTGCAAATAGATGCACGCAAGACAATTTTCTGATCATTTCGTTCGAATTGTTAGGACGTTGAATAAGTTGTCGCTGTTTTTCAACGTATGGCGTTACCGGAACTACGTCAGTGTAGTTTAAGATGGTAACGCACCTATAAAGAAGCACTACAAGCATGCTTGAGATTCAGTGAATGTCGGTCCACCAAAGTGTAAACAACTTTTTTTTTCCACAGTGTTAAGCATGTCAAACATCGTGCCAAAAAGAGTATGGTAAATATTAGGAAGTGGGGCTCCTGCTAGAATCAGGCTAGTTTTCTTCAAGGGTTCAAACAAACCCAAACACACCCAAACAATCCCAAACAACGCTAAACAACCTCAAGCAACCTCAAACAAATCCATACAACGCTAAACAACCTCAAACAACCCCAAACAGCCTCAAACAACCCCAAACAAATCCAAACAACGCTAAACAGCCCCAAACAACTTTAACCAACCCCAAACAATCCCAAACAACTTTAAACTACCTCAAACAAACCCAAACCAAAATTAGCCAGATTCTAGCAGGAGCTCCACTTTCGAATATTGATCAAGAGTATTTGCGAGAAATTGTACTGCACTACTGTATTAAAAAAACATCTGCAGCCGAAGCACACAGCATTCTCGTCGAGACTTACGACGACCATGCAGGAAACAACATGCAGAGATTGGCTTAGACGCTTGAAAAATAATTTTGATGTGTTAAATTGGAGGCATTACTTCGCTAAGACATGTCAGACGCTAGCTGAACTCGCCAGTGCCGGATTTATACTTTTCTTAAGTATAGGCCACTTGACTTTGTGCCGTCACTTGTACTGACCTAGGACTCTTTAGGTGCCTTCAAAATCCACCGCTCCCCTAAAGTCTGCCACCCCTAGGCAGCTGCCTACACGGCCTGTTGGCAAATCAAGGACTGGTACTTGCAGAATCATTGGGAGTTGATCACGAGACAGTGTCCAAGCGTTTGAAGGCGTTTGAGAGCAGTTTGAACTTGTTCAACATCCCAATACAAACGACTTGTCACAGCTATGATGGTCCTTTGGTAAAAGAGCGTACAAAATTCAACTTCCAAGAACTTCTGACCAGTGGCAGAAGACGGTAAAATCCAAAGCGATAAGATGGGTGTAAAAGTGATCGAATGATTTACCATAAAGTTACCTCGATCGCCCGGAGCTAGCCGAGAATAAAAACATAAGATGGTAGAACCAGCAATGAGATAAAGGGAGCAAGAGGGGCATAGGGATAGATAGAGGAAGAGAGCGAGAGAGAGAGAGAGAGCCCACAGAAGGATGAATGCAACATTCGTACTGTCCTTTGAGGCAAACCGCATGTGCATTCCATCGCGATGACTCCCCCGAGAGATCAAGTGACTACACAACCCCACTTCGGTGCGTGACGCGTGTAGGTGACTCTTGTCGGCGTGCGATTGCGGCCGCGGCGTCTTCGTCGACGCTAGCCGACTCTTTTCCACGGAGATTGATAATCGCACTCGCGTGTACTCGTAAAATGAGAAATGCACAGCGCGTTTAATGAATATTGGACGATGAAGAAGCTACGTAGGAAGGAACGAAAGCCATAAGGACACGAATTATACGTTGGACATTGTCTGCGTTGTAGGATGCTGTCTATCGAGCGAGTTCTCCGACGACACACTCACGTAGAGACTTATAAGGACACGAAAAACGTGGTGACCGGGCTTTGTAGAGAAAGGGAGGAAGCGACGAGGCGGCAGCAGAGGACGAACAAAAAGAAGCGCACGACAAGAGGATAACCGGCTACAGCATCAACCACGGGCTATGAGGCTCCGTCCAAGGTCTTGCTCCGTTGACGGAGGTCCGGGGCGTCATCGTCTACGAAGCTTCGTCGAGCGTTAAAGGGAATCTTCGATGAGAGTGACTCACGTAGCTGAATCTGCTACTTTTCGTGCACCCCGTGAAATGCGGCACGACTCGAGTGTATGCGCAAAGAAATCGAATGGGAAGATCTCGCTGGTACGCCAAAACTTCGCTCGTGAAGTGAAATAAGAATGAAGCTTTTTGCGTTGGGAGTCTCGTTCTCGGGGAATCTTGAGGACGAATTGTTATCAATATTGTGGAAGATGGCAAGGATAACATTGAAAGTATTCGGATGTTCAATGAGTTCTCGGCTGTTTTTTTCGTGAAAGTTGAGGATGTTGAGTCCCTATGAAACATGTTAATGGTAATTGTTCAATAAATAGCTTCTTAATCGTCATTAAATTTTTACACGACCTCCTGAATACTTCATGTAAAAACATACCAAATTTTCAGAATTCTATCATCATTACTTCAACCTCCTTAAGGGTTGAAATAAAAAATGATAAGAAAATTCGGAAAATTTGGTATGTTTTTGTATGAAGTATTTAAGAGGTCGTGTTAAAGTTTCACGACGATTAGGAAGCTCGTTATTAAAAAATTAACATTTTGTTAAGAACAATTTCTAAAAGAAATTTAAAAAAATTTATCAATAAACTTCGTTTTGTTTCCGTTGCTTTCAGTATATTGTAGATAATATTAAATTGAGAGGTCAAAAAAACAACTTATTGCAAAGTTACATCAGTTTCCATAAAACAACATTTAATTTGTGAATGTTAATTGTTCAATAACGAGCTTCCTAATTGTCGTGAAATTTTTACACGAGCTCTGAAATACTTCATACAAAAACATACCAAATTTTCAGAATTTTATCATCATTTGCGATTTGGGACTCAACATCCTTAATGCTTTGCTTGAAAAAATCGTTCCTGATGCGACCAAACGTGTCGAAACTGTTGTGTGATAGCGTCAATGTGACTTTCGTGAAGTAACGCCTCCAATTCAACCCATCAACATCATTATTTTTGGAGCGTCTTAACCCCTTCGTTGGCATTGACGCAATAGTGCGTCAAATAATTCCGGGCTCTGTGTGGCATTGACGCAATAGTGCGTCAACCTTTATTTCCCTATTTAACTTGCTGTGATTTGAAATCGGAGCCTCACTCGGGGATTTTTGGGCTCTCTGAATCCGAATTTGAAGGCAAAATTTGGGAATTCAAAATGGCGGCGTCAATGTGGCGGACAAAAATCAAAAACTTTACTCGATTTGGATGAAAATTAGTGCTCCGGGATTTTTGAGGTCGCTTATTACGAATCGGAACTTTAAATTTGAAA
This sequence comes from Ophion costatus, assembly GCA_951751655.1. Taxonomy (NCBI): domain Eukaryota; kingdom Metazoa; phylum Arthropoda; class Insecta; order Hymenoptera; family Ichneumonidae; genus Ophion; species Ophion costatus. Next base: position 41,517,237 of record OX632359.1, on the reverse strand, counting down.
ATTCAAAATGGCGGCGCTAAAATAGCGGACAGAAATTGAAAATTTTACTCGATTTAGATAAAAATTGGTACTTTGGAATTTTCGAGGTCGCTTATTACGAATCTGAACAGAAAATTCAAAAAAATTTAATGGCGGATCTAACATGGCGGACGAAAGTGCAAAAAACAGCTCGATTTGGATGAATCTTGGTGCTCGGGGGTTTTCGGGGTGGCTGAGTGTGATGCTGAACTCAAAATGAAGGAATTTTTCATGCTGAATTCAATAACATGGGATAACATAATACAATAAATAGGTAAAAATGTATAAAACTTGAGTACCGAGTTTCATCTAAATCAATCTGCATTATTTGTATTTTCAATCGCCATATTTGTTCGTCATTGTGAATTCCTGAATTTTGAGTTCAAATTCGTAATCAGCACCCTCAAAAACCCCAGAGTACAAGTTTCAAGGATAAAAAAAACTGTCCCGCCATTTTGGGCACTTTTTGTCGGATTGTCTCTGCCAACGAAAGGCTTAAGGGAGCTTTCCAGTGTGAAATTTTCAAAAAATCGATTTTTTTTTGCTTTATCGAATAGTATACACTCTTCCGAATATTCCCTGAAATTTTCATGCCGAAATTCAGATTATTTCGGTTACTGTACAGCATTTCTTGGAAGAAGGCAACGGAGCGCTACAGCTACAGCGAAACTTTGAACGCGTTTTTCTCGAAACAGCATTTTTCAAAACGGTGTCCAACTTGGAGGGCAGAGTTTTAAAGCTATCGAGTTGAATTTTTTACACAATATTCTTAACGTCATTGTTTATCGTGCTATGGAAGCTTTTTTTTTTTTTGACATCTTCCTATTTTTTTGTAAAAAAAACTTCCAAAAAAAATGCTAAAATCGATACTTTTTGTTCAAACCGGCGCCATTTTTGCAAAAAAAAAAAAAAAAAGCCTCCATAGCACGAAAGCCAATTATATACCGATCAATAATCTTTTTGTGTTTTTTGTTTCAGATCAAAATTGTGACCCCCAACGTGGACACCACATCCAAGTGCATTTTCTGCAACAATTGTTTCATCATTTTTATAGATATTAATTAATAAATAAATCGATCTTTAAAAAATTGTTTTGTATTCTTCAATACCCAATTAATATACAAAAAAAAACCAGACCGATTAGATTATTTTTTCTTTAAAAAAAAAAATCGCGAAAAACAGCGATTTTTCGGGCTGTCACACTGGAAAGCTCCCTTAACCAATATCTGCATGTTGTTTCCGGCTCCGAATTGTTACACACATATGCAGCCAGCCGGTAAATGTCCATAAAGAGCCAACGCCATCTCCATACGGCGCACCACAAATGAGGCGATTTTAAGAGTTGTCATTTATCGTTAAAAGTTCGATAACTCAGCGTGAAATTTCGCCGCTATACTAGAATGTATTTTGACTCGATTATAGGCGAAAATCAGTTGATTGTCGAATATTCGGGTTCGCGAAAGGAATACCTTGAGTTTCATTGACCCGCAAGCACTTGCGCAGCCGTCGAGTGGAAAACTTGGAGACGACCATGCGAAGCGGAGCTACGCTATTCGAGATAAGTTGAAGCAGCTATTCGGTTGCATTGACTCGGGAAGATGCGTCGCCGAGGCCCTTAACGACGAACAACGACGCGGACAAGCGTAAAGCAACGGATTTTAGCGGCGCCGTACGAAACGAAAACCCTCAAATGCTCGTATTCCTGTCAACCGGGTTAAGTACGCACGAACGCATTATCCATTCAGGACATACGAAGCAAGCACGTATAAAGCTCGAAACAGCGTTCAACATACTGTATGTGGCGATATAAAACTGCGAACGAGGAACAACAAAAAAAACACACACACACACATACACCCACACACACGAGGACCCCAAAACAAAAGGAAGACAAAAATGAAATACCGGGAGCGCAAAACACGACAGGCCGCGAACTGGTCGGAGATCTAAAAGGAGCAGAAAGACACTGGCTAGCCGCTGGGGTGACTTGTAGGATGCGCGAGCGACCGGGAGCGATGTGCAAAAGGAACAAGTCCCTGCTGCTGGTGCTCCGAAAATACACTGTACGTGTAACGGTCGCTCGAACGGATGAGAGACGGCGCGAATACGGGATAACGTGGAGAGGCTCGCCTTGAAGGGATTGGCTTATATCGTTCCATGGAATATTTTGGATCGTCTCTCGCCTTGTAATTTTGCAAGTTGTCAAGGCGCGAACTTCGAGTTTCTGTTGGATTGGCTGCTCGCTCACTTGGCATCCATCAGCCTATGAGATCCTCTACTATTGCGGAACGAGTATATTTTCCGTATTGTTCTTTGTTCAGAATTCCTTTGCTGTTAGCTCATCTGGATAGAAGTGTTTCGCTGCACAGGACAATCCCTGTGTATCCATCTAATCTCCCAATATTAACGGAGCTGCAAACTCTCGTTGCCAGGTGGCGAAACTTTTTCGTACAATCTGTACTGCTACCAAGAAGTTTCTATGACTAGTAGAAAACCACCCCGGGGTGGACACCCAAAGGTGAGGGTCCTTTCGCTGATCGAAGAAGATGACATTCCGTGTTCTAATCCTCCATACTCGTGCAGACATTTGTCGGGAAGGCCCCAGATCCTACCGCAGCTCTATAGGGATTTCACAGAAACGCCGCACGTGGGAAGTCCACATTGGAATTCAAGTGGATTTCGCGTTACTTCCCAACTGACGTCGTTTGAGCATTTTTATTTGAAATTCTAAATCGGAATTCGTTGGAGCTCCCAAAAAAAGATCCATTCGTGAGAGCCTGTGCTGCTATCAAGAAGTTTCCATGGCCGGTGGAAAACTACCACTGGGAGGAGACCAAAACTTATGAGCCCTTTCCCTGACCAAGGACGATGTCGTTCCATATTCTAATCCCCCAATGCCCGTGCACAAATTTGTTGGGGAGTCCCAAGATGCACCCATATCTCTATAGGGATTTGCTGGGGACACCGCACATAGGGAATCCTCATTGGGATCCAATGGGTTTCGTGCTGTTCCCCCGATGAATGCCGCTTGCGGACTCTTACCACGTTCGAGTCGGAAAAATGTGAAAATTCACGAGAAAAAGTTCAGCGTATTAAACCACAAGCTACATGCTTCGTGACCACGTACGTATGCGGTGATATTATGTCAAAGTGCAGTAAAATAAATAACGAACAACCGTTAGAGTGGATTTTCAGTGACGCGATTCAAATCGATATTTAAGATACGGAGTGTCTTCCCGTCCGTTTATCGGACGAATAAACGTATGTTATTCGTCCGGATAGCGGCTCAGTTCACGCCGTATATCCAGTAGACGTACATATTATTGTGATACGTGTAAGCTAGTGTCCGGACGAATAACATATATGTAATTGTCCGGATAGAATGTGTTGAATTGTATTATCCGGAAAAATAACTTACACGTAGTCATCCGAATAAAATCTTTGTAATCTTGTTTGGGTTTGTTTGGTTTGGGTTGGTTGGTTTGTTTGGCTTGGGTTGGTTGGTTGTGTTTGGTTTCGGTTGGTTGGTTTTGTTTCGGTTTGGGTTTTTTTGGGTTTGTGTTGTTTGGGTGTTTGTGTGCGTTTGGTTCGTTTGCGTTTGTATGTCTGGGTTGGTTTTCTTTGGGTTCGTGTTGTTTGCGTTTGGGTTTGGCTTGTTTGCGTTTGGTTCATTTGGGTTTGTTTGGGGTTGTGCTGTTTGGGTGTGTTTGTGTTGTTTCGGCGTGTTTGTTTGCGTTTGGGTTTTGTTTGCATGTGTTATTTTGAGTTTGTTTTTTGGGTTGACTTGTTTGGGTCTGTTTGTTTGGTTTTGTGTGTTTGAGATTGTTTGTTTCGGTTTGACATGTTCGGGTTCGTTTGCGTTTGCATGTTTGGGGTTTGTTTGGTTTGGGTGTTTGTTTGCGTTTGGGATTGCGTTGTTCGGGTGTATTCGTTACTTTGGGTTGATTTGTTTGGATTTGTGTGTTTGGGATTGTTTGTTTGGGGCGTTGTACAGCGTGAACCGCGTGAACTGAGCTGCTATGCGGACGAATAACATACGCTCATTCGTCCGATGACCGGACGGCTAGACGCAGCGTTTGAGATATGCTTTTTTGAGTTCCACATATTCTGTACGTCTAGATATTTTTTAAAATAAAATTCAACGGACAGAATGCAATCGGATCCATTGAGAACCGTATCGAATTCCGTTCGATAATGTGAGAATTCTTTAGGATTCACATTGTATCCGTACATTGGATTTCAATAGGGAATCCCGGTGGATCCCTATCAGGAAGTGAGGACAAGTATGGGGCTTCAATTGGATTCTAACCACAAGTTCTGCAGGGGTATTGATGAAGCCGCAAATTCTAGCTCTCGGATGGCGCACCTTTACCTCCAACCTATACTGCTATCGAGCCATTCTTATAATTAGTATAAAAGCAACGCTGTGACGAGGCAAAATTTCGGTGGGAGTGAGATCAAATAATCAGGGACCTCCGCAGTCAGATAGCTTTCGGCCTGCTCGCGTGCCTGTCCACTAAAGCAGGTTTCCTTGGCTATGCAGCCGTAAGCAAAGGGTACAAATTCAGCCTACGAAGGAATTCCTCAAAACTTCCGTTATGGAAAAGCAAAAAAACAATCGGCATGAGTACCGAGACGAATGGATGATAGCCAGCTGATGTTAAATTTGCTCGGTCACGTCGCGCGGAGGGTTCAACGGCAGCAGTCCGCGATGCTGTTGCAGCCTGTATATGGTCAACATCAGTGCACTTTTCGTACACTCGTGGCCATATGCCGCGCTGTAAGGACCATCGGGATGGGAAGCGCGTGGCTTTGAAATTGGTAGGGGCCTGCGGGCGCAGACCCGTGATGAATTGCTTTCGCGTACGAGCCGTGTCATCGTACAAACTTCACGTTCAAGGATTCATACGCAAACACACATTAATAGCAACGAACCTTTCGCAAACTGCGTTATAATCTTTGTCCCAACAAGGGAACGTTCGTAGGTATCTCCCTTTCTTGAATACGTTGGAAGCTTTAAGGGGTCTTCTCACTCTAGACGCTAAAAAAGGATATTTTCATGAATTCTTTTGATCGGTTTATATTATAGATATTGATACAAAAGTTGTTACACTTAATAAATACACTTTCGAAATATATTTAAAAAAAATATATTTATTTAAGTCTCTATTTGTAGACGAAAATGGTAGTTGAAAAAATTTCCTAAAAAAAATGGAGATCTGCGCTTTTGACGAAATCTCGGAGATGGACCATCCGAAATAAAAAAATCAAACGGTTTTAGATTCGGTATGTTAATGGCTATAGCGCGTTACTGTTATAGTTATAATAATCGTTACGTAATAATCGTATAGCGTGGCTATACGATTTTTTATATATGCAAAAATAACAAAATGGCGGACATTTTTCGAAAAAAAAACAAAAATCAAACGTGTTTTTTAACCGTTTTTGGCAAAAAAAAATTAATATGTGGTTAAAATTTCATAAGGATCGGTTCAGTAGTTTCACAGATTTTATCAACAAGCCGTCGAAAAACGTTATTTCGAGAACAAAAGGCGTTTAAAGTTTGTTTGGATCACATACTTACATTGAAAAATGTTTTTTTATGGATTTCGAAAGTGTATTTATTAAGTGTAACAACTTTTATATCAATATCTATAATACAAGCCTATCAAAAAAAATTCATGGTAATAGCCTTTTTCAGCGTCTAAAGTGAGAAGACCCCTTAATAGCCCCTAAAGTTCGTTTTTTTTCTCGGAATTACACAGTTTCACATATAAGCAGTGTAGCGATTGACCTGCAACTAGTTGGAGAGGTCCAGTTCAGTCAAATTAAGGTTTAGGAATTTTTATTTCAATGAACCTCAAAAAAAAAAATGCATACAAGGTGTACAGATTTATTCTGTTGATCCTAATTTTCCAAAAAATATACAATTAAAGGAGAGAATGATCCACTTTTATATTTTTAAAGAGCGAACGCCTTGCCCATCGAACTGCACGTAGAATTAAACACATTAAACTATTTTTCAATCTCTGGTGCTTTGTAGGAAGAAAACATTCAAAAAGATTCGTAAAGACTCAATAAAAACATATGTAATTTATTTAAATTCAATCTTGGATTGTGGTTAACGCTCCAACGTCCGTGGATTAAATGTTAAGTAAACAATACGTCCCTCAACTGTGAGACGTTGGGCTTATCAGATAAAGGCGGAACTTAGATGGCGGAATTGAAACGTATATCGGAATTGATTTTTTGATCACATAAAAATTATCCTGGAAGAGGGCAGATTGTACACGTTGTTGATTGTCGAAGATGGATCGTGCAGGCACAAAAATTAATCGCAAAGGAAGACAATCGTTTTCGGGCTCTGCAGCCATTGATTCCAGAAGTGAAAAAACTTCATCATATAGCCAGTGAAGAAGTTAACAAAATTTATAACAAGGCGGACAGTCTTATCAAAAGATGCATCAAAAAAGAATGCAGGTCAATTGGCCTCCAAAGTTGAAATGGTAAAGCATTTTGTTTCATTTTTAATTCACTTTAGGAGAAAAATTAATCAGCATCATAGGATTAGGGAAATAGGGGGAACACCTCGCAACATTGTTATGTCAACTTTTCGCATCGAATTAAGCTCCCTTATAAACGACTAAAAATCCGACAAGCTGCCGTCCATCTGTCGAAATGTCGTTGGACATTTTTCGATGTCATCTCAACTGCTACGCTGTGCGATGCTGCGTTAACTTCCGGTTCTGTGAGATATACTTCGGATGATGAAGCGTGCGTGGAAAAAATTGGGAAAAGCCGCCCCCGGGCCCTTTGCAACGATCGAACGTGGGTAGAAAAACTTTTCATGCATTTTAAGCGCAGGGCAACTCTCTCGACGTTCCTGATGCACCAAGCTTACAAGAGTCCTAGAATTTTACGACGCGAAGGCTTGAGGCCTCAGCTGCGTTTTCAGCCCCGCCCACATATTGACACTTCTCGGCTTGGTTCCCTTAGGAAGGGCAACAATGCATCATCACGCATATTTCCATCGTATCTCCATTCACGAATGAAATGGACGAAGAAGCTCTCGGGAGTTCTCGGATCGATTCAATCAAGATCGTTGAAATGCACAAACACACGAATAAAATGTAGTCTCACCCTGTTGGGCTGCACGTGCCAGCTTCTGCGTTTCCCGTGCCGTTGTGGGCCATCCTCAGTGACGTTTAAATCGGCTTTGCTACCACCCAAACATCCACCGTTGTCGTATTGGCCTACCAAAAGCCTTAGTCGATTTCCCGGACAAATGCCCTGTCCAGACAAGGAAAAGATGATCATTTTACAGATAGCACAGTGTCATGATGCACGTTTGCATACATGTTCGGATAAAGTTCCGAAAAGCCCATACCGCTGAATAATTTGGATATTCGTGTACCTATGTATTTTGACACGCTGATTACGAATATCGTATTGATAATACCCGCAAATTTGATTTTCAAGGTCAGCACTCACGAAAAACTGATTTTTTAACAGTTTTTCCGTTTTATTTTAGCAACAATTCATTTTAGAGAAAAATGTTTCCGTAAAAAGTTGTAGCCTATGAAAATATTGATCTTTCATGTTTCATACAATTTTTGTCTAAAACCATTCCAATTCGAGAAAAATGGGATGATGGTCCAATAAGTAAAAATTGCTTAGCTTCATTAGGTTCGATATTATCTACTTATCTATAGTAACGGATCGGTAACGGCAAGAATATAATTAGCATTCATTAGCCCACACAAACCCACAGAAAAAATACTGTATAATACAAAGAGAAACTAAAATGAAAGAAAAAAACAAGAAACAAAAAAGCCAAAAAAGCATGCACTTTAAAATTGACTGAATCACAAAAAATGCAAAAATAGTATATAATACAAAAAGAAAATAATTTTTTTTTAAATAACGAACAAAAAAGCAAAAAAAAACATGCACTTTAAAGACTAAACTCCAACCTTCCCGCGGTGAAGTGCGTAAGTAGATAATATCGAAACTAATGGAGCTAAGCAATTTTCACTCATTGGATCATTATCCCATTTTTCTCGAAACGGAGTTGTTTTAGATAAAAACTGTATAGAACATAAAATATTAATATTTCCATAGGCTATAACTTTTATAGGAAACACTTTTCTTTAAAATAAATATTTACTAAAATAAAACAGAAAAACTGTTAAAAAATCAGTTTCCGTGAGTGTAGGCCTTGAAAATAAAATTTGCGGTTATTTTCACTATCATATTCGTAATCAGCTAGTCAAAATACATGGGTACACGAAATTCCAAATTAATCTGAGGTATGGGCTTTTCGGAACTACACCCACATGTTCTTTTCGTTGCATTTAAGGGAGTATCCCTCTCTGGAAAATTCAAAAAATCGTTTTTTATTCGCATATTGTTATAGTGTGAACTTTCAGGAATATTTCAAGCTCAATCGGACCCTGAAATTCTAAAAATTGATAAAGTTACACTTATTTTAGTGGAACAATGTGCATCGGGTTGACCGCCATCCATCGAGTTCAACGCAAATATCTCAAAACTACATATCTCGACACGGAGGGATCGATATCTTGAGTAACTTTCACACTATTGACTTGAATTTGCACAGTTAGCGTTCAAACAGTAGGCATTTTCGGTCCACGATCGCATTTTCTAATTGGATGAACCATTTGTCAACAACAATGACTTCTGCATGCTGTTTTTCAAGAGAAAAATGAGGTTTTTTTTTGGAGAAACTGTCATTTTTTCGTATTTTTCGAAATTTCGAAAAAGTGGATCGTGAGCTCATAGCCAGTTGGATATATTTGAAGAAATTTTGTTTTTTGTTTTCGTTTCAGATTACATTTGATCCTGGTAGAGATCCCGCCGTTTCGGGCCTCGCCGTTGGAGGACTGCAACGCCAACTGCAGCACCACGGGCACTTTGAAAGATTTTCTTCCGAAAAAAATTACATTGTAGCCACAAACATGTGTACAACATGCTGGGAAAAAATAAATGTATTTCTACTAATGTGCTACTGGACAAAAATTCATCATTCTGACCCTTTAAATTGGACTTCCAGAGAGGGATAGCCCATTAAACGAGTTTCGTATTCCATAGCATAGAATGGTAACCGGATATGCCGCTCGCTTGAATTGCGTTTAAGTTTCACCATTTTGTGGTGCTAACGATCGTAGGCGAAGGAAGCCACGCATGATTTGCGTGGAAAATTAGCAATTTGCATGATAACAGACCCGTAAAATGGAGCGAGAGAGAGAGAGAGAGAGAGAGAGAGAGAGAGAGAGGCATAGGAAGACAAGGGCGCAGATGGATCGACAGCTACGGCTGATAAATGGACAAAGCGTTGCAGGCAACGGCTTGGCTATCAATTCAAAGCAAATTTGTGATGCTCCCTAAAAAGAGGAGTTCGTAACAGCCACGTAATCTCCTCTCGTATATCGAGGGTCCATTTTAAAGGTCGTTGGCAGTATGGTTCTCCCTGTCATTCGAGGAAGGTAGAAATAGATCGAAGCTCATCAGTGCCGTCAGCTGCTTGCAGTTAACAGCTAAAAGCGGTACTTCATACCGTCGCCATGCGAAGTAAAACTAAATGATTCATCGATGTTCACTCGATTCCGCTCGATATGTTCAATACTTTCGCTTTGACGTCATACAGACGAGTTATCGTCATGATTTTCACGTACATAGGTCAGCCACGAACGAAATACTGGGTCAAAGGATACCATGATGGAAAGCAACCTATCTATCCATTTGTAAAGTGCAAGCAGGCGCTGGAAATCACCACTCACATTTCGAAGAAAAAAAAAAGCAATTGACCGCACGTTACTAATTGGTGGTTGCGCATTGGGTGCAATTTTAAGAAAAGTGCCCGCAAATCTTATTGAGGAGGTACGATCACGTCCGCGGGATCAAAAAAGAGTCTGAATTGATTTTACCCACAGCTGCTCTGATTGATGTTTACTTATGTTGATTATTCGTATTATCGATTATAGTGTGCCAACTGTTGTGGTAAATGACGAATTTATTGCACGTGAACGAATAAAAAGTGAAAAATTAGGTTGTCAACGACTCGGTAGTAATCTACGTAATAATAATATTAACATATCCACCATAAAAACGGACTAAAAAGACAACAAAATATCAGCCGAAAACCTATTAAAAATAGGCTTGAATTACCTCGGCGGAATTAACACGATAGGCAGAATATAATTATACGCATTATTGATACGTGATAAATGATAAAACTCCATAAATTGTTGTTTGCATATTTTGTGGCGGCGTCTATTCAAATTAATTTCAAAACAAAGCTGGGTTATGTTCGCCAAACGCATCAGCTGTTACTCGCGACGTTGCTGAGTCTGTGGGTGCTGTTTCGTTGTTCTGACCATTTGCAACCGGAAATTGAAACTTTATTGTAATGTAGTGCTTTAACTACACAGTGGAGATTGATTTTCTTATTTTTTACAACATCTATTATATCTAATCTATCGAATTTCAGTCCTCCAAAGGGTTAAGTTGGATACGTGAGCAGAAAACGCACGATCACCGCACTTCCGGTTGACCGTCTCCATAAGACGACGTGCTTCGGTAACTCGAAGTGCTCGACGTTGCAGTTTTATTCCGAAAAAACTAAACGGTCAGAATAACTCGAATTTTGGCAACATTCGCATGAAGTATTAGTCAAAATTATATAAAAATTTCAAATTCGAAAGTTAGATTCGTAGTAATGATCGTACCTCCTTAATACATATTCGACGAGTTATGACTATTCGTAATAGTCGAAAACAGCTAATTTCTTAAATAGACATTTCATTGCATTTAACAGCTAATTTTTTAAGTGGAAAATCGTAATGATACATTTCTACATAAATTCGGCATTTAAAGAAGTATCATCCGAAGAACACTATGTATTTTTTTATGTAAACATATTTAATTATAATCGATTTACAGACGACGTCCGGAAAGCAGCTCTCGAAAATGTCTCCTGCGGTGAGCGATGCCCCTCTTTACCAGTTTATATAATATAAAAAAATCAACGAGATTTCGTTAGTATATTAGTTGATCCTCTGTATAATGCCAAGGAATTTCCGAAATATCAAATTTAAACAAAACGGCGCGTGTTCAAAGTAACTCATGATTTTTGCGAAAAGAAATGGGCATTTTTTGTTCATCAAATCGATAGTGTACATTGTACCAAAAAATCCTTCCTTCAAATGCTATATTTTGCATCTCAAAAAGGCCATAAAAATCTAAAAACGTCTGATGTGGTCGTTTTTCCGATTTTTTGCTGCTCACCGACTTTGAATACGTACTTTCCAGAGAAAAAAAAGCTTTTAATATAATAGCCACAGGCGTCAACACAATATCCTATAAATCTGTCATCTTTGATCCGATCACCTTGAAATTTTCAGGGAAAATGTATAGGATGATAAACTGATCGAAATATGGTAGTTTTGAAAAGTTTTTTTTTTCACTTTTGTCACTAGGCATAACCCCTTGAGCATTCAGCCTGGAGTTTCTTTAATCAAATTTAAAAAAAGTGAAATTCTGAGCAAGGACCTGGTTAATCGCCTAGCCGTGTGGGGGACGTGGTTGAGGTGGTGTTGATCTTAGCTCAACAATGCTGTGTACAGTTTGCTTCCATTAGAAGACAATTGATCGACGGGGGATGTGGGGCGGGATGGGCGAGGCTCCGCAAAACGTACACTATGTACTTTATACCCTGGTTAAGTAAATAAAGTAAGTTTCGCCTTGATATATGATGGTCGTATCTATGTGTAGCTAGCAGCTCGTAGATTGCCCCGTCCGCAACATCTGCTGCGTTATTCGGCCTCTTCAATCCCAACGGTTCAATCGATTTTATAAAGCAGCGCAGGGTGTAATGTGTGTGTGTGTGTAAGCATATATATATATATATATCTTCTTTTGCTTTATATATATATATATATATATATATATATATATATATATATATATATATATATATATACATGTATATATATATAAAGCAAAAGAAGAGGGCTATTACGAAACAGTGGAAACTTTTGACAGACTCGGTAACGGGCTACATCTACCTAAGTGCGTCCAAAAATTGAATTTTCCAAAAATATTTTTACTTGATATTATCATCTTTTATCTAGATTCCCTGAGAATATCATTTAAATATTCCTCAAATTGAAGTTGAATTGAATTGGTAGCAGCACCATACTTAAAACTTCAAACGCGTTTTTCTCGAAGCACTCTGTTGAAAGTCGGTGGACACGATATCTCGAGAACCACTCGATGGATTCTTTCCAAATTCACAGGAGATACGATGAGAAACATTCAAAGGTCGTTGACGATCTCACTTTTTTCAAATCGATCTTCATTCGTCAATACACACGTAAAAATGACGACTTTTTTCATAGATTTTGCACGCTCGAGTTTCAATTCGTCGCCGCGTTGTTTAAAAAAAATGATTTTCAATATCGACGATCGTCAACGACTCGTATTTATTGTCAACTCGAATAACCCGTTTGGTTTCTGGATTTCGGATGGACCGTTTAAGCTGGGGAGTGTCCACCGAACGTCGCGAAAATGATGTCATCATCGGCAGGCGGTCAAAATTCGTTGAAAACTGCCTGATTGAGCAAACAAGTACGAAAAAAAGAAAATTTTCAAAATGTAACGTAGTGTGGACAAGTCCGGTCTAGTTCGCCAGCTCCTCCAATTTCACATTCTAAAATATACCGAGACATCGAGTAATTGAAAAAACGTACGTTTTCGTATATGACTGGAAACGTTTTTTCCACACCAGGCAGTTTATTTTAGTCAGATTGTCGTCAGGATAGTTATGACGATGTGACTACTCTTGGAGGACGAAAAGTAGTCCTGCGAAAGACTTCGAAGGGAATATGGAATGTAAGATGAGCATGTGTTAACATATGTCCGAATGCTGTCGTCAGCGATCTCTCGGATTGAGTGTCTCATCTTGCGCAATGTGTCGTCGGTGGAAAGACCGAGCGCGCATATGCAGAGAAGCGACAGCAGCGTAATAACAGAGTTTTCCGTTGCATCGCGCGAGGTATTTAGTGGCCCTGCGAGCGCTATCTCGATATCTCGTTTCCTCACTGAAACAGATGTTCAAAGGCGAACAAGCTTGGAGCAGTAGTATAGTGCCGGGGCTATAATTCGTCCGCCAGACGCAATCTCTCCTCGTACTGATGAGAACACCGTACTTTGCGATTAACCCTTTCGCTATATTTCCTCGCCCGCATACAAGTCACGTGATCACGAGAATAAGGCTTTGTGAGAATCCAAACCGCGAAATGTTATAATCGATTATGCGAGGTTGCAAATGGGCATCAAGCTTTACAAGATAAATCACGAAGTGGTCAAGATTTATGCGAATTTCTTAAGGGCAGATATACACCTAGGAGCCGGAAAAAAAAGTCATTTTTGTGAATTTTTTCAAGGAAAACTATATGAACTTTCGGATTGGGGTTTTAATTATCTAAAAGTATGTACATTCAAAAATATGTTTAATTTTGTTTATTTAAGAATATCAAAAAAATACAAGGATATTGTATTTCATTTTTTCAAGGCAAACTATATGAAATTTCGGATTGGGGTTTTAATTATCTAAAAGTATATACATTCAAAAATATGTTTAATTTTTTTTATTTAAAAATATCAAAAAAATAGAAGGATATTGTATGATCCTTGGAGCGTCGTAAAAAAATCGGTACCCAACAGTTCTCGAAAACCAATGAACCGATTGCCTTGAGGTTTTGTGTGGTTATTCTATACACCATTGTCTAGTACTTGTCACAGCCGATTTTGAAAATATCGATTTATGACAAAATGGCGGACGTTTGAACATAAATAGTGATTTTCGGGCCAAAAATTAGTTAATATTTTGCCTATAAAAGAAAAACTAAGTCACGGAAAAAAAATGCTATGACAAGTACTAGATAATGGTGTATAGAATAATCACAAAAAACCTCAAGGCATACGGTTCATTGGTTGTCGAGAAATTTTGAGTACCGATTTTTTTACGACGCTCCTAGGATCATACAATGTCCTTGTGTATTTTTTATATTTTTAAATAAAGAAAATTAAACATATTTTTGAATGTATACACTTTTAGATAATTAAAACCCCAATCCGAAATTTCAAATAGTTTTCCTTGAAAAAATGCAAAAAAATGACATTTTTTCCAGCTCCTAGGTGTATATCTCCCGTTAAGCAGCGCGTATTGCAAAGAACCAATTTTCATTTATTGGACCATTATCCCATTTTTCTCGTAATGCAATGGTTTTCAACAAAAATTGCATACAACATAAAAGATCAATATTTTCATAGGCTATAACTTTTGTGGAATACATTTTTCCCTAACATGAATATTTACTAAAATAAAACAGAAAAACTGTTAAAAAATCAGTTTTCGTGTGTTGACCTTGAAAATCAAATTTGTGGGTATTTTCAATATGATATGCGTGATCTGCGAGTCAAAATACATAGGTACACGAAATTCCGAATTAATCAGAGGTATGGGCTTTTCGGAACTTTATCCACATTTCTTTGCAACGATCATTGATACTGGAGTTCAGAAGCCTGAACTCCTATACAAAAATGATAGACAAAATGTCTGCGGAATTGTGACATTTGATAATGCTAATTGTTGCCACTAGCGCGTCACTTCGATAAATATCTCCGCAACAATGCAATGAAAAACTATTCTACTTAGTGAAAGTGACCGTGCATGATGTCATGTTTTGTGGTGCTCGTTACTTCTCTTATTTCTGACCACACACAGATGGTACATAACGACGTCATTATCGTTAAGGGGTAAGGCCACTGTAAATTTTTCGAAAAATCAATTTTTTTTTATTGGCTATAAAAAACTATTCGCAAAACTTTAAACGCGTTTTTCTCGAAACATGGTTTTTCAAAATGGCACGCAGCATAACTCGAACAATTTTCATTTTTTTTACTTGAAATTTTAACCAGATGTGAACATTTACATTATCTTGAGAATGTCGATCGGAATTTTCAAGAACTTTATTTATTGATTTTTTATTAACAAAAAACTTGCCGTTTTTTTCGTCAAAAATCAATTTTTTTTTCAAACGCACGCCAAATCCACAAAAATTGATACTTTTTAAAATCCGATCGACATTCTCTAGCTATAGCCCTCTAGATTAATGGTTTTTTTTTTTTGTTCTAGATTCAAAAGTGCACCAGTGGTGCTGCGTGCCGCGGAGCCCTGGAAGCAAAACATGTCCCGGGAAGATAGCTGTGGAACCGCCATTTTGTTTTTTTTTTTACTGTAAAAAAATTTTATAATAAAGTTTAATGTATGCCCGATAACACCATTTAAAGTTTTTTTTCAAATACCTTCAATTTCGGGAGCAAAAAATTAGTGAAAAAACCTTTTTTTTTGGGCCGTTACAGTGGCCTTACCCCTTAAAACGTCACCACTCCCCGTGCAAAAATTTGTTGGGTAGTCCCCAGATCCTACCACATCCCTATGTGAATTTAATAGGGACGTCGTACCTAGGGAGTCCACAATGGAATCCAAGTCCATTTCGCGCTATTTCCCGATTGACATCGTTTGAGGATTGTTCCTTCAAAATTCTGAAACGGAATTTGTAGGATCTCCCAAAAAAAAAAATTCCTCCGTGATCCCGAGCACAAATTCGTTGGGTGCCCCAAGATGCACCCACATCTCTATAGGGACTTTTCGGGGACACCGCACATAGGGAATCGTCATTGGGATCCAATTGGATTCTGCACTGTTCCCCGATGAGCGGCGTTGGAGAACTCTTACCACGGTCAAATCGACAGTATGTGAAAAGTCACGAGGAAAAACTCGGCGTGTTCAAACATAACCTGCACGCTCCGCGAGCGTGTACGTGTCATGTCATGTCAAAGAGCGGTAAAATGAGTGGCGAACGATGATTACAGTCGATTTTCAGTGATGTGGTTTAAATCGGTTTTTGACATATACGTTTTTCATCGATTTATACTTTTTTAAGGTAAGATTTATACTTTTTTTTTCCACATCCACCCACTGTGTGGATCTATATACTTAGTTTAGAAAATTCAACGTATAAAATGCGGTCGGATCCATCAGGAATCGCTACGGATTGTTTTCAATAATGTGGGCGTCCTTTAGGAATCAAATTGCATTCCAATGGGAAATCCCGATTAGAATCCAAAGTACGAGCGAGACGTTTTAGTATAGGGCTCCAATGCGATGACCCATTGGATCCCTATCAGAAAGTACGAACAACTATGGGAATCCAATTGCATACCTACGACAATTCCTACACTTGTCCATTGGTATTACAAATCTAAAATATATTGAATAAATGAGGACTAGACCGCTCGTTTTTCCATGTAACTGACGATGCAACTCCGCAACTACTTAAGGGGTCTTCTCACGTTAGACTCTAGAAAAAAGGCTATTTTCATGATGTTTATATTGATATTGATATAAAAGTTGTTACACTTAATAAATACACTTTTGAAATACATTTGGAAAAAATTATTCATTTAAGTCACCATTTATAGACGAAAATGGTAGTCAAAAAAATGTCCTAAAAAAATAGCATGTCTGCGCTGCGGAAATCTCGAAGATGGATCATGCGAAACAAAAAAACAAACGGTTTTAGATTCAGTATGTTAATGGCTGTAGCGCATATCATACCATTTTAGATATATCCAAAAATAACAAAATGGCGGACATTTTTCGAAAAAAAAAACAAAAGAACGCGTTTTTCACCGTTTTTGGCAAAAAATTAGTAAATATCAGAATTTGAAAAACCCTTGATATGCGCTACAGCTATAGTTGTAAAAAATATGTGGTTAAACTTTCATAAGGATCGGTTCAGTAGTTTCGAAGATTTTATCGACAAGCCGCCGAAAAACGTTGTTTCGAGAAAAACGCGTTTAGAGTTTGTTTGGGTTACATAAATACATAAAAAAATTTTAAATGTATCTCGAAAGTGTATTTTTTAAGTGTAACAACTTTTATATTATTATCTATAATATAAACCTATAAAAAATCATGAAAATAGCCTTTTTTAGCGTTTAAAGTGAGAAGACCCCTTAAACGTGCTTTTGATTGTACAGAATGCACCGGGTACGTGCCCGCTGGCTCTTGATTCCCTTCTCTTTCTCCTCATTCAGGAGTTTCACCCTGTAATTGATACTCCACCAACCGGTCCGTTGGTATCGCGCACACTGCTTAGTTTCCTAATTCTTGGTCGGGGAGTTTTTTTCCATTCACAAGTTTAAGATTACAATGTAATTGAACCACAGTCCACTGGCGTTTTTTCCTGACCGTACTACATCAAGATCACGAGTCTGAGCTGTCAAATTCGAAGAATGGATGAACACATGCCCGTATCTATTGCATCAATATCAGCCACAAGACAGCTCCATGGCAGGATCAGAACTCGAAGTTCGGGCTGCTGTAGTCTCCCTGGGGGGCGTCCATAAATTACGTAACGCAAAACTTCCCAATTTTTTACCGCCCCCCCCCCCCCCCCCACGTAACAGATCCGTAACGCCTGACCTGAACCCCCCCCCTATTCCGTTACGTAACGGGTGCTTTCATCAATAATTGCGTTTTTTTTTAAAGAAATAACTAATTATGAAAGGTTATCTGTAAATAAAAAGTCAAAAATTTATCGACATCTATACAAACGTAGCTATCATTATGCGTACCCGTTTTTTTATTTTGGTTTTTTTTTTTGAAATGCGGACAGTTTGGACATTTTTTTCTATCTTCAAGGCCCTTTTTTGTACTCAAGCAATCTTTAAAAATAGAAATGGTAAAAATATTAAAAATCGGCCACGTGCAATCTTAGTCACTGGGATTACAAAAATGTTTTTAAAAAATTGAAAATCGGTTGATAAGTTTTTGAGTATTCACTGTGAGACAAAGTCGAAAAAAGTAGTTTCGAGAAAATCGCGATCAAAGTTTGCGTTCCGTTTTTCTTGATATAAAGTTGTTTTTTTTTCTAGAATATTTATACTTGCATTAAAGTCGCGGGCGACATGACGGTTTTTCATCTCCATTATATTACTCAAAATAATAAGAGCTTGCACTTCATCTATTCTGAACGATGAGTTTTAAATGGAAAAACTTGAACATGCAGAAATTTTGCTATTTCTGACAGTTCTAAAATCGTGACGTAACGCAAACCTCGACTCCGCCCCCCCCCCCCCCCCCACGTACGTAGACCGTAACGCCAGGTCGACTCCCTCCCCCATTGCGTTACGTACTTTATGGACGCTCCCCTGGCAATAGCGTTAAAAAAGTAATGAAGGTAACCGGTGCGATGGTCTAGTGGTTAGCGTGCTCGCCACTAAACCTGCGGACCGGGAGGTCGCGGGTTCGAATCCCAGTCGCGTACATTTCGTTGTGAAATGTTTTTCTTCGGCATTTCGCGGCGAAATAAGACTAGTTCCACGACTGGGGGGCGAACTCGTGACCGGCTGTATTGGTATAGGTTTTCCGCAGTTTCCCTATACCCATGACAGAAATGTCAGGATGAATATAATACAGTGGGGGAAGTCGGCTGCGGCCGCAAGAGGGGGGGAACAGAGAGAAAGATGGAGAACAAAAAAAGGAGGGTAGGAAAGAACGGTCATAATGGTGGGAAAGAATAGGTAACAAACGCGAAAAAGCGTGTACCTAAGGAAAAAACCACAAAAAAAAAAAAGTAATGAAGGTGCGTGACCTCGATCTACATAGACCGAGTCGATAAACGGGCGAATTTTCATTATTGGCGAGAGGACTTGTTCATTGGTTTACCTGTCGACCTCGTAGGGCGCAAAGCCACCATCCCTCGAGTCCCGAAGTATTCTGCTCGAGAACCGTCAGTATGTCGCCTTTTCGAAATGCCAATTCGTCCGGTGCCTCGGCAATGTTGTCGTAAAGTGCGCGAGCCTTTACGCATTTTTGCTGGAAGAAGAAAAACAAGAATGAAGTTCATCAGCGCTCTCTCATCACAGCGTTGATATGAAATCCAGAGAGGCCGTGTTTCTATTTATAAAGCCGGTAAGAGGCGCGAGAGAGCGAAATTTTTATGTGGTGCGAGACAAATGGACAAAGTGCGGACCGCTTGGGATGCTTAAGAGGCTGTGTGTGCGGCTACGATGAGCACGAGTTGGAACTTCGAGTCTCGAGTTTCAACCGTCAAGTGAGTTCAATTGAAGGGCTCGGATAGAATACGCGAGCTGCAAAGGAGAAACCAAGTGAGCAAAGTACCTCGGCGTTATTATCGAACGAAATATATTGACGTCATCGGAACTACTGTAAATCCAGCCGGTCAATGAGACGCGAGAGACTTTGAAGGATTTCCGTTGCAAATGGCAAATGCTAACTTTAAAAAGAGCAATTTGCCAACTCTGTAGTCCTTAAGGGGGGAGATACCTTGGTGCGAACAAATTTCTTTCCGATTGTCATCAGTTTTTTTTTTTTCAAGGAAACATTTCTTCAGCATTTATGAGACTTAGGGTATATTTCATTACTACTTTTGGCTGTTATATGGTATTTTTTTTTTATTTTTTAATCTTTACAAGTGACGGAGGTATGGCACGGTCCTTTAAATTGCATTTTCAAAACTGGCGTAACGTATAACTGAAAAACTAATCGACCAATTGTGATGAAATTTGGTGGAAATCTTTCTAACCTGCCTGTCTACAATATGAACCTAAATGTTTCTGAAAATAAAAATAAAGTCTTTTTTTATTGCATAATATAGCCAATTTTTTCGGAAAATTCAATCTTTTTGTTTCGAAGCGTACCGTTTTATCGATTTTCAAGATTTCTCACTTTTTCTTGGTTCATATTCTGCGTATGAGTCTTAATGAAAGAAAAATCTTCGTTGGTGCTTTTTCGGATTAATCCTGCCGACGCCACGTGTCACCCCGTCTCATAACATTTACCGCAACGAGCGTAAGAAAACGTGCCGTGTTGAAGACTGATAAAAAATGATGCCATGTCTTCTAAACGGCATTGTCAAAACTGGCGTAACGTATTGCTAAAAAATGAACCGACCAATTTTGATAAAATTTGGCATCAATATTTCTAACTCTCCTGTCTAAAATATGAACCTTTTGAAAAATACTCTATTTGTATTTTGAAAATACAAATAGAGTATTTTGTGACCGCAAAGTGTAGCCAATTTGATTTCGTAAAATTGAATCTTTTTGTTTCGAAGCGTACCGTTTCATCGATTTTCAAGATTTCTCACTTTTTCTTGGTTCATGTTCTGCGTATGAGTGTTAATGAAAGAAAAATCTTCGTTGGTTCTTTTTCGGATTAATCCCGCCGACGCTACGTGAAACGCCGTCCGACAACATCCGCTGCAACCCGTTTACAATACCGAACCATACCATTTTTGAATTATTAATTAAAAAAATACCACGTAACAGCCAAAATTGGTAATAAAACATACCCTAAGTCTCAAAAATGGTGAAGAAATCTTTCCTTAAATAAAAATCATGAAAATCAGCATTTTTTTCCTCGCCTAAAGGTTTCTCTCCTTGAGAAAAAAAAACGCATTTTCTCTCGCTACAGGGGTCTTCCTTTTTCTCAAATGAAATATGACGGCAATTATTCGGCAAACATGTTTCAACATTTTATCGGAAATTTTCCCAAACCTTACACATTGCCTCGACTATGCCGAAGTTGAGATAAATGTACGTGACACTTTAAGAGATTTCGCGTTGAATTGAGTAAGGAGATGCCGTGATGTAAAGTTTCAGAATTAGCCACGCGAACGAAGCGCGCTCGCAACCCTCCTCGACGAAAGTAAATGACGGGTGGCGTAATTATTTTCAAGCGGCCGAACAAAGTGAAGCGACAAGTAACTGAGGGCAAACCTTCTCGAGAACTTTTGCCTTCCGTTTTACCCCCCTTTCAGCTCAGCTCGAATTATAACTTTATTGACACCATCAAGTATGAAAAAATACCTCATAATGGTATGTAAAGTATGCAGAAGACGAATACTCAACCGCAGCATTTTCTTTCGAAATGCCTCCACGATTATGAAGAATAACGCGCTAGTTTCAAGTACGTCTTAACATGAAAATTCGTGTTCTGCATTTTTTTAATTAGTTTTGGAAAAACACAAACTTCTGTCGAATCGACAAACGTTTTTTTGAGGATTTTCTTAGGGACTCGGTATATGAAGCACCTGTGAAGATAAAAAAATGTGGATATTTTTACCGCAGGAGATAGGATACTTTAGATTCTCCCCCTCCTTAAGGGGTCTTCTCACTTTAGACGCTACAAAAAGGCTATTTTCACGAATTTTTCGATAGGTTTGTATTATAGATATTGATATAAAAGTTGTTACACTTAATAAACACACTTTCGAATTACGTAATAAAACATTTTTATATGCATTTATGTAACCCAAACAAACTTTAAACGCGCTTTTCTCGAAACAACGTTTTTTCACGGCTTGTTGATAAAATCTTCGAAACTACTGAACCGATCCTTATGAAATTTTAACCACATATTATTTACAAATATAGCTTTAGCGTATATCAAGGTTTTTTTTATTTCGATATTTACTATTTATTTTGCCAAAGACGGTGAAAAAACGTTTCTTTTTGTTTTTATGAAAAATGTCCGCCATTTTGTTATTTTTGCATATATAAAAAATCGTATGCGCCATAGCCATTAATATATTAAATCTAAAACCGTTAAATTTTTTGGTAAATATTTACAAGTGGGGCTCCGACCCTAATCGGTGCCAATTTTTTTTTAATGTGTTCGGGGCTATTTTACCGTATGAAAATATGTTTTTTATGATGGGGGAGGAGTTTTTTATTTTAAAAAAATATATATATTTCCCCAAACAAACCATATAAAAAATATACCCAAACAAATCCACACACCCAAACCCATGTCATTAGACCCACTTGATGTCACCAAACCCGTTTTCTCCATACCTTTAAAAAAGTAGAAAAAAGCGTCTGGGGGTTGAAATGACGGTTGAAATTGTCTTTGCCCGACTTAAATATTATAAACAAAGTGCCCTGAAATATATCGACTGAGTACAAAATTTCTAAACCCCTTTTCTAGCTGGAGCCCCAACTGTAAATATTTACCGATTTTTTTGTTTCGGATGATCCATCTCCGAGATTACATCAACAGCGCAGACCTACAATTTTTTTAGGCCATCTTTTTAACTTTAACTTTAACTTTAACTTTTGTCTATAAATAGTGACTTAAAGAAATACATTTTTTTTCAATGTATTTCGAAAGTATATTTAATAAGTGTAACAACTTTTACATCAATATCAATATAAACCTATCAAAAAAATTCATGAAAATAGCCTTTTTCTAGCGTCTAAAGTGAGAAGACCCCTTAAGGGTGGGCTCCGCAAGTCCAATTTTGTTCAAACGTTTTGTAGAGACTCCGTAAGTGGCCTGGATAAAAAATTCAGGAAAAGTATAAATAGTGGGAACAGAATTCTTGCAATCCAACGTGGAGTCTTCACATACGATGCATACGTTTGTGCAGTGCCATGAAAAGAACCACGTTAAGGGAGCTTCCCAGTGTGAAATTTTCAAAAAATCGATTTTTTTTTTGCTTTATCGAATAGTATACACTCTTCCGAATATTCCCTGAAATTTTCATGCCGAAATTCAGATTATTTCGGTTACTGTACAGCATTTCTTGGAAGAAGGCAACGGAGCGCTACAGCTACAGCGAAACTTTGAACGCGTTTTTCTCGAAACAGCATTTTTCAAAACGGTGTCCAACTTGGAGGGCAGAGTTTTAAAGCTATCGAGTTGAATTTTTTACACAATATTCTTAACGTCATTGTTTATCGTGCTATGGAAGCTTTTTTTTTTTTTTGACATCTTCCTATTTTTTTGTAAAAAAAACTGCCAAAAAAAATGCTAAAATCGATACTTTTTGTTCAAACCGGCGCCATTTTTGCAAAAAAAAAAAAAAAGCCTCCATAGCACGAAAGCCAATTATCTTTTTGTGTTTTTTGTTTCAGATCAAAATTGTGACCCCCAACGTGGACACCACATCCAAGTGCATTTTCTGCAACAATTGTTTCATCATTTTTATAGATATTAATTAATAAATAAATCGATCTTTAAAAAATTGTTTTGTATTCTTCAATACCCAATTAATATACAAAAAAAAACCAGACCGATTAGATTATTTTTTCTTTAAAAAAAAAAATCGCGAAAAACAGCGATTTTTCGGGCTGTCACACTGGAAAGCTTCCTTAAGTTGAACTTTTTCTACACACATTATTCGAATCTCTAAGCGAAGGGAAAAAAGGCTGACGGCAAAATATAATGGCGAAACTTGCATTGTTGGAATGCAACGAAAATCATTGATTTTTTAACCCATCAGCTGTTTTTTCCACAAATTTAAACTACGAAAATTGCACAAGCGTATTTTTCAGATCCTCATTGGAGATCCAAAACGAAAGCCTGACAAAAAAGATGACGGTCGATGATAATAGTCGCATTCCAACGATCCTTCAACCCCATGGCAAAATACGTTTCCGAAAAATGTCCCCATTTTTTTTCGTCAGCAGTTTTCTTCACAAAAAGATACAGAACTTTGACGATGATGGCATACGAAGAATCTTGATAAAATTCCGTTCTTACTTCAACACCTCGGATCCTTTGCGGGAAGAATTTAATAAAGACATTTCTCAACGTCGTTCTCAGCGAAATGCAATTCGCCATATGACCTTCGGTATAACAACGGGTTATGTAAAACTTAAGTGGAGAATCGCGAGAGAATGACGAGCTTCGGGCTAATTTGAAGACTTTGATTAGCGGTTCGCGTCTCTTGGATCCTTTACGCCAACGTTACGCCAACATTTTAATTTACTCGACGATGAAAATTATTACGAAGCATCAATATACATGGTGAGATTAGCATGTGATGAAAATCTCACGCCGGGTTGATTGAGTCTCGGCCACCTGAATTTTAAGTCCGCCTGTGCGGATAACAACTGCATATTGACTCCCTATTGAACAGGCCTCAAATGACGTGACCGCCCTGTTAACCTCAATTAAGGGGTCTTCTCACTTTAGATGCTAAAAAATGACTGTTTTCATGAATTTTTTGATAGGTTTATATTATAGATATTAATATGAACGTTTTTACACTTAAGGGGTTAGGCCACAGTAACGGGTATAAAATCATGTGCGAATTTAACCATTTTTTCTCTTATGAAAAAATCATTCACTCATAAAATTGATTACACATCTTACAAGTATGAATATCAAGCTGTTAGAAAATATATATTTTTTTTCGATGTACAAAATGGCCGACTACTAATATTTTCTTGAACATTTAACTTTTTGTTGGTTCATATTCGGCGTATGAGTGTTACTGAAAGAATAATCTTCGATGGTTTTTTTTCGACTTAATCTCGCCGATGCTACGGCCCGTTTAGAAGATTGTGCCATACCTCCGCAATTTTCAAAGATTATTAGCATTTTTTTTCTGTAAATACCATGTAACCGTCAAAAGTAGTAAAACATACCCTAAGTCTCAAAAATTGTGAAGAAATCTTTCCATAAAAAACCTAAAAATCGGCAATTTTTTCCTTGCCTAAAGGTATCTCCCTCCTGAGGACGGCTATGGCTGCACCGGAAGTAGCGCTTGATTAGCGATGTACAGGTAGATGCTGATCGAGAAAGGGCCCAATGGGCAAGGGTCAAAACCTGCCAAGTTATAGGTCGAAACTCGAGGAATGATTCCAAAAAGTGAGAAAAACAAAAACAACACGCACGACTTGAATTTCGCTCATTTTAATAATAATTCAATTTTATCCCATTCACGGCCTCCGCATTGATGTAAATTGAGACACGAAAAACGAGTGTATTCACTGATCTATAAAACGACGGTAGTGTATTACGCTGAGAGTGACCGGAAGTGAGCTGCAAACAGCTGACTCCATTCTCCATGAATACAGAGAAGGCTGGTCGATGCGATGGTGTGTACCGAATAATTGAGATATCCGATCTGTTCGCAATCTCTGATGCGTATAACTATAAGGGGGACGATATAGTGGACGATGAGGGATTTCATGCAAAAGGATGGTCGATTGCACCCGTGCATACGCCGAGGAGATAGGCAACCGAGGCTTCTCGGGTTTCAGTAAAGCAGTCATGTAGCTTCGTGACACAATGAAACGACGTCGTGGCACTTCAAAAACCGGCTCGTATTTTTGTTCGCACTATCTCTCTCTCCCTCTCTCTCTCTCTCGCCCCCCCCTCCACCCACTCACTCACTCACTCACTCACTTACTCACTCACTCACACTCACTCACTCACACTCTCCCACTCACTCCCACTCACTCACACTCACTCACTCACACTCACTCACGCACACTCACTCACACTCACTCACTCACACTCACACTCACACTCACACTCACTCACTCACTCACTCACTCACTCACTCACTCACACTCACTCACTCTCACACTCACTCGCTCACTCACACTCACTCACTCACTCACACTCACTCACTCACTCACACTCACTCACTCACACTCACTCACGCACTCACACGCACTCACACTCACTCACGCACTCACACTCACTCACTCACTCACACTCACTCACACTCACTCACTCACTCACTCACTCACTCACTCACTCACTCACTCACTCACTCGCTCGCTTACTCACACTCACTCGCTCACTCACACTCACTCACTCACACTCACTCACGCACACTCACTCACTCACACTCACTCACTCACATTCACTCACACTCACGCACTCACTCACACGCACTCACACTCACTCACTCACTCACTCACTCACTCACTCACTCACTCACTCTCCTCTCTCTCTCTCTCTCTCTCTCTCTCTCTCTCTCTCTCTCTCTCTCTCTCTCTCTCACGCACACACACACACACATACACATTCGCACGTTGCATACCACGCCGAAGGACTGTCTATAAAAACGGAATGCACTTCTTGGATGCACCGGTAAACTGATCGCTGCTTGCATACGCACGCCACTTCCGCGGAATTCGTATGCGGACCAGTTTTTTGTGCCGCAGACCTTTCGAGTTTACGAAAATAATACCTCCATACGCGATGTCGATGAAGAATAAGGAAGAATCGAAATCGGCATTGAATAAAAATGGACAAAAATAAAAGTTTGCGATGCAATGTATTTCTCGTCCATACGCGATGGACTTTCCTCGAAGATCAGACTGGTTTTCATCATCGTTGAATAATTATACTTTTTTTTTCGCTGCGTGAAAAAAATCATGGGAACGCACATCCGGAAACTTGGCTCGCACTTCCTTGAGCGTACACCGCACAGCAAGGTGACTCTCTGACATGCTTCAAATGAGTCATAGGACATCACGAGGCGACTGATTCACACGTTCGTTTTTCGGGGTGTGATTGTATTTACGTGCATTAATGAATCACATTGCCGGCGCGACGATCGGCGCCTCAGAATCCGCTTTTCATTTTCACGGCGCCGGTACTCGTCTGCAAATTTGTTGTGGAGTCATGGGGTGGAAGTTTGCATCGTTGGAATGCAACGAATTTTTTTTTCTATTTCTTTTTCGCATTATTATTCAAAATCATATCGTTCATCCATTAGAAAACTGTCATAACGCGAAAATGCTGTTTTGAGAAAAACGCATTTTGATTTTTTTTGCTTCACGTTCGTGAGGCCACTGTGACGTTAGTATTTATCGAAATTAGCCAGTAATGATTTTATTTATTGTGGAATTTATTAACCTTTTTAAGGGTTATAAATAACAGGAAGCTAATTGCAATAAAGGATTTTTCTGTGTTATGACAGTGTTTTAGAGGTTGAGTCATATTTTGCAAATTTGTTGAAGATCACTAAATGCGAATCCTAAAAATGTTTGCGTGATTTTCGTAGCTCAAATGTGTCAACGGAAGTTTAGAAATAAAAAAAAAGGTCGTGGTATTCCAACTATGCAAACTTCAACGTCATAGGGACTTCGAAGATGCAGCCACATCTCATTGGGCTCCAATTGGATTCTGCACTGTTCCCCGATGAACGCCGTTTGAGAATTCTCACCACGTTCGAATCGAAAATCCGTCAAAGTCTCGGCGTATTGAAACATAACCTGCACACTTCGCGTTTACGTGTGCAGTGATATTATGTCAAACTGCAGAAATTAATCAAACGATAATCACAGTGGATTTTCAGTGATGTGATTCGAACTGATTTTCGAGATATACTTTTTAAAGTGATTTATCCTTTTTTAAGATAAAATTTATATTTTTCAAAGCTCCACTCATTTCATATATCTATATATTGTGTTTAGAAAATGAGAGTACAGAATGCGATGGGATCCATCAAGAATCGAGTTCTGTTCGATAATGTGGGAATCCTTTCAGATTCAAATTGGATTCGTACATTACAATGGGGAATCCCGATGAGAATCCAATGTACGAACGTGACGTTTTAGTATAGGTATCCAATGAAATCATATTATCATATCATGCAATAACCCATTCGGTCCCTATCAGGAAGTAGCTGCAATTACAACTATGTAGGTACAGCTACAAAATAGAACAAGTATGGGAATCCAATTGGATCCCTATGACAACTGCTGCACGGCTTATGCGTGTACTTGTACTTGTCCATTTCGTCTCCATCAGTTTCGACATGCTCCTCACTGTCTTTTTTTTCGGAATTCTTGCAATTGCGACAGCAACACTAACGTCAGTACAGAGCACGTTGAATGTCTATCCACTTCCATATACAGAAGTATATGTGCAACGTGTCACGCAAATGTTGAAGGAAGCTTTTATTTCCCTCATTTGCTAAAAAAAAAAGTGTGGGAAAACTAGTCAGCACGGTAATCCGAGGACATTCTCTTTGGAGGTTCTTCACGTGCCAGCCGAATTTTACGGTTTACCGGATTGGGCAGCTTTATGACGTGATTTGTATTCATTACGCATTGTGAGTCCTGAGACTCCCCGTGACTATATAGGCACTGCTTGTGACGCTGGAATGCAGTTCTCATCGTTTGGAATATACTGCCTCGGGAGAGGCACAGCCCGAGCTCACTTTTGTCGAAAGCCACGCGAGCCTACAGGGCCCTCTATTCATTGACTAGGTTTCCGAACGAGAGGAGAGACGGCTGTGCCCGGGCGGTTGCAAAGCGAGTTCAAGAGAGAAAAAGAATTATGACTTTAGGAAGACCCTTTTGGTTCGTTTGATGTTGCATCCTGGCGCCACGTGGTCACCAGTCATTCCTCACAACTATGCGCACAGTTGTACAAACGCGTTAGCATCAGCATCCCAAGAAACAAATCACTCCTTTTTTTACTACCTCTTCAAGGTTAACAAAATCGCGGAGTGCATGAGAAAGAAAAATGGTAGACAGGACCGATTCGTTCGAGAATGAATCCGACGTTACTAGAGCATGGATACCGGTTTTCGATGACATCGAAAAACCGGAACATCGAACCAGAAATTCCATATCGAAAAATCGTTATTGGACTCGAATAAGACCGATAACGCGATATCACAGTTGAACAAATTAAAATATCATTATAACTGTTTACTGCGTGTAGCAGCTTTAAAATATTATTACCTACATTAAGTATTTTCGGAGTGTCAGCTTATTTATCCTGGCGTGTGGAATATCAAAAAGGGCCTTTTCGTCCGCGGCTTGCGCCTGCAATAAGGTAAAGTCGTAACGAAACTTCAGACGCCCTCTGTTCTTTGCAGTCATTGTTTCAACAATCTCAATCTCCCCAATTAAAGTCACCCTGCTCTTGCCTGCCTGCGCCAAGCTATGCCATTTGTTTGCATTCTGGTAGCTACTACTACACTGACTTGCATAAAACTTCCTAATTGTAGTTTTGCCTTTTTACTGTTCTTTTTATTCACATAAAAGTGCCAATTGTGTGTGTTTTGTTTATTTCTTTTATGTTGGGTTCGATATTTCCAAGATGATAGCAGAGCATGTTTAGAAATGTATAATAAATGAAGATCTCAATGACAGACGGTGATTTTAAATAAATACTGTTCTTTCACTTAGCTGTACACTAATGGTATTGAAGTTTACATCGTTGGGATGCAGCGAATTTTTTTTTTCGTCACACTTATGCTACGACAATGATTGAAACAATTTTGAAGATCCTTATTAGAGTTCCATAGCCTAAACCTGAACAAAAAACCTTTAGTTAGTAACGAAAAAAAAACGAAATGAAATAAATGAAGAATTTTCCTTGCATTCCAACGATGCAAACTTCAACACCATATACACTGTTATTTCTACAATTCGTATCTTCACTTTCGAGCTTCAAACGTTTTTGATCAAGGTTTCGCATAAACATCGGAAAACATCGAAATACCGATATTCCGATGTTACAACACGTTGGTATCCATATGTGATGATAGTCCAAGCCTCAACGTGACCCCCGTATGAAAAGTATCAAATTAAAACGTTCAACAGAGTCCCTCAATCGAATACGGTAAGTTTGAAGCTCTCGAAATTGACCGTCAGATATTGAGGTAGGCTGAACCCAGTTTATTGAAATAAGAAAATTAGAATAAAAACAAACATATATATATATATAAATTTGGAGTTAATAAAAGGCTCACCAAGGCTTCATTCAACCATCCAACATTTACAGACCGTTTCCAACGAAAAAGCGCGACCAGTATGAGGAGGCGTGCATATCGGATCTTTCGATCTTCCCCACATGCATACGGGAGTCCGCTCAGGGGGAAAAAAAGTGACAGCAATTTAATCGCGCGAGCAGCGTGATGAATCTCGATGTACGATTATTTTTTTTTTTTTTTCGTCGAAATCGTAGTGTGTATAAGATTCGAATCAATTTCGAATGTGTAGTGACGTGTCGTGTGACAAGGGAAAGCTTTGGAGATGAAGGCACAAACTACATCAACAATGGGCATTTTTGTGTGCATCTCCTGGGTCTCTGCTTGCCTGATCCGTCTCCTCACGCCTGCCGAAGATGGTTGTTGCGCACCGGGGTCATGTATCTAGGTGCAACGTTTGCGTTGCTGATGCGATCGTTGGATGTAGGTCGTATGCTCGAGAGGATACTTGCATCTTGTAAGTGCATACTACAACCAAGACTGGGGCATCGCACAATATACCCAACGATTAGAGTGCGGCCCTTTTTTGCCATTAATTTTCATATTGCATACAGCGTAGTCATCATGGTGGTACTTTGTGGGTAAATTATGAGGCTGTGGCAATAATGCCATACATTTCGATCTTGCTGCTGTAAACTACACTCCCGTTTCTCTACCGTTTTTCTCTATCACATTCTAAAAATGTCATTCTAGTCTATCATATTCTTTGATATTGAAGTTGCTGATGACAACGATTTATGGAAGTCAACTAATAGCTTACAGTCAATTCGATTCCAATACTCAACATTCGGTGAACTCGTTGATTCTGGTCAATTCATTGAAATCAACTCATTTTTTTATTTGGACACTTTCGGGGCAATTGACGATATGTTACCATTTCGTTGAAATTTATACAGTAAATTCACGGTGTTGAAGGTTGCAACGTTGGAACGCGAAGAAAGTTTTTTTTAATCATTTATTTTCCATATTCCTATCATTGTGGTAGATCTTTTTTTGATAGATTTATATTGTAGATTGCTGAATAAATATTTTGAAAAATGGTTGAACGATTTTCGTAGGTAAAATTCACTGAACGATAGAAAAGAAATTCAGAAATGTTAACTATCGTTGCGTTCCAACGATGCAAAATTCAATTTCATGTAAATTCTCTGTCATATACTGAATGCACCCTCTAAATTTTAAATCGATCGTCTGCACCGTTTCTATCAAATTGAACATTGAAGAAATACTTTTTAACACAGGGAGATGCCCAATTGTCTGAATGTAAAGGGAGATGAAATTGTCATGATGTACTAAGTAATTTGACAGTTTTTCACTCAGTACATTATGACAATTTCGTCATCAGTGTCATAATGTAC
Source organism: Ophion costatus (assembly GCA_951751655.1). NCBI lineage: Eukaryota > Metazoa > Arthropoda > Insecta > Hymenoptera > Ichneumonidae > Ophion > Ophion costatus. Next base: position 41,486,207 of record OX632359.1, on the reverse strand, counting down.
TGAGTGGTTTGCCAGTTTTTCAAATATTTTCTTTTCATAACATTTTAAACATTATTTTACACTATTTCGTGCGTAACATTCAGCGAAGAGCGTAGGTACCGCCCTATGTTAAAGTGTTTCTGCAATTGTAAATTTTGTAGACACGGTGTAGACGATAGATTTAAAATTTGGAGGGTGCATTCAGTAGGTGACGAAGAATTTATACGTATAAATTCGAATCAGATAATAACATATGGTCAATTGACCCGAAAACCCTTAAACTAAAATATTCGTAAAATCAAATGTTTTAAATCCTGGTTTTTTATCCCAGAATATTAAAATATATTTTTTTATTCCAATCAAGATTTATTCATCACCGTTGAGTAAAAAAAAATGCATATGCTTCTGATAATTTTGGTATTTCATATTGCATACTGAAAAACACATATTTGGTCGTATATACTAAATGGGTATATACGACTGTATAGAATGGTAGTGATATAAAATGACAAGAAAGAAATGTAATACTTCTTACATGCGAAATATAAAATCTTATAATACATTATAATTACAATAATTCATGTTTACATAATATACATATAATTTTATAATAACATTATTATAAAATAAATATATGCGAATATGTAATAAAATGAAAAAAATTCTTTACTACCAAGGATCATTAACAATACGGATATATATCCATTGTATATGAAAAAAATGTGGACAATTTGCTGATTACAAAACAAAATTCTAGTAATTCGATTATATTTTTTATTCGTTCGGAATAACAATATATTGGCTGCATGTATTCATCGAATTTTCTACCTCAACCAAAGCTTGAACATATAAAAAAAATATACGTGAAACAAATAGAATCACAGTCGGCTGCGAGGCAATGAAAAAAATTATTTTACTTAAATAGATCCTAATCAAATCAAATTAACTTTTCAACCGTGTATGGATCGTTGTAACGCAGCGGAAATTACTTATTTTGAATTGCAAAAATTATTTTTCGGTCAGTTTCAGCTGCGTGAATCGCTCAAACGTTCGTCAGGAGATGAAAATTCATTACTAGAAAAGAACAACTTAAACTGACTAAATTACACTTTGAATAAATAGAACAAATAAATAAACGAATAAATAAACGAATGAAACGTATTTTCGTTGCATTTCAACGATGCAAACGTCACCACCATCCTACTCTTCCTGTCGATCTCCAACTCATCCGTACTCATTAAACTCCATCATCATTCGGCTATACTCCAGCCAAGAAAAACTTATTCAGCATTGCTTCAAACTTCTTTCAACCTCATCATATGCCAACCCTGCCTACCTTATACTATAGTCCGGCCATAAACTTCCAAACGCAACTAGCTATTACAGGGTGAAACGAGTGCCGAATTTGCGCAGTTGAGAGTAGCCGGGAATGAAAGAAAAAAAAACCAATAATCGCCCGATGGAAATAATAATATTCCATGGCGTATTTTTAAAACCTTTCGACGCGATTTTTTTCAAGAGCAAATAATACCCCGTACGGTTCAAATTGCCTCGGCATACCGCATATGCCCGGCGAAAAAAAAAAAGTACCCACATGCAGTTTACTATAGAATCTCTCATTATTTTTTTCTCCCATTTCGCCTTGCCTTCGTAGAAAGTAATTTCGGTGGCTGGCTCGCTCTCATTTTCTTCGCAGCCTCTCGGAGTGCGCGGAGGGAGATGTTGGTTCTGAGACTTACGCTTAAAACATTCTTCGTGCGTATATATATATATATATATATATGCGTGTGCGTGTGTGTGTGTGCACACGCGCGCACACACATGTTCGAGTCAGGCTCTTTTCCTCTCGTGAAGCGTTTCGCTCAAGTTCCAGTAGCCGTGGTAGCGCAACATGCTCGGCTGAGGACCTTTTATATCTTCAAAGCCATGGCAACCCTGTACCTTTGTTGTTCCCAGTTGTTTCTAATACAACTCGACTAACTTGGCTTTTGCTGTACAAAAATCGATTTTATATAATATAATATAGATTATATTAGATATTATAGATATATATATATATATATATATATATATATATATATATATATATATATATATATATATATATATATATATAATTGAAAATACTGTTTCTATAATATAAATAATGGAGTGTCTCCCCGTCTGGTTATCGGACGAATAAGCGTATGTTATTCGTGTATAAATAATTGAAAATGTATCTACACAGGCTGTTAGGAAGGTCGATGCAAAGGCTTAAGAGGGTGATGGTCACCTCGTTAGGAACATATCTAACCTAGGTTATCTTAATCCAATGTCTTAGGATTTCGAGTTATCATGGTAAGTATGATTTTTGGAAAATGTCCCAAAATTAGGTACTAACTCGTTCATAATGTTCAAACAGACGATAATTGGTAACCAAAAACTTATTTATGTCTTAGCTCAATGTGTATTCAATCGACAAATACCAATACGATCATATGTATCTACATAATTAACTAAATGGGACGTGTTGAATGATTAAAAACTTGTCAAAAAATAAATATACCTCTTATGGGGATGCTTTAAAAAAAAAAATCATTTACGTACACTGAGAAAACAATATATTTCTATGTACTAGGATTTGTTAACTATTAACAAATGGTAAATTTGGATATGGCGATATAAATATCTTCTTACAGTTAATGAATCATTTATCTGAGTCTCTGAATTGTAACAAGTGAAGATTTGATAATAGTTAAGAAATGGATACTTTGATAGAACATACCTGTTCTTAAGGGGTTACCCCCACTTGCGATTGTGAAAAAATCGATTTTTTTTATTGCATTTTTTTGAAGTATAAGTATCTGAGAATATGTCCTGAAAATTTCAAGTCGATCCGAACAAAATTGACTGAGATATGAGCGTTGAAAGAGAAGAATCCGTGAATTGAAGAACTGAAATTGAAACTTTAAACGCGTTTTTCTCAAAATGGCATTTCTGAAGTCGGTGACCAAGATTACTCGAACACTAATGAACCGATCTTCTTGAAATTTTGCAGGCTTATTTAATACATAAAAATGTAGTCTTTAATCGTTTGATTTTTTTTTCGAAAAAAAATAGCCGTTTGATAGCCAAAAAACGGCCGTTTTTTTTCGTTAAAACCGAACCATTAACTTTGACTGTCCGCCATTTTGTGAAAAATGAATATTTTTTAAAATCCTTCGATTAAAGACTAGTTTATACTTATATTTGACTAAATCCATCCGCATTTTTTTTTTCAGATGATCCACTTCGCCGCAATGTTGGTCACCGCAAACCGTGTATATAAAAACATTATTTCATTGACGGCCATTTGCCACTAAACAATGTACTATTTTTCAATAAAAAAATTACTGAAAGTTCTTCAAGATGTGTTCTTTAAGATGGTATATTGATCGATTAAAAAAGTTTTGTAGTTTTCTTTAAAAAAATTCATGAACAAGGCCTTTCTTTGCGCTACAAGTGGGGGTAACGCCTTAACAGCCAATAGATATACAGTTGGTTTAACCCAATGCTTTGTATTAATGTACTATAGATACTTGTTTCCTATGACCGAGGCGTTTATTTAATGAGATCAGTGGAAACGTTGTCCCGGATGTGAAGGATAGTTGAGTCAATGCCATTTCATATTCGCAAAAATGAAGATTCGTGTATAGTTACCAAATGAATATTTGGACAAATGTTCACATTTGATTAGAAAAATGAAAAAATCGCTATTCCAACGATTCGCGTAGTATTTCTAGGTTCGATATTTGGCAACATTGGTTCTATCTCCGTCTCTTTTTACTCATTCAGACGAGTCTAACCTCCGTGCTTTTCAACGTCGATCTGTCAAAACAATGTCAGCTGCGGGAAATGTAAAGCATTGTATTCGGGCCACGACTGGTAAAAAAGCGTGGAAAATTTGTGTCGGCGAAATATGTCGGTTAAACATAAAATATGTGTGGTAATTCGAATGAGTGAGATGAGGTTAGGACTACAGTCAGCTGTTGCCTTGCTGTCACGTCTCTTTATCGTAGAAAGCGGCAATAAATCCAATACCGGAAGTTTAAATTAAACTTGATATTACATGAAAATTAGGTCAATAAGCTCATTTTTTCTGAGAGCATTGGATTACTACAAGTGTTAAGTACGTAAATCTGATTATTTTCAAGAATCTGACGGATTCTCACTATTGTATACACTTTCACGAATTGCTTCACAAAAGTACTCAATTTTTATTTTTTTTCTCTGTAATAAGGTCGATAATCGACCCTGAAATTTTACATAGACGATTATTGATATATTTAGCGAAGCTCAAAAAAAAATTACGAAAATCCTATGAATTGAAGCCTGTCGATAGGACTTGATTGTTGTGACATGTTCATTTGCATTGAACACAAGATAGTCGCGGCAACAATACGTTAACGGGCCCAAATCTTAATACATTAATCGTGAACAAATCTCTACTCCTTTGAACTGTATTACCCTATCACAATTTCGACTCGTAACTCGATGACCATAAACATCTGAGTTGAGAGAAATAAAAGTGATCAATTAAATCATTCTTCACAAAGAGATACTGTGGCTATAAAATTTCGTCATGAGAACACGAATATTTCTCGACGACTAACAAATTTTGTGACAGTTAATGAATATTCGAATAAAAGTGCCAACTATATAAATGTCTTTCTTTACCATAAATAAACTGTTTTCCCAGTGCACCCTATATCTCGGTGTTAATCAAGTAAAAATGTGTGCCTTGGTCTCCTCGTTTTCGCATTAATTATATTTTTCTTTTCTTTTTTCATACTCTTTGCACTCTTCGAGCAAGACCGCCGACCACTTCCCTCGAGGACGTTTACTTCAGAGTGAAGAGTCGTTGGGCGAGTAGAGGAATACGTCGAGAAATCGCAGGATGCTGGCCTCTTTTCACTCCCAACGTGTGCACAGGTACGTGAAGCCCAGACGGCAACGCACACACGGACTGTGTGCGAAGTGTTTCATTCGGCCCTTTTCTCCGTGTTAGGCTCGCTGAAGGGAGAGGTCACACTTTCCAGTTTTCGAGGATCGTTAGGGAGAGTGGAAAGAGAATAAAAAAAGCGAGTGCTCGTCATTCTCTCTCTCTCTCTCTCTCTCTCTCTCTCTCTCTCTCTTTCTCTCTCTCTCGTTGGTCTAGGTACTTTTCACCTATATTAGTCGCCTTTCCCGCCCGTATACCAAACTAGAGAATCGTAGAGATGAGCCCTCGAGGCAGTCACTAATCGATCGTTGTTCCTGATTGAGGAAATAAAACGAATTTGGGAAGAGAGAAGAATTATACGTAGTATATCTATACTGCAATTTATTTTCATCAGTCAAGCTAGATTGAGAGAAATGTATGGTTACCTCAGCCATATTTTAACTACACTTTATATTTCCCTGAGGGGACAATAATATTTTACAGCCATAGTTACTGCCAAAAGTATAGTAGTGATTATTGATATTTCAGCAGTTGCATGAATAATGCACATGTGTTAAACGCAACCACCAATCTTACAAACGTACGTTTGTTCTTCAATGCTGTATAATATAGTAGGTTTTCATAAAATGGATATTTCCTGATACTATCAAAAAATGACTTTCCCAAGACTCTAATAGTGAATTGAAATATATACACATTGATTAAATATGTTGCCTGTAATTTGCGACGATGTTTATAGTGATTTGTACCGTATTATAAGATACGACCTGCTATATGCATATTTGGCGTGTTATTCAAGTGTTGGTACAAGGCATCAATGCCCGCCTACTAAATGAATAGAATATTTCATAAATCCAAAATAAAATAAAATACGCAACTGAGAGTTCTACCTCGATGATTTTTTGTCACAATGCGAAAACCCCAACAAACTATTCGATCGTACGCAAGTTTTATTATTATACTAAAGTATATTTTTTATTTTACATCGCCCTGCCAGAACTACCTACATCGGTTCGCCATGCAGCAGCGATGGCACGTTGTTTAAATAACATTCAACAAATTCATTGTTTCTCGACATTTCCCAATGAAAAAAAAAACTTCCACTTGGCAAGACTAATATGGGGTTGGTGTTTGCATCGTTGCAACGCAACGAAAATTCTTTATAAGTATCTTATTTTCATTATCATCCAAAATCATATTTTGCAGATTAATTAAGATGAATAAGAATCCTCAACAAAGTTTGCGTGATTTTTGTAGCGCGAATTTGCCAATTCCAACGATGCAAACTTCAACGTCATGTATTCATTGTATAAAATCGCCCCCCTCGTGATCCCAATACTGTCATCAAAAAAGAATATTGAAGATCGACCTGTTTTTTGGGTCCCAAGCTTATGCAAATCCGTTAAGAAGGAGACTAGAGGACAAGTTTGTCGTTCAACCTTTAGATGTAGTTGTCTAAAAAAACACCCTCGACGTTTCCATAAATTACACTGTATTGTTTTCGAATGAAAGAATTTTCCATCTCGTTCATTTGTTAAAGATTCTCATTCGAAAAACACCAATTCATCCACACTAAACAACTCTTACAAATATATCAATTGTAATCATCACCATTAAAATTCCTGTGAATTTCACAAGATGTCTTGTAGGAGACTGTGCCAAGTAATCTCGATTTCGAACCGTTTTTTTTTTTTTCATAAACGACGTCACTGCAGAAATACCAAAGTTAAATTTCTATCAATCTTATCTAGATCTAGAAAAACATCGGCATCCTCGAACGTTGATCGCAGAACCTCCGTAAATATTTGAAAAGGAGGAGAAAAAAAGTTGATCCCTCCCTATGCAAGAGAACAGCCGTCACATTTCGTCTCCATCGTCGCATGAGATCGTCGCGATTTTTTTTGTCATTCAAAGTGATGAATTAAAAATGCGTCCCGCACAAGCAACGGAAGAGAACCCGTTCGGTGCTCCGATCTCTCTATATACACATAACATTCGCAGACGATCGATCCGACAGCGATAAAAGGTATGCATGCGCCTCCAGACGACTCCTTCTAATCTTATCGGTGAACGGGGCGAGCGAGAGTGAGCGAGTGATAGAGAGTGCGGGAGGTGAAGAGAGAGGCAAGGAGAACGAGTGAGCGTACATTTTCAGGAGAACTGGATCGGAGACGCGTAGCAATATAACTTGTAGCCTGCATCGAATATGTTCGTCGCCGTTGGCGCGTCGACAACGGCCAAGTGCAACACATTGAAAAGGGACAAAACAACGACTAATATGCGAGTACCGCCTTGGGTAAATTATGCAGAGATAATCGTGAATGTAAAACGAGTCCAGCTCACTGGCGCGCCGAGGCAGGATAGCTCGTAAGCATAAGTGAGTGAGTAAGTGAGTAAGTGAATGAGTGACTAGGTGAGTGAGTGAGTGAGTAGGTGAGTGAGTGGGTGAGTGAGTGAGTGAGTGAGTAAGTGAGTAAGTGAGTGAGAGAGCGAGTGAGTGAGTGAGCGAATGAGTGAGTAGGTGAGTGCGTGAGTAGGTGAGTGAGTGAGTAGGTGAGTGAGTGAATAGGTAGGTGAGTAAGTGAGAAAATGAGTGAGTGAGTAAATAAGTAGGTGACCGAGTGAGGTGAGTAAGTGAGTGAATGAGTGAGTGAGTAAGTAGGTGAGTAAGTGAATGAATGAGTGAGTGAGTGAATAGGTGAGTGAGTGAATAGGTGAGTGAGTGAGTAGTTAAGTGAGTGAGTAGGTGAGTAAGTGAATGAGTGAGTAGGTAAGTGAGTGAGTCGGTGAGTAAGTGAATGAGTGAGTAGGTGAGTGAATGAGTGAGTAGGTGAATAAGTGAATGAGTGAGTAGCTAAGTGAGTGAGTCGGTGAGTGAGTGAATGAGTGATTAGGTGAGTGAGTGAGTATTTAAGTGACTGAGTAGGCGAGTAAGTGAATGAGTGAGTAGGTAAGTGAGTGAGTTGGTGAGTAAGTGAATGACTGAGTAGGTGAGTGAGTGAATAAATGAATGAGTTAGTGAGTACGTGAGTTAGTGAGCGAGTGGGTGAGTGAGCGTGTAAGTGAGTAGGTGAGTGAGTGGGTAGGTGAGTGAGTGAGTAAGTAGGTGACCGAGTGAGTAGGTGAGTAAGTGAGGGAATGAGTGAGTGAGTAAGTAGGTGAGCGAGTAGTTAAGTGAGTGAGTAGGTGAGTAAGTGAATGAGTGAGTAGGGAGGTGAGTGAGTGGGTGAGTAAGCGAATGAGTGAGTAGGTGAGTAAGTGAATGAGTGAGTTAGTGAGTAGGTGAGTGAGTGAGTAAATGAGTGAGTGGGAAAAAGAGGAAGAGAGAGAGAGAGAGAAGAAAAGCGAATTCAAGACAATCATAGTGAGGTTGGGAAAATGAAATTGCCTTGGCAGGTAGAAAATGTTCCACCTGCCTATGCAAGATGAGAAATACGAGTTGGAAGCCGCCCGTTTATACTTTTCATCTTTCTTCCATTTATTTCTCTTCCCCTCCGTGCTATTAAATACGCGAGCGATCCGAGCAACCCGTTTTTCTCACCGTTGAAGTTTGTATCGTTGGAACGCAACGGAAACACTTTTTCTTCTCCTTTTGCCCAATTTGTTTGGCACGTTTAGGGTACGAAAACACTTTAAACCTTTTTGCGGATGCTTATTATTATGAGCAGCATTCATATAAATTATGAATAGGATTGTAGGGATCTATAATGTGAAACTGCAAACAACGTTTCAGGATGGTATTGAAAATGACGAAGTGAAGGGTAAAAGTAGAATTTTCGTTGCGGTTCAACGATAAAACTTCGACACCATTTCGGCTCTGCAATTTTTGTGGCTCTCCTTAGGCAGTGAGAATATATAACGCGAATAAAAGAGATGAGAATGTCTTTAGAGCCAGACATATTCATTTTTGCACTTTTAACCCCCCGACAAGGGTGGATTCTGGTCCGCCAACTTTTTTAACGTTTTGTACGGCTTTCACGGCTATTTTGAAGTCAAAATATTCACGAAAACGATTAATAAAACAAAAAGTCAAACTACAGACCCATAGAGATTATGTGTACATTTTCGAGATATCTTATTTCTTTCATTGGCGACATCGCAATGTTGTGTGCTCAGCTTGGTTTCGGCAAACGTTAAATGGGCCACTCGAGAGAAACAATGACTTCGGAAGTTCGCATCGTTGAAGAGCAACAAAAATTAATTACTTTAAATTCGTAAGATATCTTTTTGGCTGATTTGGGCGATGAAATGCACTGGAATACTTTTACGTATTTTCATTAGTAAGATTAACGATCTAAATTTGCAAAAAATGGTTTTCACAATAAAACAAAGTAGAGAAATGAAAAATAAATAATAAAATCGTTGCATTCCAACGATGCAAACTTCAACGTCATACATCATGGGAAGAATTCAATAAGAGAGATATTTCCAAACGACAGATCGTGCGATTCAATAGCAGGCGGTTCCAACGGGCTCGTTGAGAAAAAAGAATAAGCAGAAAAGAACGAGCTACCTGGTGCGAACAATGATCTTCATTATGTCCTGTGTAAACCGGCCCACAAATGATATCCGATGACGATTCATTGTTCCCAGTCCGCAAGAGCAATAATTTATGATTATCGTATTGGAAAAAGGCACACCTCCAGCCACATTTACCACGTCGGAAGTTCCACAAAAGAAATACTAAATAAATAAAATGTATGATGGAATAATTGTGAATTTCTCTGTGGACTATTATGGAACGAAAGTGCCATTTAAAAAAATTGTGAATAACATAAATTTTCACGTTTCTCCAAAAGACTTTCGCCACCACTAAAGTTTATACCGGACAAACGATTGCATTGATCTTGAGGATACGCGGTATGTATTTTTTTTTTTACGAGTCCGACGACGACAACGTTACGGTTGAATGCGAATAATTGTGCAAATTCGGCGCGTACATCAAGTCGCGGTGTCCAGTCAGTTGGAAAAATGCCATGCCGCACTGTATGCGAAGGTATTCGAGCCGATTATGGCTCGTTTCGAGATTACCCGTGTCAATTGGGTCGTATACGAATTCCGCACACGCCCGACGAGGATTACCGTCCACATGAACTCGCTCCAAATGAATTACGACAATGTGCCTCGTACACGTACAATTACGACTCTGTGCGAGGAATTTTTCGTTCTTATTGTGTCTGTGCGTGCAATGGATAACGGTCTGCCTCGTGAGTAACGAGAAAACGACACTTGAGTATCCGCATTCGATTTTGTTGAAACTCATGCATGTGATGAAGCATCGAAAACTATTAGACATGTATTTTTTTATAGGCGGATAAATGATTTTAAGGAGGGAAAACTACTCTTAAAGAAAGGCGTGTCACCCCTTAATTTTATTTCTTTTTAAGGATGTTGAGTCCCTATGAAACATGTCAATGTTAATTGTTCAATAAATAGCTTCTTAATCGTCATGAAATTTTTACACGACCTCCTGAATACTTCATGTAAAAACATACCAAATTTTCAGAATTCTATCATCATTACTTCAACCTCCTTAAGGGTTGAAATAAAAAATGATAAGAAAATTCGGAAAATTTGGTATGTTTTTGTATGAAGTATTTAAGAGGTCGTGCTAAAATTTCACGACGATTAGGAAGCTCGTTATTAAAAAATTAACATTTTGTTAAGAACAATTTTTAAAAGAAATAAAAAAAAGTTTATCAATAAACTTCGTTTTGTTTCCGTTGCTTTCAGTATATTGTAGATATTATAAAATTGAGAGGTCAAAAAAAAAAACTTATTGCAAAGTTACATCAGTTTCCATAAAACAACATTTAATTTGTGAATTTGAATTGTTCAATAACGAGCTTCCTAATTGTCGTGAAATTTTTACACGACCTCTGAAATACTTCATACAAAAACATACCAAATGTTCAGAATTTTATCATCATTTGCGATTTGGGACTCAACATCCTTAATGTTGTAGCTCATGTAGCTCATAATGTTGTAGCTCAACATCCTTAATGTTGTAGCTTAACTCAACATCCTTAACAGTGGATCTTTCGTCGCTTTACATTAGAAGGATTTTGGTTTTCGTTTCATTCATATGGGAACTGCTTGTACGTGAAACTGCGAAATCACCCTTCGACATGCCTTTATTTGAGGGATGGTTCCCTCAGGCGGATTCGAGGGGGGGGGGGGGGGGGGGGGCACCGTGCCCCCTCAGACGATCCAAATCGACTATACAAAAAAACCAAGATGTCCCAGAATAATCACACCCCCCCCCCAGAAAAAATTTTGGATCCGCTCTTGCCCTCCCCCCTTAAAACTATCGTACCACTGATAGAAAAAATACGTGACTCATAGTTTCCAATGTTTTATCGGATATATGAATTTGAAGAAAATCGAGCGCGGGCCCTTAAGGGGGGAGATACCTTTAGGAAGATTTTTGCTGATTTTCAAAATTTTTTTCCAAAAGAAAAATTTCTTCGCCATTTCTGAGACTTAGGATATGTTTTATAACTACTTTTGGCTATTGCATGGCATTTTTTAATCTATCTTTACAAATGACGGAGGTACGACACTGTTTTCTAAACTGCATTTTCAAAATTGGCGTGACGTATAGCTGAAAAGCAAATCGACCGATTCTGATAAAATTTGGTATGAATCTTTCTAACCTTACGGTCGAAAACCCTAAATGCTTGTGACAATGAAAAAAAAAAAAAAATTTGATTGCAAAATGAAACCTTTTTCGGAAAATTCAATCTGTTTGTTTCAAAGCGTACCATTTCATCGATTTTCAACATTTCTCGCCTTTTCTTGGTTCATATTCTGCGTATGAGTGTTAATGAACGAAAATCCATCGTGGTGTTTTTTTTCAGATTAATCCCGCCGATGCTACGTGTTACGGCATTTGACACCATCCGTTGCAGCTCGTTTGGAAGACAGTGCCATACCTCCGCCATTTTTTTTTAATTGTAAAAAATAAAAATACCACGTAACAGCCCAAAGTACTAATAAAACATACCCTAAGTCTCAAAAATGGTAAAGAAATGTTTCTAAAAAAAAGAAAATAATGAAAATCAGCAATTTTTTCCTCGCCTAAGGTGAGAACCCTCGTCCAAAAGATATTCCCTGTAGGATAGCAAACTTCGTACGTACACTTTGCTGCCTAAATAAAGTAGAGTCTGGAATTTGGGAATTCTTCGTGCATTCAACTTCGTGTCAACAAGCGAAAGTATATTATGTTACCTGTGGGGAAACTTGTAGCAGCGATGTGTACGAGTACCGGTGGATGAATGTAATGTATACATGCATTGTGGGGACTTTAATGGGAAGACAAACTATCCGAGTCGTGTAATTGTGCGATAAGTATTGGCGCACTTTTGCCGGGGCGATTGAGAAACGACCGTAAAAAGTAATTTTTGTGGGAACGGCTTTAACGCCGCGTAAAGTTAACATTCCTCCATCGACGAGAAGCACCGAAAGGGAAAAAATGTCAGACAGATATATCATTCTCGCTGTATACTTTGTTGTATATCGCGCGATTAACGTACGCCTGATGTGTAATGAGTATACAGGGTGTCTCTCTTTTGAAAAAATACGAGAAGCAATTATTTGGAAAAAAAAAAGATTGCTATGAAAGTTTTCATTGTTGGAACGAAGCAAAAAACATTTTTTTTTCGTATGGCAAATTTTTTTTTTATTTACAGACGAAACATACGGCAACTTTTTGTTAAAATGTTTAAGGGGCTATACCAGTGTGAGACTTTCAAAAAATCGATTTTTTTGCCTTTTTCGACAGCTTATACTTTCAAGAATATCCTGTAAACATTTCAAGGGGGTATCTCTAATACTACCCGAATTGCAGCCTTCTAAAGAGCAGCCGCTCGTAGGTATAAAATGCCCCAGTTAAATCTTTAAACGAGTTTTTTTTTCGAAATGAGATTTTTCAAATTTTCTGACATTGTAACTCAAAGAGCAATTATCCGATGGACTTGAAATTTGAACTGAGTAATCTTGAATATATTTATTCTACAATGACGTAGGGTATTTTTGATTGGATGAAAATTGACGATTTGGCATTGAAAAAACGATCACTTTATAGGCAAGAAAAAAGACTTTTTCATAACTACACCATTTTGTTAGATTTTCATATTTTTCGAAAATCCTACGTCATTGTACAGGAAATACTTTCCAGTTTAACGACATTTTTGCCTTTTTCGGTTTCGGCTACTCAATCAGCCGGAATCGTGTCAGCAGTGGAGGAACGTTTTTTTTTGGCGTCTCCGAAGGCAGCGCATAAGTCGCTTGGATCTCAATATTTTTCTATGAAAAAATTATGCAATATAGGTCAAATATAGCCAAATATATTTTTAATTTTCCGAAACATTTAATTGAGTACTTTTTTTCAAAAAAAAATTCCCGAAAATCACCCAATTTTTCTGCGTTTACACTGGTTTAGCCCTTTAATCCGAACGTACAAACTAAGTGTATCGAGAATGATTTTAGATAGCACCGAAAATGAAGGAGAAATGAAATGGAGGAGAAAATGAAATGAAAATGGAGAAGAACGTGGAGGAGAAAATGTCAGATATATTATGAAGAAAATGAAAAAAGTATTTTCGTTGCATTCCATGGATGGAAACTTCGGCAGCGTAAAAAGAGACGCAGAGGTCTCCACAAAGAGACCAACAAAATAAAAAGAATATATGAAAAATGCAGTAGCTTGAAAAACATGGAAGTGAAATTACGCTTGAGGTTTAAGAAGTGTTAGAGATTTCCTTCTTTTCTCTATTTTCCCAAGGTCGATATTATTTCGTAGCGATTGCTTTATTCAAGCACGTGTATTGCATTTTTGTGCAGCCTTGCTAAATGATGGGAAGCACAAAGTGGAGTGACTTTTGTATTTCTTGAGTAATCATTTTATCCAATTAGTTTTGTCTCAAATACAGTTATTTTTTGGACACAACAAAAACTATACTATTACGAATCTACGAATTTTAACGCGAAATCTCGTAGACACGCGGTGACAAAAAAAACATGGCGTTGAGGTTTGCATCGTTCGACTGCAAGGAAAATTCGATTTTATATTTTTATTTCCCTATGTTTATTACTATACGATATCTTTCCCTGTAAATTTGTATTGTGAGTCTCGGGATGAGTGCTTTAAAGAATGATCGAGGGATTTTCGTAGGCAAAATAAATTCAAGCAATTCACTGGGCTGGATACCTTATGACGAGGAAAGAATGGCTGATTTTCATGTTTTTTTTTTTTAGAAGGAAACGTTTCTTCACCCTTTTTGAGACTTAGGATAAATTTTATTGCTACTCTTGGCTGTTACATGGTACTTTTTATTTTTATTAATCTTAAAAAAATGGCAGATGTGTGGCACGGTCTTCTAAACTGCATTTTCAAAACTGGCGTGACTATAGCCAAAAAACTAACCGACCGATTCTGCTGAAATTTGGTATAAATCTTTCCAGCCTTACTGTCCAAAAGATGACCCTTAATGTTTTTATTTTCTAATTTGAATTAAAAAAGTACTGTATATTGCAAAACATAGCCATTTTTTCCCGAAAATTCAATCTTTTTGTTTCAAAGCGTGCCATTTAATCGATTTTCAACATTTCTCACTCTTTTTCGTGGTTCACATTCTGCGCATGAGTGTTAATGAAAGAAAGAACTTCGTTGGTTTTTCTTAGATCAATCCCGCCGACGTTACGTGTCACGCCGTCTGACAACGTCCGCCTCAGCCCGTTCAGAACACCCTGTCGCACCTCCGCCATTTTTAAAGATTAATAAAAATAAACAAAATACCACCCAACAGCCAAAAGTAGTGTTAAAACATACCCAAAGTTTCAAAAACGGCGAAGAAATCTTTCCTCAAAAAAAAAAAAAAATCATAAAAATCAGCAATTCATTCCTCACCTGAAGATATCACCCCCTCAAGAATATTGTTTCTCCTTGGATTCCTACGACGGAAAATTCAATACCACGAAAAAACAAATTAACGTTGCACTCGAATCTCCGCCGCGAAATTATTTTTTTCAAGAATCTTCCTTCCATCCGACGTCGTTGTGCCGAGTTATTCAATCGTGTAAAACAAAAAATCGGACACCCTGTATACGTACATTCGTCGCGAGCAATCGATGTATCGAGCCAACAACCAGCCGCCGCTTTCGCCGGCTACCCAAGCCGTTGGGTCCGCATCGAAAGATTCGCGCACGTCGTCGTTTTGTTATCTCGTCTCAATCATCGCGAGGAGAATTTCTATCGCGAGTCTTATCCAATTTGCGAAGAGCTGCGAAGCGCGCGCGCGGCGATTGACGAGCGACTCGACCGATATTAAGAGCCGATTATGGACAATTCCAATGCGCGCTCGCTGTACAAAACGAGTCGAACGCCGGGAGAACACTCGACCGTCGAAACGAAAAAACAATAAAAAAATACAATATTCCGATACAAAAATTGTCTCTTTGACATTCTAGCGTCAACATTTCCGGAAAGCCAATCAAAATAATTCGATTGCTGATAGAGAGTTCGAAAAATCAATCATCTAAAATTACCATCGAAACAAACATTCGAAAAATGAAAATACGTTCGTTTTGAAAATGAGTGCCCAATGAGCAAAGTGGATCGCCATAAAATACAACGACGGTCAGAATACGAGAGGAATCCTGTGTGCATAGGAACGACGACGTCTTTCGTCAGAATTCTCACAGTGTTTCGCACACATCGCCGAGGTTTTCTTTTTTTTTTTTATACCGAGACTGGCAACTTCGTTCTTCGAAGGCTCCTCGAGACTGGCTCGGGTACATAACGCCTGTAAAATGATTTCGCAACGCCTGCAACATATATATATATATATATGCGCGCAAACACATATATACATATATATTTGTATATTATATATACATATACATATACATATACATATACATATACATGTGTGTGTGTGTGTGTGTGTGTGTGTGTGTGTGTGTGTGTGTGTGTGTGTGTGTGTGTGTGTGTGTGTGTGTGTGTGTGTGTGTGTGTGTGTGTGTGTGTGTGTGCACGATAAAGAAACGAAAGGCGGGGGAGGTGCGTCAAGCGGGATGACAAGAAGGGAGAGGGGGGGCGCGAAGAGGATTGCCAGAACGACGATATTGTCCCGAGTGTATAAAAGCAAGTCCGAAAAAAAATCAAAAGTGATGGTTAGGACAGCGAGTGTATTCATACGTTTGACGTATCCATGCATATGCCACGTGTCTGTGTGTGTGTGTGTGTGTGTGTGTGTGTGTGTGTGTGTGTGTGTGTGTGTGTGTGTGTGTGTGTGGTGCTCATATTGTCGGATATACGACACAGCGTCCGCAGGAGCAGAACCTGAATTACTACGGGCAGAGACCATACTTCGGAAAAAATGAAGCCTTCGTAGGATAAGTGGAAGATGTACGAGAGTAAAGATGCATAAAGAATAGGTATATCCATGGTCTCATGGTATGTAAGCTTGCAACGTTGCACCGCAACGAAAGTTTTATTTTATATTGTCCTATTTTAGTTTAATTTTACATTCCTCAGTATAATATTATACCGTATTAGTATAATTTAGTATAATTTTATATTCCTTATTTCTAGTATTGGAGAACATTTATTTTTTTCGTCGTTGCACATTCGTAGTGTAAATTTGGGAAAAAGTATATTGAAAAATGATCGAGGGTGATGTTTGTAATAAAAATCTGCCGAAAGAATTGAGAGCAATCCAGAAAGATCAATTTTCATTGGATTCTAACTGTGTAAGATTGAAGCCTATGGTATAGTTTCAAAGTTTGCATCGTCCGAACGCAATGTATTTTCTTTGTTTCTTTGTTTCTTTGTTACGCTACAAATGATCATTTTGAGAATTTGAGTTGGGGTACTTATAGAAAAAAATCGAAAAAAAAAAAACGTTTTAGTGAGTTCGTAGCCTAGAAATTCCAACAAAATGTTGGTGCTGAAAGGTCGAGTTTTTGTTTCCTTTTAAAGTTTTTATTTCTTCATTTTTTTATGACCTACTATGAGCAACGATATTATTATTTTTTAACTTTTTTTGTGTTTGTTGGGGCCCAAAGTACCGTTTTGAAAATTTTAGTTGTAGAACTTGGCAAAGATCTGAAAAAAAGTTTTAATGAACCTCGTAGTCTAAGAATGTTGGATGCTGAAAAGTTAATGATTAAAAAATAAATCGTTTTCATTGAATCGCAACGATGCGGATTATGCGATAACGAACCTGCAACTGAAGTTTTAGTTGGCCCAAACAAATAATGGGAACTTTCTCCAGAAGTTATATTTAGGAACAATATGTGTTTAGTGACAACTTTTTTTCTTAGTTCACTCGATTGGCTAAAACATTCATATCGTGTACATGCTGTGACAATGAAAACACACCGTTTTTTTTTACACCACAAAGATCTTTGTGTTTGAAAAATAAAGCGTGAGCGATCTCGGTTCGTGATATTGAAGACATCGTTGGAATCCAATTAAAATGCTTAATTGTTTCAATTCCTTTCGGCAGATCTTGCCCCCCCCCTCAACAATCCGTTAATCGTTTCTCAAGATACTCATTCCAAGAATTACAATACGAATTTTCAAACAAATAAAAATGAAAACAAACGAATTTTCAAACAAATAAAAATATGAAAACAAAAACAGAAAATAGAATTTTCCTTGCATTTCGACGATGCAAACCTCCACACTATTTCCGTTTAGACAGCGTGCGTTTTGCTCGAAGATCAAAAAACGCATAACGATTCCTGTAGGAAGCCTCGAGAAAGAAAAGCCAAATTGTATACATGAAGCGACCCAACGCTAAATAGATAATTGAAACGAATTTTCGATCAAATGTGTGTGCATAGGGTCAATCAGACACTGCGATCACTTCGGGTGGCATGCTTCCCCGTGTAACGCAAGTCACGTGCGGTGAACGTGCATCATTTGTGACAGGTTCGACGTGCAATAATTTCAGCAACTTCCGCGAGCCACGCATGATGTCCTTTTTTTGTCATTATATTTCGAGTTTGCTTTTAATTCGACATCAGTCGCGGGTCATAAATAATACAGGTATGCTTGAAAAATATAAAGGTGACCTATAACAATGTTGACATATTTCACTGTTCCATTTAAAATAGGATCATCTGTGTTTATAAAGATTATAAGGATATATCGTGTGTGTGGATATGCGTAAACGTACAAAACTGGATATAATGGTTGTGGTAGTAGTAGTAGTAGTAGTAGTAGTAGTAGTAGTAGTAGTAGTAGTAGTAGTAGTAGTAGTAGTAGTAGTAGCAGTAGCAGTAGCAGCAGCAGTAGTAGTAGCAGTAGTAGTAGCAGTGGTAGTAGTAGTAGTAGTAGTAGTAGTAGTAGTAGTAGTAGTAGTAGTAGTAGTAGTAGTAGTAGTAGTAGTAGTAGTAGTAGTAGTAGTAGTAGTAGTAGTAATAGTAGTAGCAGCAGTAGCAGTAGCAGTAGCAGTAGTAGTAGCAGTAGCAGTAGCAGTAGTAGTAGTAATAGTAGTAGCAGCAGTAGCAGTAGCAGTAGCAGTAGTAGTAGCAGTAGCAGTAGCAGTAGTAGTAGCAGTAGTAGTAGCAGTGGCAGTAGCAGTAGTAGTAGCAGTAGCAGTAGCAGTAGTAGTAGTAGTAGCAGTAGCAGTAGCAGTTTTTTTTTTTTTTTTTTTTTTTTTTTAGTAAGAGGTTCAAAAATCTTCGATAAGACACCGACTGGGTGGTATTTGTCGGTAGTGCCAGATTTTTACTGGCTAAAAACATTCCTCTTTCCGCCCCTCCTGTTGGGAGGGGGCCGGGCTGGAAACCGCTTTCGCATTACTTCAGCCCGACCTGGGGTGCGCCATTAGGCGTTTTCGGTGGTTGGGTGCTCCAGCTTTTTGGCTTTCAGCACATTTTCTGCGAAGCTCATAATCGCTTGCCACTTTATCTCAGAGTTGATGATGTGGGGGATTATGTTTTCTGGGCTAAGCATGGCTCCAATGGCTCTTTCGGCTTTGTTTCTTTCTGTCACCCATCTACTGCAGTGGAAGAAGGTGTGGGAGGCATCGTCGATGGTCTCCGGGCAGTATTTGCACATAGGGCTACCTATTTTCCCCATGCGGTGCAAGTAGGCGTTGAATAGGCCATGCCCCGTGAGCAGTTGCGTGAAGTAGTAGTTGGTCTCTGCATGTTTAGAGCCAACCCACGGTTCTATCGTTGGGATCAGTTTGGCCGTCCATCTCCCTGTGTCGGCGCTTTGCCATCTGCGTGTCCATTCTCTATACGTCTGTTTCCGCTCAAGCTCTCGGGATGTATCGTCGAGGGTGCCTGCTGAGCGTCGTTCTTGTAGTCTTTTCCGTTCTTTCGCCATAAGGTCAATTGGTATCGTCTTGGTTATAACTAGGATTGCCGCCTCCGAAGTTGTGCGGTACGCACACGCGACTCGGAGGGCGGCTCGTCTTTGTATTGCCGCGAGTTTTCGTCTATATTTTTCCTGGGTGAGTTGGTCTGCCCAGATTTCGGCGCCGTAGAGTATCACTGAGTGTACCACGCTCTGCAGCAGTCGCCTCTTGGCATATCGAGGCCCTGAGGTGTTGGGCATTATCTTCGACAGGCTTGCCGCTATTTTGTTTGCCTTTTCGGCCGTTCTGGTGAGGTGCTCGCAGTACGTTAGCTTTTCATCGAGCTGGAGACCCAAGTACTTTAATGAGGGTTTCGCTACGACGTTAGTTCCACCAATGTTTATCGTAAACGGCTTCTCGAACCAGCGTTGTCTGGTAAGGACAACCATCTCGGTTTTGCTGGCGGCTAGCTCGAGTCTGTGTCGCTTCAGCCAGTCGCTTAGTCTCTCGACCAGGCAGTCGATTTTCCGGCGTGCGTCCTCGTTACTGTTAGCGAGGACGAGTCCGGCCACGTCGTCCGCATATCCGACAAGGTACGTGTCCCGTGTTGATTCCATCCTTAGGAGGTCGTCGTATCGCACATTCCAGAGGTCCGGGCCCAGGACAGAGCCCTGCGGGACGCCAGCTGTCACTTCGGTGGTGAGCGTGCCCTCCGTTGTGCTAGATACTAGCTCCCGTTCGCGGAAGTAATCATCTACCATGTCCCGGATGTACTCGTCCACCCCAAAGTCATCCTTCAGTGCGTCGAGCACATCTTCCCAGCTCAGGGAGTTAAAGGCGTTTTTTACGTCAAACGTGATGAGTACACCCACTCTTCGGGAGCGGTGGTTCCCTGCCCAGGCCTGTTTTACGATAGACAGGGCTTGGTCTATCGCCGAGACTGTGGAGTGCCGTTTTCTAAAACCATGCTGGTTATTGGAGAGTCCACCGGCTCTCTGCACCGCAGCAGTTAATCGTGTCTTGATTAGCTTTTCAAGTAGTTTGCCAGCGATGTCAAGCATGCATAGTGGCCTGTACGAGGATGACGTTATCGGTGGACCTTTGCCTTTGTCGAGCAGCACGAGGCGTTGTCGCTTCCATCTTTTACAGAAGATTCCGCTAGTGAGGCACGCATTGTACATCCCGAGCAGCATCTTGGGAGCCTTTTCAGCGATTTTCTTGATTACGCTGGTTGGAACCCCGTCCGGTCCGGGGGCCTTTCCTGGGTTGAGCGTGCGCGCGGCGTCTTGTAATTCTTCTGTTGTGAAGAGCGGCGCTGCCGTTGTAGCTCGGTTCTTTTTGGGCGGCCTCCGTGGGTGTCGTGGGAATAGGTCCTCTATGATTTTCTTGGTCATGGTCGGGTCCATTGGGGGTACGGGTGCTTGCTTGCCAA
>OX632359.1:41390518-41460518 GCA_951751655.1 Ophion costatus | reverse complement strand
GAAATTTTTACACGACCTCCTGAACACTTCATGTAAAAACATACCAAATTTGCGGAATTTCACACCGTGCAAGTGTAATGGAAAAAAGAAGACGAATAATTTCGAAAAAAAAAGGACCGACGATAAACACGCTGACAAGCCTCACCGAACGCCTGGCGCAACGTGCAAAAAGCGAGTCCTAATTGGTATTCTAATTAGAAAGGAGATCAAAGACGGATCTCATCCCGAGTCGCGCCTACTGGCTACGTAATGTTCGGTCTCGCGCGCACGACACGAAACACACGTCACCTTCGAAGGAGCAGATCACGAGTCGGCATACCCAAAAATGGCAATGCGTTTTAAATCCTTCGACGAAGGAGCCCGCAGCTTTGCGGCTGATTGCCAAACGTTTTCGGGTCTGAGAGTTACACCGCGCGGGCTCCGTGGCTTTACGTGCGCCGTGTTTTTATCATTGTGCAACGGTTGAGGTACGTGACTGAGAATGGCAATGTGCGAATCCAATTGCACTCAACGCAGTCAACCGAATTGACGTTTTGATTGATTATTCAATAAATTGCATTTACCGCAAATACTTTTATTAAAGATCTCTTCGAGTGCGAAGTTTCCATTCGTATGCAATTGTTCTTCTTCCCTACTGGATGTTCAGCTGTGTGGTTCCAGCTGCGGTGCGAACTTTTTTTTTACAAACGATGCAAATGTTCGCACAATTTCGAGGTCCTGTAAGGACATTGCAATTCTTACATGGGCTATATAAGAATCGAAAATAAAAGGAATAATAAATCATTCGAAATCTTCTGAAAAAAAAGTATTATTTTCTGAGTTCCAACTGATATAACGTTGTGCGTTTTTACGTATGCCGTTTCCAATTGAACCCTTTGTTATCACTCCCTATCCGCACCCCGGTAATCTAACCTAACTTCCGTTGCGTCCAACGCCACTTTAAGGGCGGAGACACCTCTAGGCGTGAAAAAAATTGGCTGGCTTTCATGATTTTTTTTAACGGAAAGATTTCTCCACCATTTTTGAGACTCTTAAAACTCGGACAGCTCATTGTCCTTAGAATTTAAAAGGGGTGAAAGGGGTGAATCGATTTTATCGTAATCAAGATAAGCTGATTGTTGGACCGAATTAGGTAACAGCAAAGAGTAAGTAAAATCGTAAGTAAAATTGTAAGTAAAATTGTAAGTAAAATAGTAAGTAAAATAGTAAGTAAAATTGTAAGTAAAATTGTAAGTAAAATTGTAAGTGAACTTATAAGTAAAATTGTAAGCACAATTGTAAGTATCATTGTAAGCAAATTGTAAGTGACATTGTCAGTAAAATTGTAAGTGAAATTGTAAGTAAAATTGTAAGTATCATCGTAAATGAAATTGTCAGTAACATTGTAAGTAAAATTGTAAGTATCATCGTAAATGAAATTGTCAGTAACATTGTAAGTAAAATTGTAAGTAAACTTGTAAGTAAACTTGTAAGTAAAATTGTAAGTAAAATTGTACGTATCATCGTAAATGAAATTGTCAGTAACATTGTAAGTAAAATTGTAAGTAAACTTGTAAGTAAACTTGTAAGTAAAATTGTAAGTGAAATTATAAGTAAAATTGTAAGCACAATTGTAAGTATCATTGTAAGCAAATTGTAAGTGACATTGTCAGTAAAATTGTAAGTGAAATTGTAAGTAAAATTGTAAGTATCATCGTAAATGAAATTGTCAGTAACATTGTAAGTAAAATTGTAAGTATCGTCGTAAATGAAATTGTCAGTAACATTGTAAGTAAAATTGTATGTAAAATTGTAAGTAAGATTGTAAGTAAGATTGTAAGTAAAATTGTAAGTAAAATTGTAAGTAAACTTGTAAGTAAAATTGTAAGTAAAATTTTAAGTAAACTTGTAAGTAAAATTGTAAGTAAAATGTTAAGTAAACTTGTAAATAAAATAATGAATAAACTTTGTAAGTAAAATAAAATGATGAGGAAGCGCAATCTGCAAGTTTTGATTTCGATCGTGAAGAATTTCTCATGCTAGTCAACGGGAACGATCGTAAGAGGTAACGAGCCTCATCATAGACATGGTGCATATAGGTCACGGCTTACACCGCGGGTTCGCAGTTTCTCGTCCATCTCCGTTGCCCGCACGGTCTTTTACCGGGTAAGTATATCCAACGGCGTGCAGTGGCTAACGGTAAATTAAAACGCACGAAGTGAGGCGCGCACGTGGTGTTCGGAGTTGAACAAGGAGTGATCGCGACCTTTTAACCGACGAGGAAATACCATCGTCGCGCTGCAGTGTGCACTAATTGCTCCCGCCATCGGGCATAACCCAAAAGCAAACAACCAAAGTTTTTCGCTGCCGAGACGTTAAAGCCTTAGGCCATTTGTCCTCGTTACGACGCAATTTAAACTTGGTATATTGCCTTTCTTTCTAATTTCTAAGCTCGACCCAATGAAATCATTAAGGGGGAGATACCTTTAGGCGAGGAAAAAAGTTGCTGATTTTCATGATTTTTTTCAGAAGGGAAGATTTCTACACCATTTTTGAGACTTAAGGTACATTTTACTACTACTTTTGGCTGTTACATGGTATTTTCTTTTTAATTGATCTTGAAAAATGGCGGAGGAATAGCACGATCTTCAAAACTACATTTTCAAAACTGACGTGACGTATAGATAAATAACTACTCGACCGATTCTGATGAAATTTGGTAGAAATCTTCCGAACCTCATTGGCTAAAACATGAACCTAAATGTTTTTGAAAATTAGAAAAAAAACATGTTTTTTTTTATCGCAATATTTATTTTTTTCTTCAAAGCGTACCATATCATCAATTTCCAACATCTCGCACTTTTTCTTGGTTCATATTCTGCGTACGAGTGTTGACGAAAGAAAAATCTTTGTTGGTTTTTTTTTTCGATTAATCCCGCCGATGCTACGTGCCACGCCGTCTGACAATATCCACTCCGTTTAGAAGACCGTGCCGTACTTCCGCCGTTTTAAAGATTAATAAATTTAAAAAATACGATCCAACAGCCAAAAGTAGGTAATAAAACATACCCCGAGTCTCACGATCGACGGAAACGTCGTTCCTTAAAAAAAAAAATCATGAAAATCAGCAATTTGTTCCTCGCCTAAAGGCATCTCCCCCCTTAATATTTATATCGCTGAAACGGCGCGACATTTGGAATTCGCCACCTCACCGCCTTATTTCGTTGATGCATTGTCAGGTTCTCGGGGATAAAGATTAAATTGACCTCGCAACATAAAATTTAACCCCGGTGGTGGGAGAGGCCGAGAAAAGGGACAGCTCGTTCGTGATAAACACGTTGCGATGCAGATTAGAAAATAGTATCCGTTACAATACGCTCGCGGTCAGGCTTCGTATCCTTCATCTCCCTTTCTTTTCCACTACCATTTTATTTATCATTTTTCATTTATTTTTTCTATTTTATTTTATTTTTCCACCGACTAGGCTCTCCCTCTAACGCGCATAATCGCTCGTTTCTTTTCTTCTTGCAATAATGCAGCTCACGAGAGCCGCGGTGCGTGAGAGTATTCGAGTTCTTTGGATGACTCAGCGCGGTGCACACGTTGAGGGAGAGAACGGTCTGGCGAGAAACATTGGCTGAAACCGAGAGGATATTGCAGGGGGGAACGGGGATATTCCACGTCCAATATCACGCGTATCGAATTTCGAGTCGTTGCATGTAAGGATTATCGGGGCGGCCAACGGGTATGATTTTCCACCCCATGAACTTGACGCGTCGGGCAGACAGAGAGCGCGAAAAGTTTCATACTATTTTGGTCTTTTCTTTCACTAGACAAGTCAAACATCAAAATTGAGTAGTTTTGAGCATTAAATTTTTCAATCGTAACTCTTTAATTTATTTATACGAGATTGAAGTTTGCATCGTTGGAATGCAACGAAAATGATGTTTTTTTGAATTTCTCCAATTTCGTTTCTCAAATATTCGTTACGAAAATGATTATTTTTTCATTTCTCCAATTTCGTTTCCCAAATATTCGTTACGAAAATGATTTTTTTTGCTTTCTCCAATTTCCTTTCCCAAATATTTGTTACGTCACTAATTATTTTTTAATTCCTTCAATTTCGTTTTCCCAATATTCGTTACGGAAATGACTATTTTGTAATATCTCCAATTTCGTTTGCCAATATTCGTTACGGAAATGATTATTTTTTAATTTCTCCAATTTCGTTTCCCAAATATTCGTTACGAAAATGATCTTTTTTGTTTTCTCCAATTTCGTTTCCCAAATATTCGCAACGAAAATGATTATTTTTTAATTTCTCCAATTTCGTTTCCCAAATATTCGTTACGAAAATGATTATTTTTTCTATTTCTCCAATTTCGTTTCCCAAATATTCGTTATGAAAATGATTGTCTTTTTCATTTCTCCAATTTCGTTCCCAAATATTCGTCACGAAAATGATTGTTGTTTAATTTCTCCAATTTCGTTTTCCACATATTCGTAACGAAAATGATTGTTTTTTGATTTCTCCAATTCCGTTTCCCAAATATTCGTTGCGAAAATGATTCTTCTTGAATTGCTCCAATTTCGTTTTCCCAATATTCGTTACGAAAATAATTATTTTTTTTATTTCTCCAATTTCGTTTCCCAAATATTCGTTACGAAAATGATTATTTTTTTTCATTTCCCAAATATTCGTTACTAAAATGATTATTTTTTTATTTCTCCAATTTCGTTTCCCAACTATTCGTAACGAAAATGATTGTTTTTTAATTTCTTCAATCTTGTCCCCCAAATATTCGTTAGGAAAATATCACAGTATCGTGTCTCTTAGTTTTTGATACTCTTCCACGTAAAAAAATTTCAACAAAATCGAAGGAGGGCACCAAAGTGATGTTCCTCGTGAGTGCTGGAAAGTGCGCGCGACCTTATTTCGACGAGCGAAATCTTTCGATTGACCGGAATTACTTTATCGGCGAAAGTGAACGCTTCCGAGTGTGTATTTGACGGGTTTTAAGCATGCATCGCACGCGACGTCTTCAGTGGTTGGGCGTGTGTCTTTTCATGCGGCAAGAACGTCGAAGCTCCCGAGTGCGAGCTGTATGACACTATGCGAGTTTGCTCGAGTACGACGAGTCGCGAAACTGTCTTGGAACGACCTCGAGAGGTTTTGCGGTACTTGTGACACTATATTTGCGAGTTTTCGATATAATGATTTTCCATTCTTGAAACGAGTACCTACACGAGGGTGTCAGCGTAGGAGTCTAGGCTGGGCCTTGTACGAAAACTTTCCGACCATACCGTCATTCTTGGGCTAATTATGGAATTTGTACCCCTCGATCGTGCTGGTCGACTTTGGATGAGATTGAAGTTTGCTTCGTTGGAACACAACGAAAGTTATTATGTTTCCATTGCTCGAATTTCTTTCGGCGCATCTTCGTTGCGAAAAACCCTCAATCATTTTTAAGGGGTAAGGCCACAGTAGAATTTTCAAAAAATCGATTTTTTTTCTCGCCAAAACGGTGCTTTATCACCATGAAAATAAGTTATTATTCGATTTATAGCAAGAATTTTTTTTTTCACCGACTTTGAGCGTATAACGTAAGCCCACCTCTGGCACGGCCATCGAGTATTTTTCCAATTGGCGTGACAAATAACTTCAACAATTTTCACTCGATTTACTTTAAATTTAAGGAAGTTGAGTCCCAAATCGCAAATGATGATAATATTCTGAAAATTTGGTATGTTTTTGTATGAAGTATTTCAGAGGTCGTGTAAAAATTTCACGACAATTAGGAAGCTCGTTATTGAACAATTAACATTCACAAATTAAATGCTGTCTTATGGAAACTGATGTAATTGTGCAATAAGTTTTTTATTGACCTCTCAATTTTATAATATCTACAATATACTGAAAACAACGGAAACAAAACGAAGTTTAATGATACATTTTTTTTTTGTTTCTTTTAAAAATTGTTCTTAACAAAACGTTAATTTTTTAATAACGAGCTTCCTAATCGTCGTGAAATTTTAACACGACCTCTTAAATACTTCATACAAAAACGTACCAAATTTTCCGAATTTTCTTATCATTTTTTATTTCAACCCTTAAGGAGGTTGAAGTAATGATGATAGAATTCTGAAAATTTGGTATGTTTTTACATGACGTATTCAGGAGGTCATGTAAAAATGTCATGACGATTAAGAAGCTATTTATTGAACAATTAACATTAACATGTTTCATAGGGAATCAACATCATCAAGGCACTTGTTGAATTGGCAAAAAAAGTTTTTTTTAATAATAAAAATGCCGGAATCAAAATACGTAAGAGCATTTCCGTTGCATTCCGACGATGCAAACTTCAAGATCGTGACTTTGGAGCAACTTCGAGTGGAAACGAAGATAACATTTTTGGGTGAGTTTATTGAAGATAGATCGTAATATTTTGTGAATTTCTGGAAAAAAAGAGGAATTTTCGTGAATTTTTTCTAGGAAAACTCGTCCGGGGCTTTCATTTCTTTTACATTGAAGAATATGTTTTTGAGCTTTTTTTTACAATTTTTGTATTGAAAAATGATCAACGTGGTAGTTACAATCGTTTGTGCAGACCGTTGTTTGAAAAACGTCCTTCGCGGTTTTTGCATGAAATTGTCTAGTGTTTGGACGAAGTATTTAACGAAATATTGATTTTTGAAAAAAAAAAAAAAATGCCCACAGTCCGAAGAGAAAGTATCGATTTTCGGTGGAAAAAACCCTCTATTTTCATTGACAAAAAATACTGTGCATCAAATTTTTTCGTTCGAACACTGCTTTTTGATATGTAAGAGAAGTTTGTAAAATTTATAGTTGACCGGTGCAGGAATTTTTACGTAATCGTGTTCACCGATCTTGAAATAGTCATTTTGCGAAAATCAACGCCCATGCCATGATATATCGAAGTTTGCACCTTTGGCAGGCAACAAAAGTTCCGTAGCCCTTTTTTTGGCACATTTAGGCATCGCCTATCACTTATTTTTTTCAGGATCCTTATTAAAGATCATCAGCCTAAATATGAAAGACAACTTTTTGAACGATAATGAAAATGAGGCAATGAGAAAATACAAATGAATTTTCGTTGCATTCCAACCATGCAAACTTCATCACCGTCCCATAAGTCCATTAATTTTGAAGGAATCGACTTGAAGTTTTGAAAGAATATTTGTGAAACGTTATATCTAGAGAATCCGTCGACAACGAAGATTCCATCTTTTAAAAAAAATGCAACTCCACGTAAGCCCTCAAGAAGGTTGGAGCGGTCCATTTTAGTCAAACGTCAGATATTTTTTTTTTCAATGAACCTCAAAAAAATGCATACGAGGTATAGATTTATTCCGTAGATGTTAATTTTTTATAAAATACATAATTATACATTTTCATATTTTCATTACGTAAATAAGAAAATACTTTTGTGTTACTACCAATTTGAAAAAGTATAACCTCATCGATGATTGTTAAGAAAAAAATTGGGTAGCCTTGTTTTTATACGACTCATGATTTTTTTTTTGCAAATCCATAGGTTTCAAAAACCGCTCAACCATTCTCAGGCTCCTTATAAAAAATCTGCAGCCTTAATCTGCAAGATAAGAATTCGATTGATGAAAAAATTGAAGAAACAAATTTGAAAAAAAAGTTCATGTAAACGAAAAATAGACAAAACCCTATCGTCCATACAGGTGTATATTTCAACGATTGTCATACGACGTAATATGCAATAATATTAATTTAGCTCGACACTTCCGTGCACGCCAGTGCATGCACTCACGTACATACGGCCGTGTGCGTACGTGTACACTTCAGGTACGCGAAACGTCGTCAAACTTGTGCGTTTCCTCGTCTTTATCGTGCAGTAAAGAGTTTACATTTGAGTTCGCGACGTTCGAGGGCGTTCGAGTGTGCGTTACAACCGGTTGAATTGAATTCGCATGGCGTCACTCGTTCGCGCGGCTATACAGACGCGTGTAGCCGCGGCTCTCGCAGCTTTTGTGACAGGTAAGTGTACCGTGGCGATTCGGATAGTAAGGTGCTGAGGCGCGGATGCGGAGCGTCAAAGAAGCCCGGCGAGGGAGGGGGGGGGGGGGGTGGGGTTGTAACCCAGATAAGAAAAGAACACTGCATCGATTGTTTCTCGTGAAACTAAACGATACATTCTGCTTTTAAATACACGACAATTCGATTCTCACGCCGTGACTTCTGCATACATGCGATCTGTTAATTGATAATAATAATAATAATAATAATTGAAATGAAAAAATGGAAAAAAACTGCAAAAATTGAAGAAAAAAATTGAACAATGGAAGAAATTGAAAAAAAATTGAAAACTTGAAGAATAAAAATTGAAAAAATTGAAAATTTGAAGAAAAAAAATTGAAAAAATTGGAAATTTAAAAAAAAATGAAAAATTGAACATTTGAGAAGAAAAAATTCAATTGAAAATTTGAAAAACTTGGAAAAAATGAAATAATAATCATTGAAAGGACATAATAATTGAAAAAACTTTTGAATTGAGATTAACTTTTTTATCGAAAAAACTTTTCAACTGGAATAACTCTTTAATTGAAATAACTTTTCAATTGAAATAACTTTGAAATAATTGAATTGCCCGGAGCAATTAAATAGAAATAAAACTGTCAATAGGGCGATCGATCTATAGAACGATAAAGGCTAAAAATAAGCACGACAGATCGACGTGGAAGGAAAATTGAGAAAATAAAATGGACATCCACGTAACACGCAACGTGTATCGAGTGACGGGCGAGCAGGCCAAAAAAGACGCGATGACATTTGCGATTCCGCGAATATATACGCGCGCAAAGGAGATCTATTGAGCGCGTTTTTGTTTTCCGCTCTTTGACGGTACGCATCGTTCGTCGCACAATCGCGTACCGAGCATCGGAGCGTTTCAAGCAAAACGAGAAAAAACCAAGCGAAGACGAGGTAAGAGAAAAAAAAGCTAAAAAAAATCTTTGTACAAGTAATTTAAAGCAGACATTCGCCGTTCGCCTCGAACAAACCGGAAGTAAAACAAATACAGCCGTCACGCCGGTTTCTTTTCTGTCGGTGAGAGTAAGAGGATGGCGGGGAAGGATCGTCGGGGGAGGTCTTTTGAATACACAGAAACGCGACAGATCACGCTATATGTAGGCTTCGTTTTTTTTTTTTTGGAGAAACGAAATAATAGAGTTTCCGTGGAGATGGAATAGACGCAAAGAAACTCACTTTGCTGCTTTGAAACCGGAACTCGTGTGGAAGATAAAAGACAATATTTTTCTCTGTATTGCGAGAGAGCCAATCCAATGGTATTTGTTTTTCGTTTATCTTTAGCTCTTTCTTCCTCTCTCTCTCTCTCTCTCTCTCTCCCGCTCTCTCGCGTGTTTGATGCTAAATAATTAAGGGGGCAGATACCTTTAGGTGAGGAAAAAATTGGCTGATTTTCAGGATTTTTTTTTAAGGATGTTGAGTCCCTATGAAACATGTTAATGTTAATTGTTCAATAAATAGCTTCTTAATCGTCATGAAATTTTTACACAACCTCCTGAATACTTCGTGTAAAAACATACCAAATTTTCAGAATTCTATCATCATTACTTCAACCTCCTTAAGGGTTGAAATAAAAAATGATAAGAAAATTCTGAAAATTTGGTATGTTTTTGTATCAAGTATTTAAGAGGTCGTGTTAAAATTTCACGACGATTAGGAAGCTCGTTATTAAAAAATTAACATTTTGTTAAAAACAATTTTTAAAAGAAATAAAAAAAAATTATCAATAAACTTCGTTTTGTTTCCGTTGCTTTCAGTATATTGTAGATATTATAAAATTGAGAGGTCAAAAAAAAAACTTATTGCAAAGTTACATCAGTTTCCATAAAACAACATTTAATTTGTGAATGTTGATTGTTCAATAACGAGCTTCCTAATTGTCGTGAAATTTTTACACGACCTCTGAAATACTTCATACAAAAACATACCAAATTTTCAGAATTTTATCATCATTTGCGATTTGGGACTCAACATCCTCAAAGGAAAGATTTCTTCACCATTTTGTTGATCAAGTTTATTATAATGTTGCTAAAGTTGATTGTAATGTTGCTCCAGTTGATTTTTATCTCAATGATAATTATAAGACTGATTAAGTGCCTATAATAGTACCCCAGGTACTTGATATTTTTGTGTAAAATGTTTCCTTAATAAAGATGACAATTTTGTCGTAAAATATCGTTGTTTTTCATTTAATTCCATGTATGATGGCCAAAATGTTTTTTTTTTTTCATATCAAAATGATGCCAACGTAACCTTTAAGGGTTACCTGAATTAGAAGATAAATTAGAAGGCCTGGTTTAGAGGGTCCAAAAAAGCGTTTTTTCGGGAATTTTTTCAGAAGGAAAAAAAAAAGTGAGCCCGGTAAACTTTAAGGTATCGCTTCGTGTGTCTTTAAAACATATTTAAAAAAATGTTCAACATGAAACAATAAATGACTGCAGATTTATCACCCTATTCCATGTGCGTCTTGCCACTGGAGTCCCCAGGCGGGGAAGATGCAGCTCGTAATTCTTGATCGAGCCAAATAAAGCAGTAAAATTTTCAATTGTCATATATTTTTCTTCCGGGTGAATTAAGAAAGAGCTGAAAAAATCGTGAAACTATAACTTTTCTCAGGTTTGAAAAAAAATATGTTTCAAAAAAACACTTTAACTTGCTATAAAAATGATTCAACAAGAATTTTTCCACGACTTTTTAAATTCACTTAGAAGAATTTTTCGTACTGAAGAAAATAAACTTTGGTTTGATTCGGTAGGTCGTTTAGTTTTTTTTTTTGCTGTCGCGCCCGCCAATTTGGAAAAATCGTGAAAATGAAAACTGGACAAAACGCGTTTCAAAGTTTTCAATAGGAGGAAATATCAATATCAAATATCAATCAAATCTCAAATATTTACAATTGGCCTCTGTAACTTTTAAAATATATTCTCGGATAGTTTATCTATCGATTCAAGCAATGAAAAAAAAAAAACGATTTTTCGGTCCTTCTAATTCAGGCTCCGGTCTTGATCTTCGACACAGTTGCATTTCAATGCCTTGTCAAAGAAACCCAATGCTCGAGGTTACTTCGAGACTTTAAAAATATAGATAAAATTGTGGGGGGGGGGGGCTCGACTTTCTTATCCATTTGATAGCCAAAGGACACATTGTCCTATTAGAGCAAAGAAAGTTGGAATTTAGGATGTTAAACAAAAGTTACCTACAAAAAACTACCAAAACCAGTTTAAAAAACCTGTTAATAACAAATCATTAAAATCAGCAATTTTGTCCTCGCCCATCTGCCCCCTCAAAGAAGAAGTACTCTAAGAATAAATTGGTCGTGCGCCTGAGTTGTTTTCCAACCAGAAATATTGCTCGAATTGTCGAGGGAATACTTCGTGGTAAAGTCGACTTTGTTCCTTATCTCGATATTGATATTTTTATTTCTCGGTATTTCTCGTATCAGCATGATAAATAACGACGAGCGCGAGATATTTCGATATAATCCTTTCGCAATGATGCGCGATTCCTTCACCTTATCTTTTGGAGAAAACGCCGTGTAATACGTGCCAGCAGAAAATTCGTATTTTCTCCATCATCTTTAAGGGGTTACCCCCACTTGCGATTTAAAAAAAATCGATTTTTTTTATTGCATTTTTTTGAAGTATACGTATCTGAGAATATGTCCTGAAAATTTCAAGTCGATCCGAACAAAATTGACTGAGATATGAGCGTTGAAAGAGAAGAATCCGTGAATTGAAGAACTGAAATTGAAACTTTAAACGCGTTTTTCTCAAAATGGCATTTCTGAAGTCGGTGACCAAGATTACTCGAACACTAATGAACCGATCTTCTTGAAATTTTGCAGGCTTATTTAATACATAACAATGTAGTATTTAATCGTTCGATTTTTTTTTTCGAAAAAAATGGCCTTTTTATAGCCAAAAAACGGCCGTTTTTTTCGTTAAAATCGAACCATTAACTTTGACTGTCCGCCATTTTGTGAAAAATGAATATTTTTTAAAATCCTTCGATTAAAGACTAGTTTATACTTATATTTGACTAAATCCATCCGCATTTTTTTTTCAGATGATCCACTTCGCCGCAATGCTGGTCACCGCAAACCGTGTATATAAAAACATTATTTCATTGACGGCCATTTGCCACTAAACAATGTAATATTTTTCAATAAAAAAATTACTGAAAGTTTTTCAAGATGTGTTCTTTAAGATGGTATATTGATCGATTAAAAAAGTTTTGTAGTTTTCTTTAAAAAAATTCATGAAAAAGGCCTTTTTTATTGCGCTACAAGTGGGGGTAACGCGTTAAGGCCTTAGGCCACAGTAACGGTTATAAAATCATGTGCGAATTTAACAATTTTTTGTCGTATGAAAAAGTGTTTCACTCATAAAATTAATTGCACATCTATTTAGTATTTCGTTTAGTTCCAACGATACGAACTTCGACCCGACGATATTACAGCATTGTTTCCTTTCTTTGTGCAATGAAAGCAAATATCGATGAAAATTGCGTTGCGACAGAAGAAGTATCCCTACGTTTTTCTCAACAAAAGGGAGTTGTGAAGGCATTTCGTTGGGGTTTTATAGTGAAAAAAAAAAAACGTTGCAGGTCTATAAATGCGTTTACTTTGTGTTCGTAATGAATTATTTCTTTTTCACATACCGTGACAGGAAATGTTATGCGTTAATATAACAATGCGTAGGTGAATGTAATGCAGAGAGCTTCTGACCTGCCCTAAATATAAGTCGTTTTGCATTGTATTCTGTCAGCTTCAGGGGGGAAATCCCTTTAGATCCCCGAAAATGAGTCTTTTTTCGTGAATTTTTTAAACGTCATAAAATAATCGCATCATTCAACCACTTCGTTGGCATTAACGCAATAGTGCGTCAAATAATTCGGTGCCCTGTGTGGCATTGACGCAGTAGTGCGTCAACCTTTATTTGCCTGTTTAGCTTGCTCTGATTTGAAATCGGAGTCTCACTCGGGGGTTTTTGGGCTCGCTGAATCCAAATTTGAAGTAAAAATTTGGAAATTCAAAATGCGACGCCAATATGGCGGACAAAAATCAAAAACTCGATTTAGATGAAAATTAGTACTCCGGGATTTTCGAGGTCGCTTATTACGAATCTGAACTTTAAATTTGAAAATTCAAAATGGCGGCGCTAGAATGGCGGACCGAAATTGAAAATTTTACTCGATTTAGACAAAAATTGGTAGTCTGGGATTTTCGAGGTCGCTTATTACGAATTTGAACACAAAACTCAAAAAACTTTAATGGTGGATCTAATATGGCGGACGAAAGTGCAAAAAACAGCTCGATTTGGATAAATCTTTGCGAATTTATAAATCTTGTCACTTCATGTCGAATTCTCTCTGCCGACGAAGGGGTTAAAAATGTTGACATTATCTTATTACAGCTTTCGAGTGTTGAATATTTTTTTAACCAAAACAAAATGGCGTCTTATTTTATTGCAACTTTTAAGTGTTCATTTTTTTTTCTTCTTCGAACAGTACACAATGGTGGCGTTATAAGGTATTCCTTTAGGCGTCTTTTGAAAAACTGCTCATGCCATAGCTCGAAAAGTTGCTGATCGATCTTGCTGAAATTTTTGGAGATTTCTCAGTATTATTGGAGGGATGTTCCTATGAAAATATAAAAAAGTATTAAATTAAAAATTAAGCAGGCTTTGTAATCAAATTTTCATATTTTTGATCATTTACTCGACAATTTTTACCCCAAAAAAGTCATTTGTTTACGCGATAACCGTAAAACTTTAGGTATATCCTTTCAACAATGTTATAGTGAGAAACCTCCCAACATTTCAGCCAGATCGATCAATACGCTTTTGAGCTATTGGCAGTTTTTCACAAGACGCCTAAAGGCATCCCTTACAACGCCGCAATTTGTTTTTGTTTAAAAAAGAAGCCTTTTTTTCGAACACTTGAAAGTTGTAATAAGATAATGTCAAAACTTAAAACGATCCGATTATTACATCACCTTTAACCCTCAATGGTCACACCTGGTGAAATATACTCCAGTCGTTTTTTGACCTGGAATATTTCCAGAAAATTCGGGAAAATGGGACATATTTCTTGCATATTTAAAATCACACTTTTTGAAAATAATCAATATGGTCGTGTAGAAAAGAGACGAAAGTACATTGAAGTATTTTTTTCTAATTTTTCTAATCTTACACACTGCAAAATGATTGGGGTGAATTTATTTAAGAAAAACAAAGCAATATTTTTACATTCGGTTTTTTATGAATGTTAGTACAAGTCTTCAAGTAAATTAAAAAAGAAAAATTTGTAAATTAAAAGTAAAACATTTTTGTAAATTGAAAATAAAAAAATTTTGTAAATTCAAGATATTTTTTTTTTGTAAATTAGAAATAATTTTTTTTCTGTAAATTAAAAATAAATAAAATTTGTCAATTAAAAAATGTACTTTTAGTGTAATAATCAAACTTTCGTATGAACGAGCCGCGAGGCAGTAAAAACACACATTCACATGAACACATCAATATCTATCCCATAAAAGTATAAAGACTCCAGAATCAATGAAATAATACAATACTGTAAACTTGAATGTCAGTAAAAACCTCGTTGACAGAGAGAGGAAATCACTGGCATTTTTTATTTACGTATTCTCGTAAAAAATAAACGACAATTTTCTGCAAAATGGTTTTTCACATTAAAAATAAGCAAAAAAAAAATCGTTGCATTCCAACTGAAAATTTCGACGTCTTAATTAAAGATCCCACGAGGTCCCGATAGCTGGGATCAATTTTCGACGAGATCCACACAGGCGCCGTGAGAAAAGTAATTGGATAAGGCTGGAGTGAAAAAACTACCGCCTGCATTTCGTATACCGAATTACAGAATCAAACGAGTCCCTCCTCAATCGATAATTCGCCGACGAGCACGCGATAAAAAAGAACCCAGCGATGTGTGTGTGTTTGGGCTACATCTATCCAGGTGGGTGAAAAAATTGTATTTTCCAAAAATATTTTTATTCGATAGTATCGTCCTTTAGCTATATACCCTGAAAGTTTCATTGAAATATTCCTAAAATTGAATGAGCTACAGCTTCTAACAGTCGGCTGGGCGAGAGGCAGCAGCACCATACTTCAAACTTCAATCGCATTTTTATCGAAACACTGTTTTCAAAATCGGTGGACATGATATCTCGAGAACCACTTGACGGACTGTTTCCAAATTTACAGGAGATGCGACGAGAAACACGTGAAGGTCGTTGACGATCTCACTTTTCCAATATCGACCTTCACTTTTCAATAGTTGCGTAAAAACGAAAACTTTTTTCGTAGATTTTCCACGCTGGAGTTTCAATTAATCGCCACGTTGTTTAAAAAAATGTTTAGAAAAACCGACGATCGTCAACGACTCGTATTTATTGTTAGCTCGAATAACCCGTTTGGTTTTTCAATTTCGGCTGGACTGTTTGAACTGGAGAGTGTCCACCGCCAAACGTCGCGAAACAAATTTCATCTGCCGGCGGCCATGTTTGGGTTTTTTTGTATTGTTTTTTAAGGCTCTCAATATATGTACCTTTGTGCTTAAAAAAACGCGTTTCTTTTGCACCAACCGTTTCCCAAAAAATCGGAATTTGCCTTTTTTCGGGCCCCTTAAAGATTCCCGACTTCACCATAAACGCGAAGTGCATTGGTGAGAAAAAAAAGCATGCACATCGAGTATTATCTCCTCACCTGGTTCAACGACGTGGGAATAATGTCCGGTGTCTGCGGCAGCATTTTTCAAACAAAAACACACTATCACACGCGATGACCTCTGAGCGCGCACGTTCTCGACCAGTCAAAATCCTCGAGTAACCCAGGGCTTTTGGGCGTCGCACGAAAACTCAGTCATAATTCGATCGAACGTTGAAACACGAGAAACGATCCACAGCTTCCGAAAACGCACAACACACCTTCGAGCTTTCGTCACGATAGATCGATAACTCGCCGCGCGGCCACTTACTGCACAATTTACTCCGCCTTCCTTTTCCGTATAATTCGTGATTATTCGGCACGACGAGAACGACAAAACGCGGTCGAGAACTTGCTCAAAGTTCCGCTGTCAAGTGGACGGTGTTCTTTCCCTCTGACAGTCGACGCGAGGGGGCGATGAGGAGGAACGATAAGTGACAATTTAATTGATACGAAAGAAGAACGAAGAGAAATCGAACGAGACGCGAGGCGCTAACCCATGCCCTTCGAGGCTCCACGCGAGACTGTCGGGCCGGGTGGGGCGGTGGAGTCGCGAAACTCGCCGGAGCCGAACTAAGCCGAAGTGCCTCGAGAGCTCCCGAGCCTTTCCCCCCACCATCGCGCTGGCAGCCCCAGGTATTCCCGCTGTTCGATCATCGTCGTGTTTTCATTTTCTTTCTTTCCTTTTGTTTTCTTTGGACCGAGTAATGGTATTGACCGACTCACCTCTTTCTCTCTCTCTTTCCCGGACTTCGAGAAATTATAATAACAGGACATCTTTGAAATACTCATGGTTTTGTAGAAATTACGAATTTGCAGAAATTGTCGCGTTCGTAGCTTCGTTTTTTAGAGCTGAAATTCACGCTCCGTTGTCGCACGAGATCAAAGCCGTTCACCATCCAAGCAAAACGGTGTTTTGTTTGCAAACTTCTTTACGACCTTTAAGGGGGAGATACCTTTAGGCGGGGAAAAAAGTTGCTGATTTTCATGTTTTTTTGAAGAAGGAAAGATTTCTTCGTTATTTTTAAGACTTAGGGTATGTTTTATTACTATTTTTGGCTGTTGCGTGGTATTTTTTTTAATAATCTTTAAAAATGGCAGATGTATGGCACGGTCTTCTAAACTACACTCTTAAAACTGGCGTGACGTATAGCTGAAAAACTAATCGACCGATTCTGATGAAATTTGGTATAAATCTTTGTAACCTCATCATCTGAAACATGATCCTAGATGTTTTTGAAAATAAAAAAAAAGGTTTTTTTAAATTGAGGTATGTAGCAATTTTTCGGAAAATTGATCGATTTTCGATATTTTTCACTTTTTCTTGGTTGGAAAGGAAAATTTTCGTTGGCTTTTTCTCAGATTAAGCCCCTGCCATACCTCCGCCATTCTTGAAGATTAATAAAAAATAAAACATACTCTAAGTTTCAAAAATGGATTCATAACACTGGCTTCGTGTGTTATGAATTTTTATAACACTCATCGTGTGTAGTCAAACATAAAAGTTTCATAACACTGTCATTGTGTGTATTTTATATATGAAGTTATATGAAGAACGCTACATGAAGACCTTTTTTAACTATATAGAAAAGTTTTTTATTTCAAATTTATTAAGGGGATTCGGGACGACTTACGATATTATACTTACGGTATTATACATTTGATTCGAAATTATACAGTTAATTCTTTGCCATATACTGATTGCATCCTCCAAATTTTTAATCGATCGTTTACTATAAAATTCACAATTGAAGAAACACTTTTCAACATAGGTACATGCCTACGGTCATCGCTAAATGACAGTTTTACGCACGAAATAGTGTGAAAAAATCTTATGAGAAACTGTAAAATCACTTGCTTACATTACTTACTTAAATTACCCGTTACTAATTGAATACTTATTTATATTACTTACATAATACTTACTTACTTATATTACTTACACAATACTTACTTATATACTTATATACTTATATACTTATATACTTATAATACTTATATACTTATAATACTCATATACTTATAATACTTACATACTTATAATGCCCACGTATCAACCCTAAATTTTTCTAATCGTTTTTCTGCCGTTATTTTCAAAGATAGGGGGTTGCATGTCAGTTAACTTTATACGTATTTTGTTACTCCAAACAACTTTTGTTCGAAACATTTTTTCATCGGGCTATTATCTATCGAGATACGACGATTTTTAGGTTTTCAACCCCCATTTCTAAGGGTTGGGGCGAGTTGAGGGGCAACATTTCATTGGGGCTACTTTCAGTACGTAACCATATAGGTTCAGTAAAAAATTCTAATACTGCGCTAAAAGTGCTGGGTTTTCGTCTCTTTTATCGGACTAGAAGGATGGTTCTGAAGCAGAGGTGCCTTGGAGCTTCTTAGGCTGCTTGTATTGGTGAGCACGTATAGATGGAATGCGTCCCCTCTCACCTGTTTAAAGCAATGCGATAACGAGTGGATTACGTCACGCCGATAGAGGCCGAGAATACTATACGTTGTAAAAGTGTATAATATAGCGGGGATTTGATGACTCAGCTTCCCGACGAGACACTCACGGCCGGTACGTACGTTGAATTCGGCTGACGAACCGTGCAGAGGCCTCGAGCAATGTGGCTTGACTCCTCGTTGCCGGAACGAACCGATACGAAGCACTTCGTCACATATCGAATCCGTCGAGTTCTACATTTCGACGAATCTCTCCCGTAGGTGTTCGCGCGCCTACGCTTTTATTTCTTTTCCTGGAACGTCCATTCGTCACGGAAACGTCGCAACGTTAGGTAATTTAGGCGAGTTCGGAAAACGAAAATTTCGCCAAGGAAATGCGGGAGTTTCCAAACAAACCCAAACAAACCTAAACAACAAACAAGACACAAACACAACACGCTAAACAAACCCAAACAACATACAACCCAACAAACAAACCCAAACAACAAACAAAACACAACCCAAACAACACACAACCCATCAAACAAACTCGAACAACACACCAAACAAATCCAAACAATAAGCAACATACCAAATGAACCCAAACACACAACACAACATAACACAGTAAACCCAAACAAATCGAAACAACAAACAACACACAATACACAACACAACAATCCCAAAAAAGTCCAAACAATAAACAACACACAATATACAAAACAACAAACCCAAGCAACACATAACACACAACACAGCAAACCCAAAAGCACACAACCCAAAAAACAAACCCAATCGACGAACAACACACGACCCAACAACAAACAACACACCACACAAACCCAAACACACAACGCAACAAAGCCAAACAACAAACGTCACGCCATACACAACACAACAAACACAAACAATACACAACACAACAAATCCAAACAACACAGAATACACAACACAACAAACAGAATACACAACACCTCAAACACACAACCCATCAAAGAAACTCGAACAACACACCAAACAAACCCAAACAATGAGCAACACACCAAACGAACCCAAACATACAGCACAACATAACGCAGTAAACCCAAACAAATCGAAACAACAAACGACACACAATACACAACACAACAATCCCAAAAAAAGTCCAAAAAATAAACAACACACAATATACAAAACAACAAACCCTAGCAACACATAATACACAACACAACAAACCCAAAAGCACACAACCCAAAAAACAAACCCAAACAACGAACAACACACAACACAACAAAGCCAAACAACAAACATCACGCCATACACAACACAACAAACACACAATAAACAATACAATACACCACACAACAAATTCAAACAACACAGAATACACAACACAACAAACAAGCCCAAATAACACATATTATACAACGCAAAAAACAAACCAAAACAACACACACTAAACAACACAACAAACAAACCCAAACAACAAACAGTACACAACAAAAAACCCAAATAACACACAATACACAACACAACAAACAAACCTAAACACACAACACAACAAACAAACGCAAACAACACACAACACATCAAACAAACCTAAACACACAACGCAACAAACAAACCCAAACAAACTACAACCTTCCCGCCGTAAAGTGCGTAAGAAGATAATATAAAAACTAACGGAGTTTAGCAAAATGTACTTATCGGAACATTATCCCATTTTTCTCGAAACAGAATGATTTTCGACAAAAACTGTACGGAACATAAAATATCAATATTTTTATAGGCTACAAGTTTTGTGGGAAACATTTTGTTCTAAGACCAACATTTATTAAAATTGAGTAGAAAAACTTCTGAAAAAATAGTTTTTGTGAGTTTTGAGGTTGAAAATCAAATTTGCCTATGAAAATCGATTTGGGTATTTTCACTATCATATTTGTGATCGGCGAGTCAAAATACATGGGTACACGATATTCCAAATTAATCGGAGGTATGTCCTTTTCGGAACTACACCTCATTTTGAAATAGAAAAGACTTTTTTTTTATTTCAAAAACATCTAGGGTCATGTTTTAGACAATGAGGTTGGAAGAATTTCCACCAAATTTGATCAGAATCGGTCGACTAGTTTTTTAAGTATACGTCACACCAGCTTTGAAAATGCACTTTAGAAGACTGTGCCATACCTCCATCACTTTTGAAGATTAATGAAAAAAAATACCATGTAACAGCCGAAAGTAGTAATAAAACATACCTTGAGTCTCAAAAATGGTGAAGAAATCTTTTCTTTGAGAAAAAAACCATGGAAATCAGCGTATTTTTTCATCACCCAAAGTAGCTCCCCGCATAATAACACGTGCAGCTTTTCCTTGCGAATTTTTCTTTTACGAATTTAGCACCGTGACCGTTACTTGCATCGTTGGAACATTTCGCAGAGAGAATCAATTTCGCGCCGGTTGAGCAGGTTCGAAGTTCCTTCTCCTTTTATTGCCATTATTATTATTGCTATTATTATTATTACTATTACTATTATTATTATTACTATTATTATTATTACTATTATTACTATTATTACTATTATTACTATTATTACTATTATTATTATTATTATTATTATTATTATTATTATTATTATTATTATTATTATTATTATTATTACATCCTCGTAAACTCGAAAGTCTCGATTCGATTCCCCCGGCATTTCCGACATCCTGGAGCACATATGTAGCCCGTTTTATTGATGAGATTTTTTTTATTGCTCCGACCCTGGCGTTCGGGACAATCGACGGTATGTTACCATTTGATTCAAATTTACACAGTACATTCTTTGTCATATACTGCACCTTCTGAATTTTCAATGGATCGTCTACACCGTTTCTATAAAATTTTCAATTGAAGACACACTTTTTAAGGGCGACGATACCGTTAAGCGAGGAAACAATTTGCTGATTTTCATGATTTTTTTAAGAGGAAACATTTCTTTATCATTTTTATTTTCATTTATCTTTGAAAATGGCGGAGGTATAGCACGGTTTTCTAAACTGCATTATCAAAACTGGCGTCACGTACAGCTAAAAAACTAATCAACCGATTCTGATGAAATTTCGTATGAATCTTTCCAACCTTACTGTCTAAAAAGTGTTAAAATGCAACAAAAATGTTTTTGAAAATGAAAAAAAAGTACTTTTTCATTACAAAATTCAGCGATTTTTCGGAAAATTCAACGTTTTTGTTTCGAAGCGTACCATTTAATCGATTTTCGATATTCCTCACTTTTTCTTGGTTCATATTCGGCGCGTGAGTTTTGATGAAATAAACATCGTCGTTAATTTTTTTTTCACAATAATCCCGCCGACGCTACGCGTCACGCCGTTTGACGACATCCACCGCAATCCGTTTAGAACATGCCATACATCCGCCATTTAAAAATATTAATAAAAAAAATACCATGTAACATCCAAAAGTGGTAACAAAGCATACTCTAGGGCTCAAAAATCGTAAAGACACCTTTCCTTTTAAAAAAAATATGAAAATCCGCAATTTTTTCCTCGCTTAAAGTCATCCCCCCCTTAACCAGAAACGCGAAGCGTAGCTTCGTACATTCAAATGGCAGTTTTTCGCGAATTATGTATTACTAAAACTACCTAAAATTTTACCTAAAAATTACCTAAAACTTTCGTTCGTTGAGAATTTTGAAAACGTTCCTCTACCGACATTACAATATCTTTCCGTAGTAGGTTTAAAAAAACCACGCCCGTGTCAGAGCACAAGTAGAATAGTCGAATGAATTGTAAATGGAAAGAAATCCCGACCACCGTCGAAATTACAATAGTAAGCTGACACAAGAACTGGACGAAGCCGGTTGGAAGATTCTTCGCGGGAATTTAGTCTCAGAGACTACTAATTACGTTGGCCTAATTCTTGTTGGAGATTCCATCGGCGGCGTCTCCCCATCCGTGTTACTTATTCTCCCCGTTGCTCGAGCGATTTTTCGCAAGCTTTGACTCTCGGTTCGGCACGTTTGAGCCCCCAGCAAGGTCGCCTGGGCCTCAACCCTCGTTTCGGCGATTTGACCCACACGACTTCAACACGGAGAGTCTCGCTGTTACGAGCCGACTTGTGAGAACAGGCCCGAACGAGTTTCGGCTCAATGAAACAAAGACAAAAAGAAACACGAGAAAAAGATTAAACACGAAATGCGCCGGGAGGCTGGATGCGCCGATCGAGCAAATTGCTACCTTGCTTTTTATACCGTAAAATGTACGCATGGTAACTTCGTGCCAATTCGTCCACCTAAAAATCTTAAATGCCCTGATAAACTTCGGAAATTTGCTTTGAATTATTTTCCACTGATGTACCAATTATCTCTCTCGCTCGCTCTCTATCTTTCTCTAGCTAAACCCAAACAATCACCTATCAACAAGGTGGCGTTTTAATCGTGTCTTCGCCATACGAAAGCTTGACGACCGAAACAAAATTATAGGGAAAGAATTTGCAAACTGTTCTTTTCTACCTACACAATGTTTCTGCTAATAATTGATCAATAAGAAGTGCCAATAATTGGGGCCTTAAAGTGCCAATAATTGGGCCCTAAAAGCGCCAATAATTGGGCCCTTAAAGCGCCAATAATTGGGCCCTTAAAGCGCCAATAATTGGGCCCTTAAAGCGCCAATAATTGGGCCCTTAAAGCGTCAATAATTGGGCTCTTAAAGTGCCAATAATTAGGCCCTTAGAGTGCCAAAAGTTGGACACTTAAAGTGCCAATAATTGGGCCCTTCAAGCGACAATAATTGAGCCCTTGAAGTGGAAATAATTGACCTCTTGTAGTGCCAATAATTGGGGCCTTAAGGTGCCAAAAAAGTGGGCCCTTCAAGCGCCAATAATTGGGCCCTTGGCAGGCCAATAATTGGGCCCTTGACGTGGAAATAATCGGGGCCTTAAAGTGCGAATAGTTGGACGCTTGAAGGGCCCTTCAAAGGCCAATAATTGGGCCCTTGAAGTGCCAATAATTGGGGCCTTAATGAGCCAATAGTTGGCCGCTTGAAGTGCCAATAAGTGGGCCCTTCAAGCGCCAATAATTGGGCCCTTCAAAGGCCAATAATTGGGCCCTTCATATGCCAATAATTGGGCCTTTGAAGTGGAAATAATTGGGCCCTTGAAGTGCCAATAATTGGGGCCTTAATGAGCCAATAGTTGGCCGCTTGAAGTGCCAATAAGTGGGCCCTTCAAGCGCCAATAATTGGGCCCTTCAAAGGCCAATAATTGGGCCTTTG
This sequence comes from Ophion costatus, assembly GCA_951751655.1. Classification (NCBI taxonomy): domain Eukaryota; kingdom Metazoa; phylum Arthropoda; class Insecta; order Hymenoptera; family Ichneumonidae; genus Ophion; species Ophion costatus. The sequence continues at coordinate 41,437,043 of OX632359.1, read as the reverse complement.
AAGTGGAAATAATTGGGTCCTTGAAGTGCCAACAATTGGAGCGTAGTAGTTGGTCGTAATAGTTGGCCGCTTGAAGTGCCAATAATTGGGCCCTTCAAGCGCCAATAATTGGACCCTCGGAGTGCCAATTATTGAGTCCTTAACGCGCCAATAATTGGGCACGTTGCCTCACATAGGATATTTTTTCCCTTAAACTATCATACCTCAAGAGCATCAGCCTAAAATTGTATGAAAAAAAAATTGAAAATTGCAAGAGTTATCATGTGTTAAGTAAAAAAAGGCTTTTTCACGCTTGACGGCTTGCTGATTTTTTCCCGTCATTTTAAAACTTCATTGAATCATAACACCGAGAATAACACATTCTAGATTGTTCAAACTAATATCCTGAATTTTCGTGAGTCATTCGGATACATCCTTAGAAACCCGGATGGGGTCATTTCGACCCCCTGTTACATGTTACAGCCAGGACGTATGCGCCCGCGAAGAACTAAAATAAAACGAATAGAAACTTAATATTTTCAAATAAGAATACAAATCTAATGGTTCGGTAGGAAACAAATAGAAAAGAATTTTTTTTTAAGAAAACGATTAAAAATTCAATGTTTTGAAGGAAAACGAATGAAGATTGAATTCACCTCAAGTATCTGAGAAAAGAAATAATCGCGCATAAGCGTGGATTAGTTCTCACGTCACCGACGGAACGATTAATTGGAGAGGAGAGAGACGGAAGCCTGCGGTCTCGGGATTCGAGTCATGTGCGTTAGTACCTTCCATCGATAGATGCAGTAGGTGCGGAGGAGGATTTGTGTGCCTCGATGTATCCAAGTGTATACCTCAGCTTATACCTATACGGGTATATTCGCTTGTGTGTGCGAATGTCCGCGTATATACCTTTATCGTGGCGAAGCGTGCAACCGGCTCTTTACAAGTACTGTTGTTGTCGGTGCTGGACGCGATGGTCTCGTGAGGAGACTGCGCGAGAAAGGTAACCGGTAGCGACGCCCGGAGATATTCCGGTTGCCGTTGAATAAATTTAACCCCGAGGCAAGGCCGATCCAGCGACCGCCAGACTGGCGTCGATGCTTTATTTATAACAGCCCCGCAAAGGATATAAAAGAAAATAAGACTTTATATCTCCCTTTCTCCCGTTTCCACAAGATCATCAGTTTGCTGCTTTTTGCGGCCGGGGCTCCGAAGAAGGCAAACGCAAGGTCCCCGCACGCTTCTTCCGCAAGACGCTAGCTCCGCGGTACAAGTCGACGAGTTCTCGAATTCAAACAGTAAGTGATATGCATACACGGAGAGAATTTTTAAGTAATTTTTACTGTGAAATCACAGTAACTCGGTGACAAATGTACAATTCTTCAGGTTTTTAGGAAATAAATTGTAAATTTTCATGGAAATGAATTAAAATTTACTTTTGCGTAACAGAAATTTAAAATATTTTCCAGAATTTTTACTGAAATGAATAGTAAAATTTCATGAAACGTAAAGATTACGACAATAAGTTAAAAAAGTGCTAATATAAATGAAATTTTTCAGTGGAACATTGAGAAATTTGCGTGTTTTCCATAAAAATTTAAAAAAGGAAACCGAAGTTTTCCGTGCGTCCACCGGAATTTTACGTTTTTTATAGTAAAATCAGTTAGGGCTAGGTCGCCTGACCGTACGCGTGAGCTCTGTGTGCGAGCGTGCGTATACGTGAACGCAAGCTGGGAGAGTGTGCCTTGTGTATGACGCAGTATGACGAGCACGAACGACGCCGACCCGCGTTGTTTAGCAACAGCGGTACCGCGCATGCGCATTATAGTACGAAGCATGGGCCAAGAAAGCCTCGTGGTCTCGTGCAGTCTAACGTGTTCTACGCAGTTCTACGCAAGAAAACAAAGAAACGTGAAAAGAAACTTCGATAAAGGACGTCTACAATGGTACGGAAAGATGATATGCTAAAATAAGTAGCAATCAAGGACACAAATGTTCAGAAATACAGTATATAGAGTATTTATTTAATCATAGGGAATTAATTTTTCGCTAGGGATTTTAGAAATTTCAAGTTTGTCCAGGTTATTTTTACTGTAGAAACTTGGAATTTTTGAGGCAGCCCATTGTTAAAATTCTACATGATAATGTGTCAGAATTTGTACTGAAAGAAATGTAAAAAATTATGCTACTTGCTTAAATTTTTACATGAATGAAAGCAAAATATTAAAAGCTAGTGTCAATTTTTGACTATGTGCACATTTGTCACCGGTTTTAAATTTTTAATGTAATTTTTACGGAGATTTCACCGTAAAAAATACTTAAAAATTCTCTCCGTGTATTTATACGTACATGCGTGTGGACGTATGACATTTTTTCTTACCGCGTGGCAAGGGAAGCTGAATTTTAATTTTTTAAATACATCTGGTGCGGAAATTGCATTGGGAATTGGGTCGGGTCCGAAAAAATGTTTGCTAATTTTATTGGGGACCTAGCCCGGAACTATACGGGCTCCGAAAGGGCGATCGTACTTTCTCACTTGTGAGGACCCTTGGAGTTTCCATAAGGGGTCTTCTCACTTTAGACGCTAAAAACGTTTATATTATAGATATTGATATAAAAATATTATTGATATAAAAAATATTAATTAATATTAGCTTTAGACGCTTAAGACGTTTATATTATAGATATTGATATAAAAATTGTTACACTCAATAAATACACTTTCGAAACATATTTAAAAAAAATTATTTAAGTCACTATTTTATACCGAAAGTTGTAACGAAATTTTACACTGAAAATTCATTCCTTAAGTTCAAATACCTACAACTTTTGAATAAAACAATATTTTTAAAATTCCGTACGTACTTTTCTAGGTATTCTAATGTAGGTTGACGAGAATTTTTGTTTTTTGTTGTGGGGAAAAAAAAGTGTGGATGCTAAATGTCACGCCGCGGAGCGCCTAAAAAAAGATAATACAAGATAATATTAGTACTCGGCCATTTTGTACATTGAAAAAAAAATATATATATATGGTTTCTAACAGCTTGATATTCATACTAAATAGATGTGTAATTAATTTTATGAGTGGATCACTTTTTCATACGAAAAAAATGGTTAGATAGGCACATGATTTTATACCCGTTTTTAAAAACTTTTTTTTTCATATTAACGCTATTTTTTTTTAAATCAATATTTTGCAAAATCCCTATACGTACTGGACTAGTTTTTTATATCCACTTTCAAAATATTTTTCGTCTTTTGTTCTAGCTTGAAAATCATCACCTGTGCGAATACACCCGTAAAGGACTATGAAAAAAAGTAGTTTTCTTTCATCGAGTAGCGCGCCGCCATTTTGTTTCAAAATAATTTAAAAAAAGAAATTTCTTGTGCTTTAAGACTTGTACTAACATGTATAAAAAACCGAATTTAAAAATATTGTTTTGTTTTTCTTAAATAAATGGTCAAAAATGACCCTTGATTTTGCCCTTACAAAGGCATATTCCCCCTTAAATAGAATCGTTTTCTGACATCTTCATTGCAGCCTGGCCGAAACATTTCCGAGCGTAATCGCGCGCCTTCTCGAGAACAGCTCGGAAAAAATCTCGCGCCCCGAAATAATAATCGTCACTGCTCTCCACGCAAGGGCGAAAATGTAATTATTGTGCAGCAAACACGCGTCGCCGCGGATAAAAAATTTCAAGTTCCTTGTGCAATTTCCGGTTGGTAATTTACCAACCGGATCGGCAAAAGGCAAAAAAAAATGCCTGGAAAACGTCATGCCACTTTTCGTCGAAGCTTCATAACCCCTTTGAAGGTTAGTGGAAAGGGATCGTATCAATTTTTTCATCTAGCAAGGAGTAAAATAATATATATCTACCTGGGCAATTGATGAAAATAACGTTCGCTTTAATCGTGCGCATACCTATATGTATGTATGTACGATGTTTGATGAAAAAAAATGGTTGCAAAATTTGAATCAACGAACGTGAATTTTTTAAAAATTATTTGCACATATTAAGGAAACGTGCGGACTTACGTTTTCTTCACTAACAAGAATTATATGATCGTTTTCATGCACCTGCATTATATATATATATATATGATATATATTATATAATATTATATTATATAATATAATATAATATATTATAAATATTATATAATATATTATATTATAATATAATATATATAATATATATTATATAATTATAATTATTATATAATATGTATAATATTAGAGATATATATATACATATATTCCCCGTTTGATTTACACGTGATAAATTAACGTTTTCTTTTCCAACGCAAACCATTTTCGATAGATACAATCAATGAGTGGTCTGGACCAATCAGTGAAACTATTATTTATAGTAGACGGATTTATAACCCCGAATTTAAGCCTTTGTAATCATGCATCCTTCCTTTTCAATCTTCGAAACTTGTTGATCAAGATTGAATAGAAAGAACGCATGATTACAAAGGCTTTAATCTAGGGCTATAAATCGGTTTGAATAATTTATAAATCGGATCCGGTTTAAATAATTAAACGGTTGTAAATCCGTTTAATATATATACACGGAGAAAAATACGGCCTCGAAATCTAATACTGGTTGCCAGAATGCTAATATTCAGTGGTAGAAAAGTATAGCAGTTTACTGCCAGTTCGGAATTATTATACTTGTCGTTATAGAAGTGTAAAAATGATTCTCCCACGTATAGTAAAAATGATGCGTGTATATTGCATTTGAAACTATTCTCGCATAGGCGCGAGTCCTATATGCTGTGTAGTAAAAATAATACGTGCTTTGTAAAATACCAACCTTTATTACACGCTATATGTTCATATGGATTTTACTATAGGTATAGCATGAATCTTCGTGTACGTATAGATTTCTCTATACGCATAGCATTAATCTTCGGCGTATAGCGAAAAATATAACGAAGTTATTATAGTAAAATGTCACTCATTATACCGTACTTTTTGTAGAATACTGGAAACTAATTGTTCCAATCACGTGGGCAAAATATTTTTTTAATACTACAAAAAATCACAATATGCCGAATAAAATGTATTATTTGTATCAGTTTACGTGCCATATCGTAGGTTAAAATTTTAATTTCTTCATTATTACTATACCATAATTACAATTTTTATCTTCTATTCAATACTTTTTGATATTTAATGATATTTTTTTTAGAAGCATAGTATTCATAGAATTCTAAACTTCGAGGCCCCTGTTTTTTCCCCTATATATACATAAGGGGTCCTATTATCAATCGATAATTCTGCAAATGTCGATAGGTCAGATCATGTCCTACTATATGCTGGCATTTCAGTTTAGTAAAAGTCCCACCTTTTTCGAGACAAAAATCATCTGCTCTTGATTTTTCGCATGCTATTTCTACAAATGATAACTCTTTTCGCCCCGGATGAAAAAAAATACTCTTGGTTATTTGTTTTATCTGGAAAAGTCGTATTTTTAACCTTAAATGCTGAGGAAACTTTATGAAAAAATATTTTATGCAGAATTTTCATACAAACCAATTCTAACATCTGACTTTGATAGCCTGCGGTGTAAAAAAAGTCTACTACGCATATCGAGCCAATGACTTTAAAAAGTTGCTTAGTTATTGTCGATTCGTATCATTTGTAAAAATGGCATGAGAAAAACGAAAAGCAGACGATTCTTTTTTAAAAATAACGTAAAGAACGAAAATCTCGAACACTGTGGAACTTTCGCTGAACTGCAATTCCAGCATATAGTAGGACATGATCTGAACTATCGACAGGATTATCCATTCGTAACAGGACTCCCTGTGTATTCTCCGCAAAGATTACGCTCAGCAAGAGGCGAAGACCGTGCCGAAATTCGATTGAAACGAAATGTCCAAGAAATGCGAAGATCGGCTGGATGATAAAGTTTGCGAGCGAAAAACTTGTCGAGGCAGATCAGAAATGCGAAGATCCCTGTCAAGGGCTTCTCGGTCTAATGAAAAATCTTCGGAAAGTCACGTTTTTTCGTCGAGAAGGACCGTAAAGCCGAGGCGGGCATGCCTTAAGGCAAAAAACTGCACGCGCTTCTCCAGCAAGTGTGGAAACAACGACGTTGGACCATCCGTGAAAGAGTCGAGGTGAGGCTATGAAGTACGAATATGATGATATTGTCGTCGAAGTCTTAAGGATGTTGAGTCCCTATGAAACATGTTAATGTTGATTGTTCAATAAATAGCTTCTTAATCGTCATGAAATTTTTACACGACCTCCTGAATACTTCATGTAAAAACATACCAAATTTTCAGAATTCTATCATCATTACTTCAACCTCCTTAAGGGTTGAAATAAAAAATGATAAGAAAATTCTGAAAATTTGGTATGTTTTTGTATGAAGTATTTAAGAGGTCGTGTTAAAATTTCACGACGATTAGGAAGCTCGTTATTAAAAAATTAACATTTTGTTAAGAACAATTTTAAAAAGAAATTTAAAAAATGTATCAATAAACTTCGTTTTGTTTCCGTTGCTTTCAGTATATTGTAGATATTATAAAATTGAGAGGTCAAAAAAAAACTTATTGCAAAGTTACATCAGTTTCCATAAAACAACATTTAATTTGTGAATGTTAATTGTTCAATAACGAGTTTCCTAATTGTCGTGAAATTTTTACACGACCTCTGAAATACTTCATACAAAAACATACCAAATTTTCAGAATTTTATCATCATTTTCGATTTGGGACTCAACATCCTTAAGGCCTTGTATACGCGATTTCGCCGATTTTCGAAGGTACTTCTCTAGGCGCGGTTAAAAAAAAATGACGCATATATTGACAACATTTTTTTACAGATCATTTACGCACATGATAAGTATATGTAAAAAAAATCAGAAATATTAACAAATGGCGGAGACATAACATAATAAAGCAATGTATTTTTTTGCGCGCGTGTTGATGGTGAAAGTTCTCGGCATCGATGTGGGTGTCTGAAAAAAATGAACATATTTATAATTGCATAATGAATGTATCTTTAGTGTGAACCAATAAAATTATTTTTTTTTAAATTATTATAATAAAAATCCGAAACTTAACATTTTTTATTCAATTTTCTGTGGGTATTTTATTTTTTATATTTTTTTGTGTCATTGAATTTTTTGTTTCTGTGGTTCAGGCGATAGGTGATGGTACTAAGAATATGTTGTAAAAATTTCAAAGCGATCTGAACCTTCGTTCAAGAGTTAGAACTTTCGCAAGGTTCAAAAAAGTGAATCGTGGAAAAACGGTTTTGAAGTTGGCGGTGGGGCGCGCCGCGTGGTATCTATGCTACGCTCTAAGTGCTGTAACTTTAACAATTTTTCGAATTTTTCAATTCTGTAATGCTTAAAATATTCCTCACCGTTCAGGCTAATGGAATAAAAAATAATTAAAAAATGAAAAATTTTGAAGATTTTCGCTTATATAAGCCCTTGATGAAACGATTGTCCATAAGATGAAACGTGTCTCTCATTATTATCTCTTATCTATCTTATTATGACTCTGCTTATTCCGATCCGCCGTCATCTCCACTATCGCTATCTCTATCGCACCTATATTTGTTTTACGTCATCTCAAGGTGATGAGTAAGAAGCTCTCTATATGACAAAAACGCGTACGAGCCAGGCGATGTAGAGCCGGACAGGTGGAATCTCCTTCTCAGGTGTCTCCTCCTAGGGTGTCTTTCACATCCACCTCAAAAGACAAAATGCACCAAAAATTGCGGAAAATGATTTTTTTTTTCGAAATTAGACAGGCGGTGGGCTTTACTATTGAATAATTGGATGAAAAAGGATATTGATGGAGTTTGCAGCGTTCGAACGCAACGAAAATTCGTTCTAAATTTTCTATGTCTGTATTTTTATGGCTGTGTGATTTTTTTTCGGCAGACTAGGGTCCTAGATCTCGAATACGGATACGCAGAAAAAATGACTTTCGTAGCCTGAATCAGCCAAAAAAAGTTGGGGTACGTAAAAAAAAAGTTCCAAAAAGTTAGTGTGAATTTTTAAAAAATTTCCAAAAAAATTGAGTGTCTTTTGTAGCCTAAATCAGCCGAGAAAAGTGAGCAATTAAAGAAAGATTTAAAGGGGGTGGTATTTATATTCAAAAATGGTAAATATCAGGTTTCCTTCAAGCAACAAATGATCGCTGCTTTGCATAATTTTTTGCAAAGAGAAACGACTTCGTCATCATTTTTGAGACTTGGAGTAGGCTTCATTACTTCTTTCGGCTGTTACATGGTATTTTTTTAAGTCAATTTTTAAAAATGGCGGTGGATGTTGTCAGTCGGCGTGACACGTAGCATCGGCGGGAATAATCTAAAAAAAAAACAACGAAGATTTTTCTTTCATTAACACTCATGCGCAGAATATGAACCAAGAAAAACAGAGAAATCTTGACAATCGATTAATCGGTAGGCTTTCAAACAAAGAGATTGAATTTTCCGAAACCATGGCTACATTTTGCAATAAAAGAATTCTTTTTTTTCGAAAACATGGGGGCTCGTGTTTTAGACAATAAGGTTAGATAGATTTATACCAAATTTCATCGGAATCGGCCGATTAGTTTTTTAGTTATACGTCACACCATTTTTGGAAATGCAGTTTAAGATCCGTGCCATACCTTCGCCATTTTTTAAGATAACAAAAAATAACCCGTAAACAGTTGAAAATAGTAATATAACATACCCCGAGTCTTAAAAGTGGTGGAGAAATCCGTCCATTAAAAAAATATCATGAAAATCAGCAAACTATTTCCTCGCCTAAAGCCCCCCCATTACCCCGTTGCCGCCGCTGCATTCCAGCGATGCAAACTTCAACATTATCAAAGAAGAAAGAACGCACAAAAAAACTAGTATACCGCCCACTCGAATTTCGAATTACTCAATTGACGTATAATTAATTCGAACTTTTCAGTAATAGTTTTATTCCTATCACTTTGTTACTAAATATGTATATATTTTTGAATTTAATACTACTTTATTTATTAATTGGTATTAGTAATAATTTATTTGAGCTTTTCAGTAACAGTTGAGAGTATTTCCGAGTTGAGCGTAAAGAACTCACTGTTGTTCGGAAACATTTTTTTCAGACGGAATCCCATGAGTGGCGATTTTACATTGCGATGTATTTTATGTGCAGCAGCGATAAACTAAGTCTTTATTGTTGAGTTGATACTATATTTAACGCTAAGCTCTATTTTTAGTCATTTTGGTTCATAAATGTATTAAAATACAGTATGTGGGTATATATACATATATATGTGGCTTTTTAAGGGGTTACCCGCACTTGCGATTTAAAAAAAATCCTTTTTTTCTATTGCATTTTTTTGAAGTATAAGTATCTGAGAATATGTCCTGAAAATTTCAAGTCGATCCGAACAAAATTGACTGAGATATGAGCGTTGAAAGAGATGAATCCGTGAATTGAAGAACTGAAATTGAAACGTTAAACGCGTTTTTCTCAAAATGGCATTTCTGAAGTCGGTGACCAAGATTACTCGAACACTAATGAACCAATCTTCTTGAAATTTTGCAGGCTTATTTAATGCATAAAAATGTAGTCTTTAATCGTTCGATTTTTTTTTTTTTTTAAATGGCCGTTTTATAGCCAAAAAACGGCCGTTTTTTTTCGTTAAAATCGAACCATTAACTTTGACTGTCCGCCATTTTGTGAAAAATGAATATTTTTTTAAATCCTTCGATTAAAGACTAGTTTATACTTATATTTGACTAAATCCATCCGCATTTTTTTGTTCAGATGATCCACTTCGCCGCAATGTTGGTCACCGCAAACCGTGTATATAAAAATATTTTTTCATTGACGGCCATTTGCCACTAAACAACGTAATATTTTTCAATAAAAAAATTACTGAAAGTTTTTCAAGATGTGTTCTTTAAGATGGTATATTGATCGATTAAAAAAGTTTTGTAGTTTTCTTTAAAAAAATTCATGAAAAAGGCCTTTTTTTGCGCTACAAGTGGGGGTAACGCCTTAAATATTTGTCGATTACGAAAATAATTTTTACATTTTTGTAATAACCGCAAGTACATGACCAAAGCATTTTTCCACATCTTGTGTGACAAAATATTTACTTCGACGCTCTGGAGCATCGTAAATATTGCATTCAGCACTCACAATAAATAAGTAAAGTTACTACGTTCGATCGATATTTATTTGTGACATAATACCGGTTACATCGGAAGTGAGAATATCTGTTTTAGATATAGTACGATTTTTGAAATATGAAGTAATTTTTTCAACGTAGACAGTTGAATGAAAGACGTTCCGTTGCAACACATTTAGTCGCGACACTTCGTCGTATATCCATTCATGCACAGCCGAGATAGAGTATAAAATATTAATGGTCGAAAAAAGTAGTTTCAAGATAATTGGAAGATTTCTTAAGACGTACTTTCCCATCTCCTACAGTGATGATAAGTTGAAACTTTTTTTAGGTTTCTCATACGCATAACTAATTAGTTATGATCTCGCGATAATATATATCATTAATATATTCATGATTAATAATATATTAATTAGCATATTATATATTATTGACAGACCATGATTAATTATTAGAGAAATAATATGAAGCAGTAATAAATTATAATGAAAATAGTAAAGAATCATTAATATATTAGAATTCGATAACTGTTTGTAAATAATATGGAATAAAAATATCATCCTACCACGTGTGCATGTTTGTGTGTAGAAATAAATGATAATATTCGGCTATCGGGAAAGTAATTTCTTAATTTTTGTTCACGACACCTGTGGAAAAAACGATATTACTTTCCGAAAACCCCACTATTGATCAATAATATATAATAATTCCTATTTATGAGGTTATTACTCATTGTAGATAACATAAATTACAAATTATGATCTATGGATTGTTTACATATATAATAAAGTACAAAAATATTGTTTGATTATTATATACTATTAAACGATGATACTCAGCACTAACCAATATTTATCATATGCAATTATTGTTTTATGAGACTTTAGTCATTATCGGTAACTAATGTCAAGTAGAAATGTTTATCTACATAGGCTGTGTGTCTAAATTTTTTTTCATAGCAGATTCTTGCGTTTAGAACAAAACAATATAGCACCATGTTCAATAGTAACGAGATTAAAGTGTCCATCGTCGGAGTGCAATGAAATCAGATATATTAGCAGATTTCAGGTACGAAAATCCCTCAACTATATTTTACGATGCTCATTGGGAGATCTGCAATGAAAATTTTGCAAAATATATTTGGTATCACAGTAAAAATGAGGAAATAATAATATATTTATGCACTTCCGTTGCATCCCATTGATGCAAACTTCAATTCCATTCAACAGTACCTATGCCTCTGATTTGAGTTTCCCGATTGACTTCCCTAAATCGTACCTGCGCATTAATCTCACCATTCGCGTGCTTGGCCACACTTCGCCACTAATTGGTTCGTCTGACACGCGAACCATAATTATTGGGTTGCCCGGAAAGTTTGGGTCGATTTTCAATGTGCCACCTACCGAAAATCAGCATGAACTTTTAGGCCAACCCAATACATTAACTAATGGCACTATTCGTCATTCGGTATTGCAAATCAAATAAAAAGTCCTTGGAATGTATGATTTGGGCACGGCTGCCCTACAAGCTTTGTTCTTGAATTTATGATCAATCGCTATCCATGCTAAGTCGATGAATACTATATAATGCTTATATTCGCCCGCATGTATGTATATATATATATATATATATATATATATATGTATATACCCATATACGTTGCTTGCCCTAGTTGATGAACTTGGACATGTTATATAAATGAATATAAACATATATATATATATATATATATATACACAGAGAAATGTGTAGTAACTTCAACCATATTTTATATAACCCTGACGGGACAATAATATTTTATAGTCATGGTTACTGCCGAAAATATAGTACTGCTTATGATATTTTAGCATATGTGTTAAATATGCTCGTATGTTAACCGCAACCAACAATCTTTCAAGCATACGTTGATTGTCAATGCTATATAATATAGCAGGTTTTCATAAAATGGATGATTCCTTACACTATCAAAAAATAGTGGTTTTTACCATATTGAATGGTATGTCTACTGAATGTATATAATATTTATTAAATTTAAAAATGTTCAATTGAAAGTATTACCTGTACGATTGTTTATCATGATTTGTTATTCCCTGACCTCCTGAAATGATTCCTATTCGAAGATAACATTTCACCTACATGGAGATTCGAACCGACGAGCTACCTATCTATATTCAGCTGCCACGATGCTACCAGGTTCTTATGTCATTTCAATCGTAGATTTGGCATAACGGATAAAGGTAATTCCAGCTGCAATTCCGAATGGCTGTTGCCTCTGATATAGGTGGGACTTTGCACAAGTCGCCTTTTTGATAATTTATGTCACTGTTTAAATGGATTTTTCGCACAGATCGCCTTTTTGATAATATATGTCACTGCTTAAATGGATTTTTTGGCGCAGCCCGATAGTTTTCGAAATATCGAATTCTAAAAACTGATAAATGAATGCTGTCTCTACTTTATTGACACGTTCCATAAATGATTTACGTCTTCACTATAAGATTACTATAATGTCGTTCGTGTAATCACTCTTCGTAAGATCTTGTAACGGTTTATACTCATCAAGTGTTAATGTCGATCATATAAATAGTACAAACTTGCACCGAGAAAAATGTCCATAGTATTTATAATATTAAAAAAAAACGCCCATGGTAAAAGAGGGCATAGTAAAATCCATATAGCTTATTGCTACCGCAATTATAATATGGTTAACATAACTATAACCGTCTATCTAATCATGCCGTTTTGGTAGTGTGTTTTTTTTATCTAGTATCCCCGAAAGAACTACTAACTACTGTGAAAGACTTTACAATATGGATATAGTTAATTCAGTTAATATTTTTACAATAGTTAGTAGTTTTTTCGAGGATAATAGATAGTCGAGCACGCCACCAAAGTTGCATGTTTAGATGCATTTTTCGCTTATAGTTGTGTTAACGATATTATAATTACGGTGCCAATAAACTATACAGGATTTTTCTATCCCCTATTTTGACATGGGCGCCTTTCATAAATACCATGTACTTTGCTCTCAGTGTGTTAGACAGTTTTCTCGTGAATGAACGAAATATATATATATGTATATATATAACAATATATACTATAATATAGTATGCATATAACTATTTTATATATATACATACATATATATATATGTATGTATGTATGTATGTGTACATATATATATATATATATGTATGTATGTATGTATGTATGTATATATATATATATATGTATTGTTTGAATGGTTCCCCCTCCTTCCTCCGTCTCTCTTACCTTTTCGGTCCCCTCCGGTTCCGGATGGAGCTAAAACATCATAGTAAAACTTATAAACGTTCGTTTAGAGAAAGAAAAAGGGAAACTCTGTTGGACGATAATTAAGGATGTCGAGTCCCTATGAAACATGTTAATGTTAATTGCTCAATAAATAGCTTCTTAATCGTCATGAAATGTTTACACGACCTCCTGAATACTTCACGTAATAACATACCAAATGTTTAGAATTCTATCAGCATTACTTCAACCTCCTTAAGAGTTGAAATAAAAAATGATAAGAAAATTCTGAAAATTTGGTATGTTTTTGTATGAAGTATTTAAGAGGTCGTGTTAAAATTTCACAACGATTAGGAAGCTCGTTATTAAAAAATTAACATTTTGTTAAGAACAATTTTTAAAAGAAATAAAAAAGAATTTATCAATAAACTTCGTTTTGTTTCCGTTGCTTTCAGTATATTGTAGATATTATAAAATTGAGAGGTCAAAAAAAAAACTTATTGCAAAGTTACATCAGTTTCCATAAAACAACATTTCATTTGTGAATGTTAATTGTTCAATAACGAGCTTCCTAATTGTCGTGAAATTTGTACACGACCTCTGAAATACTTCATACAAAAACATACCAAATTTTCAGAATTTTATCATCATTTGCGATTTGGGACTCAACATCCTTAATACCGTCACAGTAAACAATTGTTCGCATTTACGCAAAGAGATTCAGTGTAATAGAGATCTTGCAGCGTTTGCACAAATCAGACGCGGCAGCTTATCGTCTTATTAGTTCCTCAACTGAATCAGTTAACAATTTAAAAACTAATTTATCGTAACTCGCGATCGCGTGACTAGATCGAAATAAAACGGAAAGTAATCGAAAGTAAAGAAATAACATTGTATGAAAAAGTGTCGTCGGTTTTTTGTTCGTTCGAACGCGGTTCCATCAAAATAAAGTAAAAAAAAACGTCACAGAAAAATGAACCCCTTATCGGCCCATGCGAGTACGTCGTCGCGCGAAGCACCAAGATAAAGTTATCGCGGGAAGACATTTAAATGACACGTCAAAGACTTCCGATCGCCCGGTTCTCCGTTAGTTCTGGACGGCTCCAATGTATAGCACGAAGAAATTTTGTTTCGTAGCTAGTCGAAGAACGATGTGTGTTCGGCGGGCGGAGCGGGGGTGAAAGACTTAAGGATGTTGAGTTCCTATGAAACATGTTAATGTTGATTGTTCAATAAATAGCTTCTTAATCGTCATGAAATTTTTACACGACCTCCTGAATACTTCATGTAAAAACATACCAAATTTTCAGAATTCTATCATCATTACTTCAACCTCCTTAAGGGTTGAAATAAAAAATGATAAGAAAATTCGGAAAATTTGGTATGTTTTTGTATGAAGTATTTAAGAGGTCGTGTTAAAATTTCACGACGATTAGGAAGCTCGTTATTAAAAAATTAAAATTTTGTTAAGAACAATTTTTAAAAGAAATAAAAAAAAATGTATCAATAAACTTCGTTTTGTTTCCGTTGCTTTCAGTATATTGTATATATTATAAAATTGAGAGGTAAAAAAAAAACTTATTGCAAAGTTACATCAGTTTCCATAAAACAACATTTAATTTGTGAATGTTAATTGTTCAATAACGAGCTTCCTAATTGTCGTGAAATGTTTACACGACCTCTGAAATACTTCATACGAAAACATACCAAATTTTCAGAATTTTATCATCATTTGCGATTTGGGACTCAACATCCTTAATTGGGATTTTAAGCTTTCTAAGTTTATTGCTGTCGAAGCTGTTGCAGGTGAGGCATAAGCAGATACTGGTCATTTCCTACGACGAACAGTGACAAGAATTGGAAATAACAATCCTTAAGGGGAGAGATACGTTTAGGCGAGGAAAAAATTGCTGATTTTCATGATTATTTTGAGAGGAAAGATTTCTTCAACATTTTTGAGACTCATTGTCAGGGTATGTTTTATTACTACTTTTAACTGTTACATGGTATTTTTATTAATTGATATTTAAAAATGGCGAAGGTATGGAAGAGTATTCTAAGAGGGTTGCGGCGGATGTTGTCAGACGGCGTAACACGTAGCGTTGGCGGGATTAATCTGAAAGAAAACTAACAAATATTTTTCTTTCATTAACATTCTTACGAAGTATACGAACCGAGAAAAACCGAGAAATGTTGAAAATCGACGAAAACGTACGCTTTGAAACGAAAATATTGAAATTTCTGAAAAAAAGCTTATTTTGGGATAAAAAATACTTTTTGTGACTTTCACAAACATTTAGTGTCATGTTTCAGACAATAAGGTTAGAAAGATTTGTACCAAGATTCATCAGAATCGATGAATCTTGTTGAATGAAGTTTTTTAGCTATACGTGAAGCCAGTTTTCAAAAAGCAGTTTAGAAGACCGCGCCATGCCTTCGCCATTTTGAAAGATTAATAAATTTAAAAAAGTACCGTGTAATAGACAAAAGTAGTAATTTTACTTTTTAAAGTAAAAGTAGCAGCTAATTTTTAGTCATTTGTTTGAGTAACCATTTGAGGCATCGAATATGTTGTTATTATTGTGTATTTTGGACCACAATCATTTATCACATAGTCGTTTCGATTGAAAAATTTCTAAAAATAAATGCAAGCTGGCTACTTTGCAAACGGGGCCTTAAAAATAAAAGAGCGTCTTAATCGAAAAAAAATGTTAATAACTAGATTTATTTTCAAATTTTCCATATGAAGAGTGGAAAACTTTCAAGTCAAGAAAATATAAAAAATTAAAGCTAGTTGTTTCGCGAATCAGGCGTGAAAATAAAAAAAATCGTGAATGGAACGTCAAATTTATTTTTGACGCCTGATCTGACTCATCTCGCGCACCGAGTATACATTTAGGAAAAACCCTAAAAAAAATTGAGTTCACGATTTTGCTTAATTGAGTTCCCCCTCTGAAGCGTCCACTTGTGAAATTTCATGCACAGAGGTTTAAAACTGTAGAAACTGCCAAGCTGATACACAGGCGGACGCCGTCATGATGGTATAAATATTCCTTGTTTGATTGCAGAACCCAAAAAAATTCTGCCTGGTAATTGTGCTAAAGAAAACCCGTACTAATTCGTAAACAAGCTTCCAATGATGTTGAAGTTCGCATCGGTGTAACGCAACCAAAATTATTTGTTCTTAATACATAAAATTAAAAAAAAAAAAAATAACCAATTCAGGCTATTAAACTAACCTTTTTTAGAATTTTCTTCCTATTTTAATTTTAATTTTTCTACTTTTCGAAAATGAATGAAGAGTCACAAATTATCAATATGTTTTCGGAGCAACGTTCCATAGTAAATCCAAGAAGTGTCCGGGCTATTGAACGAACAGTGCCATAGTTACAGCCTCTGGAAAATTTCCAAAACGGGATTTTCGAAATAGAGAGAAAATTCTTCAAAAAAGTTATATGTACTCGGAAAAATATCATAATTCATGTAACGTCGGAAAAAATCAAGTTTATCGGAAATTTTTTGAACAAATTTTTGTTGAAACAATTCATTTATACATTTTTGGCATTTTTATTATTCAAAGCCAATGTTCTTGGCATCTTCGATACGGTTGATTTTTGTTTAGAATTTCATGTTGTCGCAAAGTACTGAAAATTCTCACCGAAACTCACTTTTGGTAGGGAATGTACGGACATCCTTAATCAGTCTCATATAATTATCATTGAGATCAAAATCACCCTAGCAACATTATAATAAACTTGAACAACAAATTTGGAAACATTTAAATCGTATTTTGGCGCTTTGTTAAGAAGGTACGATCATTACTACGAATCCAACTTTCAGATTTGAAATTTTTATATGATTTTGACGAATACTTTATGCGCCTATTGCCAAAATTTGAGCTATTTTGACCGTTTAGTTTTTTCGCAATAAAACTGCAAAGTCGAGCACTTTGAGTCACCGAAGCGCGTCGTCTTATACAGACGGTCAACCGGAAGTGCTTAAAAAAGCTATTTAAAAAATATCTACCAGAACGATGAATGATTAAAAAAAAACTTTCGTCGCGTTCCAACGTTGCAAACTTCAACACCATAATATAACCCCGTTTTGCGGTAATTAAAACCGTAATTACCTAGGGCAGAAGACTCGCCGGAAGCGGAAAGAGACACGCGTCGCTGCGGCACTTTCGCATCCCCAAAGCGGGTCAAGATTCACGAATGTAAAGGGGCCAATAAAAAAAAGGAAAGAAACCCAAGTAAGTGCAGAAGTGAGAAGAAGCACGAGAAATCTTCGACGCGCTCGAGGCTCATCGACGTTTTCGTCAAGTGCTGCTCTTGCCTCAAGAGCCGCGATCCCTCTACAACTTCCGGCCCGTGTATACATACGTGCCGCTATTGCTGTTCTCGCTGCAAGTGCCATTTTCGCACATCCGATTGCCGTAGCACATCCGTACAGTGGGACGAGCGCGAGCGATACTTTGCAACGAGTTTAGCTCCTCGGAAGAGTATCGATCTCCGCGAACCCACGAATGAAGCCTCGTCGCACTTGCTGGCGAGCTGCGACGGCAGGAGTGAAAAGTCAGGCGTGAAACGGAGAAGCAATTTTCGGCCGGTCGCTCGTCGAGATGGACCGGAAGACGCGGCGAACTTTCAGTCAAGTGAAAGGTAATCGATTGGTATCTTATCGAAATGACTATAGGCAGTTTTATACGAGACTGCAAAAGTCAAACTATTAAGGACGTTGAGACCCGAATCGCAAATGATAAAATTCTGAAAATTTGGTATGTTTTTGTATGAAGTATTTCAGAGGTCGTGTAAAAATTTCACGACAATTACGAAGCTCGTTATTGAACAATTAACATTCACAAATTAAATGTTGTTTTATGGAAACTGATGTAACTTTGCAATAAGTTTTTTTTTGACCTCTCTATTTTATAATATCTATAATATACTGAAAGCAACGGAAACAAAACGAAGTTTATTGATACATTTTTTTTTATTTCTTTTAAAAATTGTTCTTAACAAAATGTTAATTTTTTAATAACGAGCTTCCTAATCGTCGTGAAATTTTAACACGACCTCTTAAATACTTCATACAAAAACATACCAAATTTTCAGAATTTTCTTATCATTTTTTATTTCAACCCTTAAGGAGGTTGAAGTAATGATGATAGAATTCTGAAAGTTTGGTATGTTTTTACATGAAGTATTCAGGAGGTCGTGTAAAAATTTCATGACGATTAAGAAGCTATTTATTGAACAATTAACATTAACATGTTTCATAGGGACTCAACATCCTTAAGGCCTTAGGCCACAGTAACGGATATAACATCATCTGCGAATTGAGGCATTTTTTTCGTATGAAAAAGTGTTTCACTCATAAAATTAATTACACATCTATTTAGTACGAATATCAAGCTGTTAGAAAATATATATATATATTTTTTTTTCGATGTACAAAATGACCGACTACTAGTATTTTCTTTTATCTTTTTTTTAGGCGCTCCGCGGCGTGACATTTAGCATGCACAATTTTTTACCCAGAACAAACAACTAAAATCCTCGTCAATCTACATTAGAATACCTAGAGAAGTACGTATGGAACTTAAAAAATGTTGTTTCATTCAAAAGTTGTAGATATTTGAACTTAAGAAATGAATTTTCAGTGAAAAATTTCGCATAAAACTGCTCATAAAATGAAAAGTTTTCGATTGATCAAAAATTCCGTACGTACTTCTCTGCGGAATACAATCAGGAACATAACTTTTAAATTTGAAGTAAATCGAGTGAAAATTGTTGAAGTTATTTGTCACGCCAATTGGAAAAAAGCTGTTTCGAGAAGTTTCGAGTAGTCAGCTACTTTGTACATCGAAAAAAAAAATATACATTTTTTCTAACAGCTTGATATTCATACTAAATATGTGTGTAATTAATTTTATGAGTGAATCACTTTTTCATACGAAAAAAAAATTGTTAAATTCGCACATGATTTTATACCCGTTACTGTGGCCTAAGGCCTTAATCGTATAATTGTCATGTGTTTCATGATACTTTTGACAGACTTTGACGAGGCCGTCAAAAGGTTACGATGCTTTGGTTTGCCTCTTTGGGATGCAAGGGAAGTTGATTTTTCTTCTATTGCTCACATTCTTTTCGCTGATTTCGGGTGGACAAGTCACTCACAAGACGGTTCTTCTTAAGGGGTTACGTGGGTTTGGAAATTTCAAAAAATCAATTTTTAAAATTTTATTTTCTCATAGTACAATATATCTAGAATATTCTCCAAAAGTTTTAAGTCAATCGGTGTAAAAGTCGAGGAGAGAGAGAGCCTTTGGGAATTCCTCCCGCTCTCCCAAAGACCGGCCGCTAGCGACGCAGGTACATCGCATTTTTCTCAAAAGGCTATTTTTGAAGTCGGTGGACACGATTTCTCAAAAACGAATGCAGCGTATTTTATTGAAATTTTGCACACTTCTTCAAAATAGCATTGACTAGTGAGTGAACGAAGGTTTTTTTCGATTACAACTTTACAAGGCCCTACGTAGTGTAAATTGTACCAAAAATTGAACTATTTTGCATACAACTCTGCCAAAAATACAAATTTCAATTTTTTTCAAAATCCTTCGTCCAATCACGAGCTATACTTATCTACTATAATAAAAAAATTGGTTTTTTAATTTCAGATAAAGCTATCATGAGTTATCCTGACCACCACGGGGACACTTTTTTTTAAGGGGTCACCGGAAACAAAGTCCCACCGGCTGAATTTCCCAAATTCTTGGATGCAAAATTTTTTAAACATTATTAAAATGTTGCTCTTTTATGTGCTTAATATTTTAAATAAAATAATTTATATATCTTATTTGAAAGAAAATAGAGAAAATATACTTTTTTTTGGCTTCGAAAACTCGTAACTCCTTAACGGTCATATCTACCAAGAGGCCCGAAGCGAACGGTCACGTGTCAAATTTTTTTGTTTTGGGAAACGATCGGTGAAAAAAGCGCATTTTTTTAACACGTAGGTACATATAGTGAAAGACTGAAAAAAAATTCGCCAAAAAATACATAAAAATAACAAAAACATAGCTGCCGGCAGATAATGGAATTTTTTTCGCGACGTTTTGCGGTGGAATCGTCCGTTTTTTTTATGTTTTTACAACAAAATGTGTTTGTTTTTCACAGGTGAAGATTTTTTCGTTCAGAATACGAGAGAAAGGGCAAGGGAACGAAAGAGGAAGAGGGACACAGCTCAAAAACTTAATTTATAATTCCCTAGTAAATGTAAACTTATATTCTTAAGACAGTAGCACGGAATTCTTCTTTTTGTTGTTCCCAACACATTCGAATATCCTTCTACACAGTCTTTTACAATCTTAAGGGGGGAGATGGTTTAAGGCGTGGAAAAAATAGCTGATTTTCGTGATTTATTTTTTAAAGGAAAAATTTTTTCGCCATTTTTTAGACTTAGGGTATGTTTCATTACTACTTTTGGCTGCTACATGGTATTTTTTATTTTTATTAATCTTTAAAAATAACAGAGGTATGGTACTGACTTCTGAGCGTCAGCTGTCAGACAGCATGACAACTGAAAAACATCAACCAAGCTTTTTCTTTCATTAACCCCCATACGCAGAATATGAACCAAAAAAAGTGTGAAATGTTGAAAATCGACCAAACGGTTCGATTTGAAAAAAAAGATTGAATTTACCGAAAAAATGGCTACATTTTGCTGTGTATGAAATTTTTTAAATACTTTCTTTTAATTTTACTCATTAAAAAAAATACTTTATTTATTTTAATTAATTGATTTATTTTATTTTAATTTAATTTAAGTTTTGTTTCATTTTATTTTATTTTAATTTAAAAAAAAACTTAAAAAGAATTATCAACAAAATATATTTAAAAAATTTCAGTTATTTAAAAAAATACTTAAAAAGAATTGTTAAAAAAAATACTTCTTTTTTAATCTTCGAAAACATTTAGGGTCATGTTTTAGACAATAAAGTTAGAAAGATTTATAGCAAATTTTACCATACCGTAATAATTAAAAGATTACAAAAAATTTAAATAAAGCCAAAAGTGGTAATAAAACATACCCTAATTGTAAGGCTCAAAAATGGTGGAGAAATCTTTCTTTTCAAAAGATCACATGAAAGCGTCTTTTTTCCTACCTTAAAGTACCTCCCCCTTAAATATCGATCAAGATAAATGTCCAACACGATGAGCTTCCCGCCAACTAATACAAAAATATCAAGTACCAAAATTGTCGTGAAAATATGAATAAATAAAAGAAACTCAGGGACCTCGTTCCAAATCGCTGCTCCCCACTCGATGCATAACAAATCTGCATACCTAACTGTGTGTGTCACTTTCAACAGAACGTTTCAACAAGAGCCTCGTAATCGCGAATTTCAAATTGCGCAATGAATAAAAAAAAAAATATTATCCTCATTGTTTTCTTCTTCGAGGAAAAAATGTTTTCAATTTGTCGATGGTAGCCCGTTGGATATCCCCATGCCTTTGTATATAGAGAAATGGCATTCAGAAAAAAAAAAGAATCCAGACACGTTTATATTTGCTGAGTCCGAAAAACTCGAACGATCGAAAGTTGAGAAGCGCTCGAAGAAATCGTCAAAATTGTCAAAACGTTTCACCGACGAGGCTCTTTTTAATTACGGCCATGTATAATGCGCGCTCTCGTATCGCGGAAACATTCTATCATCAGTGCTCGCAACTTCCGATTTTTACTGGAATTATAATTATTCTTTGCCAATCGGCTACCCTCGTCTCCTAATCAAAGGACTCGCATATGTCGATCTGTCTCTGCATGATTGCTGGAGCTTACCGTTTATATTAACATTGGTATAGATATATTATTTATAACATTAATATAAATATATCATTTATATCTACATTAATATAAATATATAATTTATATCTGCATTAATATAAATATATAATTTATATCGACATTAGTATAAATATATCATTTATATCTACATTAATATAAATATATCATTTATATTTGGAGAAGCATCGCTTGCAATAAGGCGCGAAAATATTATTCATTTTCGAAGCGTTATTTCAGAATAGCAATGTGTGAATAGCAATACTTTTTATAGCCACAATATCTTCAAACCTGATGCCTTTATCGAATATCTATGGATATTGGCCTAACCAGGAGGGGACAGCCCCCCCCCCCCCCCCCCCAGAATCGAACCTACATTAGTAAATCCAAATAATTGATTAATTTGATTGGTTTCACTCAAGGAGCATATAGAAATAATTTAATAAAACTTGATCTATTTTCTTCGTCGTAATTTCGTAACTCGTTTAAAAACTAGCTATTTCTTGCGTAAATTAAAAAAGATATTCGAATTTCTCAATTAAGGCATTAGGCCACAGTAATGGTTATAAAATCATGTGCGAATTTAACAAATTTTTTTTCGTATGAAAAAGTGATTCACTCACAAATTTAATTACACATCTATTTAGTATGAATATCAAGCTGTTAGAAAATATATATATTTTTTTTTCGATGCACGAAATAGCCGACCACTAATATTTTCTCTTGTTATCTTTTTTTTAGGCGCTCCGCAGCGTGGCATTTAGCATCCACAATTTTTGACCTATAACAAAAAACAAAAGTTCTCATCAATCTACATTAGAAAACCTAGAGAAGTACGTAGGGAATTAAAAAAATATTGTTTTATTCAAAAGTTGTAGGTATTTGAACTTGAGAAATGAATTTTCAGTGAAAAATTTCGTATAAAACTGCTCATAAAATGAAAAGTTTTCGATTAATCAGAAATTCCATACGTACTTCTCTGCGAAATGCAATTAGGAACATAACTTTTGAGTTTGAAGTAAATCGAGTGAAAATTGTTGAACTTATTTGTCCCGCCAATTGGAAAAAAGCGTTCGGCCATTTGGTACATCGAAAAAAAAAAAATTTTAACAGCTTGATATTCATACTAAATAGATGTGCGATTAATTTTACGAGTGAATCACTTTTTCACATGAAAAAAAGTTGTTAAATTCGCACATGATTTTATACCCGTTACTGTGGTCTAGGGCCTTAAGTGAACTGTGGGAAAAAGCAATACATTAGATTTCCCGTCGTTACACAATCAGAGGAATATTGGTGAATCAACATTTACTACCAAGTAATGGATTTAGCTCATGCAGTTGAAGTATTTTTTAAATTGAATATGAAGAACGGAGATAATTCTATCACTTGTTATAAAAAATCGCGATAATTGATACGTCAGCCCCAGAAGCTGAAGCGATGGTCAACATACTTGCATTTTAAATTGATGAAATAAATACTGGTAATTTCACTGGTTACATGGGTTTTAAAAGGGCAACAAAAAATATTTTCAATTTTAAACATAATAAAAAATATATATTCCATTCAAATTTTAAGAAAGGACAACATTTGAAAAATGTTCTATAAAATTTTCATCCAAAAATTTTGAAAATTCACCCGTTGACAACTGGTTTTCATAAACCCCTTAGAAAAAAGTATCATCGCGGTGGTCAGGATAACTCATGATAGCTTAAGCTAAAACAAAAAGAAAACAAATATAGCCCGTAATTGAGCAAAGGATCAGTAAAAAAATTGAAATTTGAATTTTTGGCAGAGTTCTGTGCAAAACAGTATGATTTTCGGTTAAATCTAGACCATGCAATGCCTTGTGAAATAAGTTGTCATCAAAGAAAAAATAAAATCCTTCGTTCAATCACTAGTCAATACTATCTAGAAGAAATGCAAAATTTTAACAAGATCGGTGCATTAGTTTTTGAGAAATCGTGTCCACCGACTTCGAAAATACAGTATTGAGAAAAAAAAGCGATCAAAGTTTTCACTAGGAATAAAACGGAGACTTTTGTTTTAACTTACATGTAATCGTCGACACCAGCCCCTTTAGGAAAATATCCTCGCCGCGTTGGACCATTGAATAATTTTTTTTTTCAATGAATTCGCTTAAATTTTAAAACCCATCTAACCCCTTAAGAGAGCACATTAAAAAGGAGTACTGCCCTGACATACATATATAAACTTTTCCAAGCAGCAACGATTTTCTCGTATTCCACTGCCAAACATAGAAGATGACGTTGTTGAAAAAAATTCCAACTAAAAAAGTGTTGGGCCGACTCCCATAAAACAATAGAAAGCTAAGACTTATTCAATTGAGTATCTACTGAAAGTGAAATTTAAAGATTGCTAATTAAATTAAGGAATTATGAAAAATTGGTCGATTGTTTTTTTTAAGGTGTCGCAAGAATTTGATATTAATGTTAACATGAACGTGTGATTAAAGCCCCATTTTTGAATATGTTACGTGATCATCGTGTATTGTGTAAATTTCTTTTTTTTAAATGATTGTGAAAATCATTTTTTTGCCCCCCCCCATGTCACTGCGGAACATAGAAAATGACAGTAAAAGAAAAGTCCCAACTAAAAAAGTGTTTGAGCGATTTTGTGTATAAAATAGAAAACTAAAACTAAACTAAACATAAAATGGAAAATTAAGACCATTTGGTTGAGTACCTACTGAAAGTAAGGTTGGAAGACTGGAAACTGAATTAAAGAACGCCGAAAATTTAGTTGATTATTTTTCAAGCTATTGCAAAAGTGTTTAATATTAATATTAAACTCTTGTATAATTAGTAAGTATCAAAACGTGAAAATCTTCAAGCCTTTACGATCAAAGCTCTCACAGCTTTAATCTTAAAAGATTGAAGCTTAATATTTCGTGTCTTACGTGACTATCGACTATTACGTAAATTTTATTTTACAAAGACGATTCTGAGCAGGACCATTTTTTGTCAGCCCACCCCCCTCCCCCGGAAAACTATCTGACTACGCCAATGTCATGGGACGAGCAAAGGTTCACGTTAAACGAGCATGTACAATTTATTCGTCTTCCGGCTACCATCCGTATGCTCAATATTTATAAAAATTGAAACAAACATAATCACCAAAAAGAAAACGATGAATAAAACATTAAAAAAGTACAGTTATGAAAATCTAGAATAAAGGTATGCAAATGTAATAGACCATAGTCGATTCGTTGCAGGTTGACGAGGGACGAATCCATTGACAATAGAACGAAAGAGTCCCGAAAAAAGAGACCCCTCTCGTCGAAGCGCGGCTCCGACAAAAGGCGTCGAATTTCCGGTAAATCATTGATCTGTGAGCGTGGCATTTTTGACGAGCATATTGCGTCGGTTTCGTCGCGTCGACGTTCTCGCTTTTGCGACGACGAAGTAACGTTTGTCGTTCCTTCGAACAAACGCTCCAAATTTCAGGATACAAAAAAAACGCGTGACGTAATCCGTTCTCGTTGCGACAATGACGATTGCGGAAAAACGATAAGAGCTCTGCTGCTGATTATGTTTGATGTTGTATTTTGGCCGTACACGTGCTTTCCGGGGCGACGCTACAGTACAAATAAAAACAAAATTGCCGAACAAAGTTAACAAACAAAAATTGCGTAACCAAAAATCCGTTGATCGCTTATTAATTTTATTACGCAGTTCGAGGTATCCACGGAATATTATCGCGTCGAATTAGCTCTATATATAATTGCTATTAATTATTTTCAGCTAGATGTGTGATGAACGAAAATACGATTCTCGAATGGCAACGTGAACTTCATGTTCGCGTTTGTTTGAACGAAAAATCGTATTCTTGCGCTTCCCTTCAACGAACGTCGCGTCAAAATAAGACTTTTTTCAAGACAGGTAAAAATCGAAATTCGACCCTTAAGGGGGTGAAACAGAGGTTCTAAAGTTTATACGAGACATATTTTTTGGTCAGATTTGCTTGAAACTTGGTATAAATACACTACAATACAAATAATTAAACATGTATTTGTTTGGGTTTGTTTGGTGTACTTATGCCAACTCAAACAAACGCAGTTAAGGGGTTAAGAGTACTACTTGACTGTCCACACGCACCCAACAGCGGGCAAAACATTTAGTTTTATATATCAAATAAATGTAGTAAGTTTCAAGTGAACCTGGTCAAAAAAAATGTTTTTTCATACAAACGTTAACATCCCTGTTTCACCCCCTTAAGTGTCGAATTTCGATATTTACCACTCTTAATTATAAGTCTTCTTTTAGGCCAAATATGAAGGCTGCGTGGTCAGAGTCAGGGCCCACGGATATCGTAATATCCCCTGTGTGCTAATATCAAAAACCGCAGAATAAAAATACGTGGCAGTTTGAGACGAAAAGGTTTCGGCGCAATAAACGACACCGGATATGGCGGAGCCGTCGAATATTTTACGTTTCTTATAGCTGAGGCTACGCCACTTTCGACTCTTATCAACGATTCGAGCGACGAATGAAAAAAAAATATTTTTACGAAACCACAGAGTTGTTCTATGTACATTACGTTCGTTATATATATATCCATTCGACAATAGATTTAATTGGAATGATCGATTACACTTTTCCTCTTTTACTCCAAAAGATGAAAACAAAACAATTGGTCTGCATCATTGTAAACGGTATCGAAGCTCTGGCCCTGCGACGTTTTTTTTTTTTCAGCGCGATACGCGACAATAAGCGAAAATCGCGTGAACTTCGTTGACGTGGTATGAGACAATTCGGTCGAAGTTCCATTTTTTGTTGCATTTGCGTTGCATTGTTTCACGCATTGCGCCCGCCTCCGTCGGAACCAGCGTGTGCGGTGTTACGTACTTTTTAGGTTAGGTCTCGATTTTTCACCCGAGTCGACAGAACAAAATGGCGGTTAACGGGTATTCTCGTGTACTTCATCGACTATGAAGCAGCATGGAGTGTTCTCCGTACGAATCAATCGATGCGCGTCGATGCAGCAGGCTTCATCGTGTAGTGCGTCTCGAAAGTCTCATTTGCTTCTCGATCTCAAATCTTCGCACGTCTGCACGCTGCAGGAAATCTTGACGCTCGAGATAACCGTCCTTTCCGCGGTTATGCGTGTTTATCTCCTCGTCGATGTTTTCTTCTCTCTTAAAGGTGTCCCAGTCAAGTTTGGACTTTTCCAGCGTACTTATTTTAGCCTTTTTCCCCAATTGCCCGAGAACCGAAGATAGGCCACCGAGACCGGTGCGTTTGGTGCCTCGTCCTCTCGACGATGGACCCAACGACGATTCCACACCTTCGGACGATTTCTCGACGGAGGACAGCGACAGTCTAGCCTCTGCGGAATCCGCCGGTACTTCCTTCTCAAGCTTTATCTCCTCTCCGGCGAACTCAAAGATCTTGGTTATCTTCACCTTTTCTTCCAGCTTGGGCCTCACTATGGGCGACGCGGACTGAATGACGTTCGAAGACTTCACGGACTTCGACTTGGACACTGTGCCTGAAAGTGTTTTCATAACTTTTACATATTGTTGATGGCGTTTCTGTACTTTATTTACTGTTCGTATACTACAGGAGGGAGAAGGGAAAGGAAATAACATTGAGGTAGTTCTGTAGTCTTGGTCGCATCTTAGGAATTAGCTGAAATCTAAGTATGGAGGAGATATGGACCTTCATGGACTGATGCTGATTCAATTCGAGTCACCGTTTAGTTCATGAGATAATTGCCATTGAATATGGGTATTTTTTTACGCGATCCCTGTACCTAACACGTTAACGGATAAGAGTTTGCTTACGCAGGAGTTACGCAGTACTCCTGCAGTATCATTGTGGGATTGATTTTAAAAAAAAATTACCAACTTTGACCGTTTAGTTTCGGAGATATCGACTTATGAAAAGTGGTAATTTTATTCCACATTAAACTCGGGCCCAACCATATATGTAATACACATATATGGGCCCAAGCATCTGTAACGGAATGGCAACAGTGCACGTTGCAGCCAGCTGATCGACGCGTGGTCTGGGAACTCGAAGCGTGTTTTTTTTCCCGGGTTCTAGTAATTCTGAGAAGGGTGTAAAATAAATTTCTTCTGCAAACAAATTTAATTTGTTTAATTTATGCATGTATTTATTCGTGTTATATATATTTATATATAAGTATGTGTGTGTTCGTAGATATATATTTTTTAATTTATTAGTTTTCACAGCATGACGGTACGGCTTTTTACATCAAACCATCCTCATTACAACTATAACTAAATTATTTAATTTCACTTTGAACACAATTTAAATTATTTTGAATAGTTGAACAATTTGAATACAATTTAAAATGTCGGCAAGATGTTGTAAATCCACGATCCGACGTCCTTCGACAGCGAATTTTTGTTGCTGATCGTTGAGGTTAGGGTTATTCTCATCGCGTTTAGCCGCATTTGCCTGAGCATGGCTGCCACAGCTTTCAGTCTTTTAGCAAGCGCCTTTTTTCTTGTTAACTTTCCTTTGTGTCGCATTTGAGTTGACATTCTCACGCTTTTTTTTAAATTCATATAAAGTGTTTCGCGAAAGACCGATGGTGTAGGAAGCTCAACTGCAGGAAAATCGCGCTGCTGCCACGATTACAGCGCCGCTCTCTATATGAGTATGAGACCTATCTATGCATGGGGTGCGAATGTGTGGGACATATAGAAGATACAAGCTCTGTCAAAAATGTACAACCAACAGCATCGTATAGGCATTGGATGTTATCGTACGCTTCGACTGAAACTTTTGGCTCATACGTGTACCTACAGAACTACTTTAACAGCCTATATTTATGTAGGTCGGTCGAAAAATCGATTTCCAAAAATATTTTTGTTCGATAGTATGACTTTTTATTACTGAAAGTTTCATTGACATATTCCAACAGCCATGTTTCAGTTATTTTTCTGTACTTCTTGGTGATTTTTTTAAAAGAATCAATATATGTACCTTTGTGTTAAAAAAAGGGGTTTCACTTCTTACCAAATGTTTCCCGGAAAAAGAAATCGGAATTTAGTTATTAGTTATTTAAAATTGGTGATACATTATTTTTACAGTGCTGAAGTTTGCATTGTCCATGATGCTGAAGTTCGCATCGTTGGAATGCAACGAAAGTTCCATTTTACATTTTATTTTCCATATTTCTATTATTATTATAGGCGATCTTTTTTATAAATTCATAAGCTAGATCGCTAAATGAATTTCTAAAGAAATGGTTGAAGCTATTTTGTAGGTGAAATGTGCTAAAAGAAATGAGATTCGTTGCAGTCCAACGATGCAAACTTCAGCATCGCCATTGTAGCAGCACAATGAAAACTCTCTGTTATTCCTTTACTTTTTACTTTCAATTATCCAAAAGATTTTCTTGTCTGCTTATGCTGTACATTCCTAGCGACGATCTTAAAGTACGTTCAAATGATTTACGCACTCCACTGTCCGCAAAACAAATATATTGGCCATTGAAAAAATCTGTTCTCATTGCGTTCAATATCATTCTTTTTTTTGAAGCGACAAATATGTGATTACATTAGACGGAAAGTCACAAACCGTACGAAGAATTATTTTGATGGGATCAGCCAATTTCTTAAGGGAGCTTTCCAGTGTGAAATTTTCAAAAAATCGATGTTTTTTTTTTGCTTTATCGAATAGTATACACTCTTCCGAATATTCCCTGAAATTTTCATGCCGAAATTCAGATTATTTCGGTTACTGTACAGCATTTCTTGGAAGAAGGCAACGGAGCGCTACAGCTACAGCGAAACTTTGAACGCGTTTTTCTCGAAACAGCATTTTTCAAAACGGTGTCCAACTTGGAGGGCAGAGTTTTAAAGCTATCGAGTTGAATTTTTTACACAATATTCTTAACGTCATTGTTTATCGTGCTATGGAAGCTTTTTTTTTGACATCTTCCTATTTTTTTGTAAAAAAAACTGCCAAAAAAAATGCTAAAATCGATACTTTTTGTTCAAACCGGCGCCATTTTTGCAAAAAAAAAAAAAAAAGCCTCCATAGCACGAAAGCCAATTATATACCGATCAATAATCTTTTTGTGTTTTTTGTTTCAGATCAAAATTGTGACCCCCAACGTGGACACCACATCCAAGTGCATTTTCTGCAACAATTGTTTCATCATTTTTATAGATATTAATTAATAAATAAATCGATCTTTAAAAAATTGTTTTGTATTCTTCAATACCCAATTAATATACAAAAAAAAACCAGACCGATTAGATTATTTTTTCTTTAAAAAAAAAAATCGCGAAAAACAGCGATTTTTCGGGCTGTCACACTGGAAAGCTTCCTTAAGGATAATCAACGGGTCAGCGGAGCTTGAAATAAAAGAAATGCAATTTTTTTCATTGCATAGTTTTATAGTGTAAGATTGTAACTGCGTTTTGCAACAAGGATTTCTTGAAATGACTAAAATTCACCGAGTTATGACGATTTTAGCAGCCAACGGTCTCACTGCAATTTACCCTTTTAGCTTTTGCGCTTTTCTCGAAACTAAATATGTTTTACGAAACGATGTAAATGGTGTCTCAAAATGTGTTCATCCGGTTTACTTCAAATTCGGACAGAGCATAATTTGCAACATCTCCTATCGCACTGATCGGTTTTTTAAAATGTTTGTCCGTTTCTCAAAAGCAAACGATTAAAGTTTATTTTTCTTCATAAGTTGAATTTTTTTACTTTAGCTCGCCGTCTTTGTAACTTTCAGAATTTCAGAGAGTCTTCAGTTATAAGCAAGTTGTATCGTTACGCTGAAAGTACATTTTTTCATGTCTCATTGACTCTCACCCAAGTAGCCAGAGGCACCTACAATGATTGGCCATGGTCTGTTTATCAACATTAAAAAAAATACTCAATCTTGGAAAGACTATGTATTAATTGTGTGTTAAATTCCATCTCGTCATCCTGATACCCTCGTCACAAAAAATATTCAAATTTGACCGGTTTTTTGGTCCCAAAGTTTATGCAGACCAGTTGAAATAAAAATTCAAATGTCGAATTAAAACGTTTCGCTTTCATGATGAAGTTTGCGTCTTTGGAATGCAACGAAAATGCTTATTTTTTGATTGCGCGAATTTCTTTTGGCAAATTTTCGATACGTAAATGCCTCATTTATTTTTTAAGTCGTTTATTCAGAGATCTAGAATATGAATCCGCAAAAAAGATCTTGTTAAATAATCAGAATGGGGAAATAAGAATATAAAGAATTTTCGTTGCGTTTCAGTGTTGCAAACTTCTAGACCGTTCACTTTCTCGTCGCAAGGAGCAGCGACTTCAAAGTACAGGAACGATGTAATAATTCGCTTCATATCGAAAAAGTAATCCACTAATGCCAGCGTAGTGTATAAGACTGTAAATTGACAACATGTTCCAAAAACTTGGATAGAAAAATGTGCGCAAGTCTGACCTGTGTCTTTCATAAAATCAGCCCACAGTGAATCCGCCTTTTTTTTTTCTTCTTCTTCAGTCAGCGGTGCCCGGTCCCCTCCGTTCTTTGCCTCAGGTTCTTCCTCTCCATCTTGCTCTGCGAGCGTCTTCTTTTTTCTCTTCCCCCTTGTCTTTTTTTCTCCTCTCCTGAGCTTTTTCCCTTTGCCTTTGTTCGATACTACTTTGTTCTCGTCGTTCTCGTCTTCGGGAGCGCTTTCGGCGTCGCCCTCCGACTCTACTTCGGACACAGGTTCCGCACCCTCCGGAACATAGTCCTCGTCGTCCTCGTCGGAGTCCGACGGCAACTCGTGTTCTTGTGACATTACGCGAAGAACGAAGGTCTGAAAAGAAAACGGAAAACGAATGAATTGTCGGCGGAACCGTCGAGCAGATTCGGGCCAATAATAATGTTACGTACCTTGGATACTGGAGACCGTGAGAATTTATTTCTCCTTACAATTATCGATACTGTGTGAAACCTTTCTTCGCAGCACAATAATACTGTCAACAATCCCAGGAAATAAATTGAAACATTAAACACGTATAGTCCTATGGAAATCACAGAAAGAAGCACTAACGAAGTTTATTTATATCGAAAATCTTAGTTTTTCAATTTCGTTGTTTTCCGATCAATCTTTACCACGAAACGATATGTTTTAATGTCCTTCACGAGTACACAAACTTGGCAGGCAAGATTACTCAAATCGGAGCAAACGTTTTAACGATTAGCAGACGTGGTGCACGATGTCCCGAAGCAATCATCGAGCTTCGCGACGACTGTTGCGCCGCGATATGCCCGCGGATGTTTCTCTAACTGAGAGGCTCGCCTCAACGCAGCCATCTTCATGCGCGTCCGGAAGAATTCGTTGCCCTCTATTACCCGGATCTTTTTTCGGGCAGCAGACTTTCGAGCTAAGAGTGTGAATCGGGTGAATCTTTCTTTTTTAGGCAAGGACGTTAATTATTCTAGTGACAAACGTAAAAAGCGTTTACCGTAGCTATTACAAAGAGAGATATATACATATATCTATGAATAATGACGTATAATGTGTCAACATTTTCGCGACATTTTACAATAATTCATATACCTTTCAACCAACCGTTTAAGGATTACCTAGATGCCCGAAAAAAATGGCCAAATTCCAATTTTTTTCTGGGAAACGCTTGGTGAAACATAAACGCATTTTTTAAACACAAAAGTACATATATTAAATAAATTTATTAACGTATATATATACGCATAGTAACAAAATGCTTAACACAGAGGTACTTATATTAAGACTTTTGAAAAAATCACCAAAAAAAAGACACAACAAAAACATGGCAGCCGGCAGACGACGAAATTTTTTTTACGTTTGGCGGTGGACACTAGCTAAAAGTGTCCATCCAAAATCGAATAACGAAATGGGTTATTCGAGTTAACAGTAAATACGAGTTGTTGACGATCGTCGGTTTTTGAAATTATTTTTTAAACAACGTGGCGACGAATCGAAACTCGAGGATATAAAATCTATGAAAAAAGTCGTCATTTTTACGTAACTATTAAAAAATGAAGAACGATTTTCAAAAATTAGGATCGTCAACGACCTTTAAATGTTTCTCATCGTATGTCCTATAAATTAGGAAAAAATCCATCAAGTGGTTCTCGAGATATCATGTCCACCAACTTTGAAAACGGCGTTTCAAGAAAAACGCGTTTTAAGTTTGTAGTATGGTGCTGCTAGCGCTCGCCCGGCCGACTGGTAGAAGCTGCAGCTTATTGAATTTTCGGAATATTTCAATGAAATTTTCGGCGAATATAGGTTAAAGGTGATACCGTGGAATAAAGATATTTTTGGAAAATGCAATTTTTTTACTCACTTAGGTAGACGTAGCCCGCCGAAGAAAATTATTTTTTTAAATTATACTGAAAAATCGATGAACCCTAGCGTATCGAATTGAAAGCAGGAGCTGTCGAATGGCTTAGTAGGAAGACATGTTCCGGGAATTAGGGAGCTCTCGTTTCTCGAGTGTACGGAAAGGATATGGCGTCTCATCTGGTGTCAACTTGTAAACTCACATTACAGGATTTCTCTCGTATCCTCCCTTCTGCGTGAAAGAGACGAATGAACGGAGTTCGTACGAAAGTGGGATTAAAGAGGTGGATTAGGGGTTCCGATTTATACTTTCTTCGAGAAAAAGGAAGTCGTCGCGCTTCGTCGTCAAAAACCGTCAAGATTCGTCAAATGCAGTTCGCGTCGTTGGAAACCAATAAATATTTTTTCATGTTTTTTAGGACCTTCATTTTGCTTATTATCCGAAATGCTTTTTTGGCCATTTGGGCTGCAGATCTTCGATGAACACCCTCGGAAACGTTTAAGTGGATTTTCATAGCCCGAAGAGGTGAAAAAAATTGCGGAATAAAAATGAATGCATTTTTGTTGCGTTACAAACTTCATACTGCACAGGCTTGCCTGTTATTTTTAAAATGGTACGACAAAAATATGTATTCCCATTTATTCCATAACCAATGCTGTGTACAACGCAGTTGAAAAAAAAATTTAACATATGACGTATGGTGCTGGGACGGATTGCCAATCATTCATGAGCTTTAGAGTTGAAATCCTTGCGATTTTCTTGCGGCACCCGTGATGGACGGGAGGCAAACAAGGATGTCGAACTCCTTGCCCATGATGAACTCTTGGCATTGAATCTTACGATGGTCGACAAAATTTGTCGAAAATATCGCCATCCTAGGCATTCTGAAGGTTGATCGAAGGTTTACTTATGGATGCTTATACACGTTATAGGCCTGCACAATTATGTACATCACTCGTCCGAATATATACATAATATAATGTGCACATAAAGATCTAGTGTCATTGGGTCTAAACGCTCGCGAGCTTCAGAGTTCCGCCGTCCGATGGCGTCACGAAAAGTATCCGGAAACAAGATCGTACTCCTCGCTCACCATTATCTCCTGATATTGAATCTTAAAACCGTCGACAAAATTTGTCGCAATATCGTTATCCTGTGCATTTGGAGGGATGCAACCACGCTATTCTACGCGAGGCTGGGCACTAGGGTCCGACTCGAGTCTGAAATAATTGCGTGCTAGTGGTGAGCTGGCCGAAGCGCATAGAGAAAAACATAACATAGAGAACCTACACAAAGCTCAGCGCAGATGGCGCCACGTAAACATAACTTAAACAAAAGAAGCTGTCAACGCGCGCGTTACAATTTCACGGTGTCTGTCTTGTACTAAAATTATACGAATGGACATAATGGACAATAATTACGGATATTTGACTATACCGGAATTGAAAAGTCGGCTTCTACTCTTTTCCTTCTCTGTTCATCCTTTAAAGTTTCTTTTTTGCTCCAAGCAAACAGGGAAGGTATAACCCCTTTTTTAAATATTTTCCGGCTCCCTTTTATCCCCGTAAAGAATGACAATGCGCTAGGTAAGTATTATGTAATAAAATAATACCAAAGGGTTCAACATATGCAAATATTTCAAATAGATTTTTTTAGGTTATGATGATTAACTACTTTAGAGTACA
Source organism: Ophion costatus (assembly GCA_951751655.1). Taxonomy (NCBI): domain Eukaryota; kingdom Metazoa; phylum Arthropoda; class Insecta; order Hymenoptera; family Ichneumonidae; genus Ophion; species Ophion costatus. The sequence goes on along the minus strand of OX632359.1, from coordinate 41,401,792 downwards.
CTTTAAGAAGTAAATCGCGTCAAAAATATGCTGTTTATACAGTGAGCTGTAACAAATCTGTCATTTCTATAGTCTGCAGATCTAGACTGATCGGAATATAGCCTTGAATGTTTTGTGGCTGTAAAGTGTTTGCGACGTATAGCAATTTCTTATTGCTTGCGAAGTTTTCCGTTTTTAGGAAATAAATGAACGCCTTTGTTTCTGCATCCAATTGCTCAAAACTGATGTATTTTTCACAATTTATTCACCACAAACGGATTATTTTAAGAAAAATCAACAGTAGTCGTCGAAACACGGGCAAAATCCAAGAGAATCTCACTAAACGTCATGTTTTGTTTACGTTGTAATACAAGAACCCTCTGGCGGTAGAAATTGGCAGTAAAGGTTCCCTATTTGAGGTAGTACCGGGCGTACTAGCGGATTGACTAGTCAACAGAAAATCTGTAAATTTTCGAACTTGAAACAAGCAAAATGTAATACATTTATAAACTATAATAATAATCATGATACGGAAAAAAATCATTTTAGAAGTGTATCTAATATCTGTGTGTATTATATGATGAAAAGAGACGTAATAAGATCGCAATCAGATTTGACTTGAGTTGTCTCACCGGCCGCCATTTCATGATTCTGACAATATCCGTGGCAACGCTGTACTCAAGTGCTTTCGATAAATGTTAAGCGTTTGTTTGCCGTGTGTGTAAGCGTGTGATGTAGTGTGTGTGTGTGTGTAATGTGCGAATTGTAACTTCGGTCTTACATACATCGTAACAACAGATATGGATCGACATAGCATTCGTTCGAGTCTCGGATGTGATAAAATGACGTTAAGGGGGTATCCCTCTCAGGGAACTTAAAAAAATCGTTTTTTTTGTATTTTCATAGTGTGAACTTTCAAGAATATTTTAAGACCAACCGGACCCTGAAATGAAAAAAATTGCAAAGTTACACCTCTTTCAGTGAAACAGTGTGCGTCAGGTTTACCGCAATCCGTCGAGTTTGAACGGGATTATCTCGCATATTACGGAGACGGTCAACCGGAAGTGCGGTGATCGTGGTTTTTCTGCTCACGTATCCAACTAAACCCGTCGGAAAACTGAAATTCGATAGATTAGATATAATAGATATTATAAAAAATAAGAAAATCAATCTTCACCGTGTAGTTAAGGCACTACATTACAAGAAAGTTTCAATTTCCGGTTGAAAATGGTCAGAACGACGAAATAGCACCCACAGACTTAGCAACGTCACGAGTAACAGCTGATGCGTTTGGCGAACATAACCTAGCTTTATTTTTAGATTAATTCGAATAGAAGCCGCCACAAAATATGCAAACAACAATTTATGGAGTTTTATCATTTATCACGTATCAATAATATGTATAATTATATTCTGCCTATCGTGTTAATTCCGCTGAGGTCTTTCAAGCATATTTTGATAGGTTTCCAGCTGATTTTTTCTGTCTTTTTAGTCCGTTTTTATGGTCGATATGTTATTATTATTATTACAAAGATTACTACCGAGTCGTTGACAATATAATTTTTCAGTTTTTATTTGTTCACGTGTATAATATCATCGTTTACCACAACATTTGGCACACTATAATCAATAATACGAATAATCAACATAAGTAAACATCAATCAGAGCAGCTGTGGGTAAAATAAATTTAGACTCTTTTTCGACCCCGTGGAAGTGATCGTACCTCCTTAATATTTCGTATACGATAGCCTATCGATTCTTCATTTGCTTCGGAGTTTCTCCGTCCGATGGCGTTGGCACGTGCATCAGGAAACGAGGATTCTCAACTCCTTGCTCGTCATGATCGCCTGATATGAAATCTCACAAGCGGCGACAACATTTGTCGAAAATATATCGCTATTCCGTGAGACACGGCCGCGTCTTCGCACCAAATAAGTGACGCGTAATCGACGTATGTAAACAAATGTTTTTGCATTGAAGCAATGCTACGATTTTTTTTCATTTTTCCTTTCCTCATTTTTATTGTTATCGAAAGTTTTTTTTTGCGAATTGAGGTCACAAATCTCTAATAAGAATACGTAAAAACGTTTAAGCGATGTTGTAACTTGTGGGCCAAAAAAAACAGAGCCATCAAAAATAATTAATTCTCGTTGCATTGCAACGTTGCAAACTTCAACGTTATGAAGTACACAAGTAGAATAGTACTATAACATTGTTTATCATTGAGTAAATTGGTTTAAATTTATTGCAGTTCAGGCGTTACTACTTTGACGGGAAAACATTGATTTTTCTGCATTTTCTTAGAGTATACATTTTTAGGAATATGTGAAAAAATTTCATATTGAAAAATTGAAAATTCACCAAGTTACAGACGATTCAGTGAAAGTAGGTAGCGCAACGACTTACGTACACTAGAACTTTCAATCGCTTTTTCTTTCTTGAAACGACTTTTCTCAACTTGGCCGGAATCATAACTTTAGCTACAAATGTCCGGTGCTGATTTTAAAAAATCTTTTTTTCTTGTTTTCTAAGTTTTTGTTTTTTAAGCCCCCAAATATATTCAAAAATTGCGCCAAAATTACACTTTTTTTAAGACCAGCCATTTGTGAATGTTTTTTTTCCGAAAAAACGGCTACATCTACCCAAACTACATCTATATAGATTATAAAACTATTTTATTTTCCTTTTTCAAACCAACCATTGTCAACTTACCAATCCGGATGTTGAACCACATTTCTTATACAGAGGCTCTATTCATACTTCAATAACGTTGTCAATATTTGATTTTTTGAAATAAACATTTTGACGAAATCTGTTTAATGTATGCTTAATAAAATACCTTTTTTGGTAATTCTTTAGATAAGCAACTTTTCCGAAAAACAAGACTAAAATTGTTTTTGATGCTATTTTTTAATTTATTGGGTTATAAATGATGATAATTAGTCGGGGGAAGCCGAAATTCACCCCTCTCTAAAAAGTTATGGGGTTTTTTAAGTTTACGGAAACACGTGGTAAAATAGGGCATTTTTGAACATTGCGATTTTGGAAATTTCATTTTTGAACAGCATTCCTGAATACAGACAATTCCATTTTGTTTGTTTGTATACAAATTGGGCTCATGGTTTTTGTTTGTATACAAATTGGGTCTATATACAAAAAAATCCAACCCCCTCCAGCGTGAGGGGGTTGGATTTGTTTGTATTCAGGAAAGCTTCTTTTATAACCCCCCCCCCCCCCCCCCCCCATTTGGGTTTTAATACAGAAGATTTAAAAAAGTTCGAAATTATTTTTAACGATTTTTTGTTCGTAAAAAATTTGTTGATGAAAAATTTTCCCCAACTGAATATCATAATTTATAACCCAATAAATAAGAAAATAACACAAAAAAGGTTTAGCTCATTTTACGGAAAAGTCACTTATCTAAAGAGTGACCTCTTTTTTGTCCAAATCTCGAATAAATAATCTAGTTGACAAAAATTTTGAAAAAAGACCTTTCTCGACCCGTCACAGTAGTGACCTTAAGAAGAAAGACGTGGACTATGGAAAATATAATTCGGGAAAACAAATGTGAAACTTTCCAATCTTCAAAATTCAACTATACTTTCTACAAGAAATGCTCGGACGCAAGATTGAATTATTGTATAATATTTACAGTATTGTATAGTGCATATTCTCGACTAGAAATTGACGCTGGGTTTTTGTACAGTTCATTGTACAGGTCTTGGGTTGGGTTGGGAATTTTTTGGAACGTCATAAAAATGGGAAAAGTCGGGAATGAGTTGGTAGAAAAATAACCTACCCATCGTTGATTGAATTCACAATTTATCGTTTTTGTTTGGTTTTATTTATTTATGCTTACATCTAAGCAAGAACACTTTTGATTAATTTTTAAATCACATATTCATTTTTTGATTAAAGATAGAGGAACTAAAGAATACAAAATAAATTGCCGAGTACGGACACAAAGCATAACAAAAAAATAAAATGTCTACGCTTATCAAAATATATATGTGAAAAACTTGATGAAAAATTAAGTTCCGAATGAAAATGAAAAAAATTCCGAATAAAAAAATAAGAAAAGTTCTACAATGAAAAAAAATCTCATAAGATCCACTTATTATTGCAGTATCTATCAAAAATGTATTTGTATATCTATTTATTATTGCGAAGTATGAGGTTTATATGTTCACCTATGACTCATGTGGTTACCCTTAAATAAATATTGTTGGGACCTTACATCATTACCTTATATCCAAACCCCAGATGGGATAACCCTGTTGAGGGGGGATTGTCTTTTTTTTCGCAAAATTTACCGCTTTTTGGGAATTTTTTTGTGAAGAAAGTATACAACGGAAAACTTGTGAAACTTGGCATATAGTTTTATTGATCTGTTTACTACATACAAAAAATTTTTTAAACAATTTCATCAAAAAATCCGCCTCCCACCCCCCTCGACGCGCGATGGTCCTTTTTTGATGGTGTGCACGATTACAGCCTTCACGTTCATCCTGCAACAAAAACCCAAAAAGCATTTTACTTTAGACACATATAGCTATCGTTCGATGAAGGGAAAAAAAAAAAATTGACGATTTGGTGACGTTTTGAACTTGAAGTATCGATTTTTCGAAAAAAATTGATCGATTTTTTGTTATAAATAAAAAACTATTAAACGTATTGCTTTTTTGCTTCATCAAACGATAGCTATATGTGTCTAAAGTAAAATGCTTTTTGGGTTTTTGTTGCAGGATGAACGTGAAGGCTGTAATCGTGCACACCATCAAAAAAGGACCATCGCGCGTCGAGGGGGGTGGGAGGCGGATTTTTTGATGAAATTGTTTAAAAATTTTTTTGTATGTAGTAAACAGATCAATACAACTATATGCCAAGTTTCACAAGTTTTCCGTTGTATACTTTCTTCACAAAAAAATTCCCAAAAAGCGGTAAATTTTGCGAAAAAAAAGACAATCCCCCTTTAAAACGTTACAACGGCGTTATAGATACTTCCCATCGCAGGGTTGTCCCAATACTATCTTTATCAGGACCTTAAGAGGCATTCCCTATTTAGGGTTGACCTGAAAAGGTCCTTATGCCGTAGAGGGTTGTCCCTATGAAAAATTCTAGTCGGGTTGCATTATACAATAATGTTTTCAACATTCAATATGTACGTCATTATACAATAATGTTTCAAGGTTGGATACGTACGTCACCAAGTAAATATCTTCGTCAATAAATATTATTAGTTAACGAACAAATATATTTCTATCGAATCAGTAGATTGAGGGCACTTTCTCAATTTGAAATGCAATTTTCGCTGGCGCCTCGAATCCGCAACAGCGCCACTGAAATCACTGCATAATTGAACCAGGTGGCTACACATGTCGTATACGAAATGGTGAAAGACCAAGAGAGCGAGGATGAGAGATGTGCGTTAGAGGGAAAAAAAGAGAAAAAAACGAGCAGTGGAGGTGGAAGTCGAAAGCTCCGCCCGTGGACATCAGGACGTCCCAAATCCCTCTCCAAATTTTTTTTTTCTTTCGTCTCTTTCCCAGCCTCCGCCTTTTCTCTCGTTCCGAAGACTCTTCGGGATCCACTTAACATAGAGCAATTAGTTCCGGCTGTTCAGGGGACCGTCTCGGTCACTTCACACTATCCTCGTTGGAAAAAAAAACCTCCTAATCCTTTCGGAAAAAAAATTGCGGTCCATTTTCACCCCTCTATCGACGTTAATCGTACGCATCAATTTCGAAGTTAATTTGCGCGTAATTCAACAGTGACAGTCGCGTCTTGCGTGAAATACTTTTTGCACTCGATACTTTGCACCAAACGCCGTTTTTCGGGCTCGAATTATCGTTCGATCGAAACGAATAATCATGCCGCGAAAACGCAGAGCATCGATGAACTCCCTGGACGACGAGGATTTCGGCTCGGACGACAAATACAGCAGGAACGATTTGGATACTCGTGCACCGAGAAATGCAGCGAATGCTCGCGAACGTGCACGTATGAGAGTTCTTAGCAAAGCATTTTGCAGGCTCAAAACGACCCTGCCTTGGGTACCGGCCGATACGAAACTCAGCAAACTCGATACCCTTCGACTCGCGGCCACTTACATAGCTCATTTGCGAGCTGTATTAAGGGAGGACGGCGATACGCATCCCGATTCGACAAGATCGTTGTCACTGGCTCTGGTAAGCTTTTTGCACGTTGAAAATAATCCATTTTTTTTTTCTTATGCATACGTTATTTTTTTTTTAACTTTTAAAGGTTAATCAGCAATTAAATAGGGCGACGTGCCTAATTAAGACAACAAAGTTCGCATCTCTGGCAGGCAACGAAAGTTCCGTAGCCTCATTTTAGGCATCCACGATCACTCAAAAAAATCGGGACCTTCATTGGAGGTTTTCATCCTAAATATGTAAGAACACTTGTTGAACACGATAATGAAAATGAGGCAATCAAAAAATCACAAATGAATTTTCGTTGCCTTCCAACGATGCAAAGTCCAACATCGTCAATTATTGGCACATCGAGGGCCCGATTATTGGCACTCTGAGGGCCCAATTATTGACAATTTGAGGGCCCAATTATTGGCACAGTGAGGGCCCAATTATTGGCACTTTGAGGGACCAATTATTGGCGTTTTGAGGGCCCGATTATTGGCCCCTTAAGGGCCCAATTATTGGCACTTTAAGGGCCAAATTATGGGCACCGTAAGGACCTAATTATTGGCACTTTAAGGGCCAAATTATTGGCGACTTGAGAACCCAATTATTGGCACTTCAAGGGCCCAATTATTAACGATTTAAGGCCCAATTATTGGCCCTTTAAGGCCCAATTATTGGCCCTTTAAGGGACCAATTATTGGCCCTTTAAGGACCCAATTATTAGCCCTGTAAGGCCCAATTATTGGCTCTTTAAGGGCCCAATTATTGGCGCTTTAATGGGCCCAATTGTTGCCACCTTGAGGGCCCAATTGTTGGCACTTTAAGGACCACTGTGTACGCAGGACAGAAGTGTCAGTAATTGGTGGGCTGCCAAAATAAGATCGCTTTACCCTACGTGCCTGTAACGATGGTGATAAAGTTTGCATCGTTGGAATGCAACGAAGGATTTTTTTTTTTCATTTTTTTCATCTACTTATTTTGATTACCATCCAAACTCTTCTTTCGCAGTTTTGGGCTATCGATCATAAGGGTCATGGTTGGTACGCATTATTGACTCAGAAATTCCTCGACTTTCCCAGGTTTTTTACACAGGTTTTGCAATTCCAGCGAGATTGAGGCCAAATAAAGAATACAGTTTAATTTAAGATCAAGTTTATGAAAATATTGAATATTTAAATCAAATTTAAAAAACTGAAATTCGGAAAATAGTTCAAACACTGTAAAGTAAAAAAAAACATTAAACGGAGATACAGAACCTGTTCTTTATTATAGACGGAATTTTTAATCTTGGTGCCAATAAATGAAAGATAAATATCAACACTTATCTACAATAATAATCGAGTGGTTGTGTATCGACAAATCGAATGCAAATGTATAGAGCTCCAGAGTATATTATTTTTGATTTTGGGACTTTTCAATGTTTGGCATTGACAACTTATTTTGTATATAGTGAAAAATTGATAGTATATAGTGTATATAATAATAATTGTATATATAGTATTGTATATAATAATAATTTTATATAATGAGTATTAATAATATATACAAAAATATTTATTTTTATACCTTTCGGGTTCTTTTTCGAGTCCGTTTCATTTTTCGTAATTCTTGCGTGAAGTAAATTCCGAAGAATTTTCAAAATTCCCTGACTTTTTCCCGATTATTTTAGGGGCAAAGCAATTCCTTGAGTTTTCCCGGTTTTCCATATGCGTAACAGCCATGAGGATCTTCATAAATATTTCAGTCATATTCCGAGTCTAAACGTGCCAAAAAAAAATACTCTGCATTCCGCTGATACAAACTTCAAGCCATGCGGAAGGTCGATGAATCCAATAACTATTTTGAAGCTCATTAAAAAAGAAATCGTTCCAGAGCTTATTGTTGGTTAGGAAATTAATTGGACAGCTCTTTGAATAAAGATTGTGGCTTCGGACGAAAATTATCGTTGGAGAAACAAAGCATATGAATAAAAATTCCGTGTAGGGCATGACTTTGAGTAATAAAAATCACGAAATTTTGGAACGGCTGGATATTTTGTTCCCTGATAAACACATCTTGATTGTAGTTTAAGAAATTGTTTTCCAAAGGATTCACGTTATTAGGGCTTTTTGATACTCGAAATATCACGATCGGACAATTACGCCGGAATCAAGTCATTTAACGTCACAACTCGTACCATTTTTCAATACAAGGCTCGAAGTTTTTAGTATAGGAATAAAGGATACCAAGAATTAACAACATTCTCTTACTTTGCTTGCATAAAAATCATTAGAAAAATGTACAATAGCAATCAAAACTGGTTCGAATAACTGAAAACAAAATCAACATGAAATTAAGAATTTTTAATATTAGGTTTAGGGCACCTTTTTCGTTTGCATATAAACTTAACACGAATAAACCGCAAACTAATTCAATGAAGAACCGCTTAATTGAATTCCACAATATATTCTATTGGCTTGGTGAAAAATCGCCCGGTTAGCAGAACATTTTTTTCAAATTTGATCCACGTGGGTTAGATAACACAAAAGGGTTTTTTTAATTTAATGCGATTTTATGAATGACCTAAATTAAGCGTCTAGAAAGATTAAAGCTTTATTTCAAACATTTTACACTATAATAGAACAAAGTATTGAGGCTTTTTTTATCGAGCGCTGGTCGAAAATAAGTCTGACAATGTAAAAAAAAAGAAGAATGTAAATTGAACAAAAACAAACGATTTTTTATATCCTTCCGTCGAAGGCAAAGATAGAACAGCGAACGAATCGGAATAACATTGAACCAGGTGGATCCAATCCGCCTGTGACGAGCCCGAGAGGATTCCTCGTACTTGGTACAGAAACGTCTTGTATCTCTGTTTATGTCTCACCAGGTGGACCAAATCACCCTCCATTTCCCCACCGCAAACCCCCGTCTTCTCGTTCGCTCTTTATTTTCCGCTATTAAAACCGAGTTATTCTACTTGTTATGGTGCAACGCCTGTACCTAAACCGGATACCGCGATGCCGCATTTGCGTTTCGTTTCGATCGCTTCAACAGTGAAAAAATCCCCGAAATCAAAAACTTCACCACTCGCTCATAACGCACTCAAAATATTTCTAACGCGAAAGTCTTCATTTCCATTATAACTTTCTCATAACAAATGTTTTGTGAGCCAAAGTTCTTAAATTCGACGCCTCTTTTATTAAATCATTGGTCAGTCATGATCAGTGCAAAAAAAAACAAATTTTTGCATCAATTAATACTGACTTTCCGAAATTTGATAAAGGTACGGCACTTATCTATTTCATGAAATCGGTTTCATGAAATCTGTTTTATGAAATCTCTTTCATGAAATCTGTTTCATGAAATCCGTTACATAAAATCTGTTTCATGAAATCTGTTTCATGAAATTTGTTTCATGAAATCTGTTTCATGAAATCTCTTTCATGAAATCTGTTTCATGAAATCTGTTTCATGAAATCTGTTTCATGAAACCTGTTTCATGAAATCTGTTTCATGAAACCTGTTTCATGAAATCTGTTTCATGAAACCTGTTTCATGAAATCTGTTTCAGTAAATCTGTTTCATGAAACCTGTTTCATGAAATCTGTTTCATGAAACCTGTTTCATGAAATCTGTTTCATGAAAACTGTTTCATGAAATCTGTTACATGAAATCTGTTTTATTAAATCTGCTTCAACAAATCTGTTTCATGAAATCTATTTCATCGATTTTCGACAAGTTGAATCTCAATCGTCCTACAATGGCACACCCCACGTGTAAAAATGTTTATTCCGTTATCTCAACATAAATATGTAGAAATTAGCGCGTGCGCAAGAAAGTTCACACACATTGGTGTAGCCTGGAGGAGGTAGAAGGGGGCAAGCCCCCCCCCCCGCCCCTAAGGAAACAATCGATCCAAAATGATTAAATTCCAGTAATCGATTAATTTCATTTAAGTTTCACCCAAGCAAGCATAGAGAAATAATTTTTTTAAACTTGAGCTATTTCCTTCGTCGTGATTTCGTGGTTTGAATAAAAAGTAGCTATTTGATGATGTTAATTGGATAGATATTTGAATTTCACAATTAAGTCAACTGTGGGCAAAAGCAGTACGTTAGTTTTGCAGGCAGAAGAATACTGGAAGATCAACTTTTATAATATTGTTGTAAATCTAAAACACCAATTGGAGAATCTCCCATTAGCCCATGCAGTTGATGCGGTTTTCAAATTGTATATAAAAAACAAAGAGGATTCCATCAACAATTAAATAAAAATCTTAATAATTGATACGTCATATTTAGAAGTTGAAGCTATGGTCCTGGAAAACAGAATTTCATTTAAAAATAATGAAATGAAAGCTGAAAGTTGAAGAAGGCATATTAAAAAGGCGTACTGCCGTAACTTATATAAACTTTTCCAAGCGGCAATATCACTCCCAGCGAGTGCCGTCGGCTGTGAGAGGAGTTTTTCTGCCGCGAAGCGGATAAAGACGCACCTTGGAAGCACAATGCTTCAGGAATGATTCTCTCATACGTTACTGCTGAACAAAGAGCATGGCATTGTAAAAAAAAACATTGTAGCTGAGAAAGTGTTGGGTCAAATTGCAGAAAAAAATGTAAAAACTATGATTTATCTAGCTGAGTACTTACTGAAAGTAAAGCTTAAAGACTGGCAACTAAATTGAAGGATGATAAAAAATTAGTTGATCATTTTTTAAGGTACTCCAAGTGTTTGAAATTAATTTTAACACGAACGTATGATTTAAGCGAGTTTCATATTCTATGTGTGTTACGTGATTATCTACTATTATGTGAATTTCATTGAAAAAAGAGATGATTGTGATAAAAACCAATTTTTTGTCAGGCCGGACCCTTCTAGCCCTCCACCCAGAAGAAAACTCTGACTTCGCCAATACACACACACATCCGAATATTTTCTAGAAATGATTTTTCGATCTCTTGGAACATTCTCAACGTCATTTTATATATTCTTTATTCTATATTTTCTTCATAAACACAATATTAATTTCACGAAGCACGAAAAAACGTGTTATGTCCCAAAGCTTTCTAACTGACGAATCTAAACTTGTGCATTTAATAAAAATATATAAGAATGTGACGAAATGATCTTTATAATAGATCCAATGCT
>OX632359.1:41325518-41385518 GCA_951751655.1 Ophion costatus | reverse complement strand
CTTTTTTTAATTCCTCTCCCAATATATTTATTTTCAGGTTATGATTAACATTATAATGGGAGGAAAAATAAAAGTTGTACAAACAAACAAGGAATGCAATCTACTGAGAAAAAACAGATTGATTATGAAGAAAAAAAGGACAAACAAGTAGGTTCTATGTACTTGTTCATACCCCATCTACTCAATATTCCATATACTCCAATGGCCACGGACCAAATTGAAAAATAACAGCAGTACAAACGTACAAGAAATGAAGTCTACTGAAATAATAATTGTCACTTCAACCAGGGGATCAGTAGTAAAAAAAACTAAATCATTTTCCATCCATATCGCTCTTGGAAATAATGTTTATGCCGAAAAATCTGCTCCGTCGCACACCTGTTCAGACCTGCGTTTGATTGGCTCACCCCTAGGTAGCAGCGCTTCAGGTTGCAGAAGCGAGAACTACCACTTTGCCTCATTATCTGACAAGGAAAGGTTGCGAGGTCGATCTCTCCGATTTCGATGAAATTTAACATGCTTGTAGAATGGGTAAAAATAGGCCAGACGTATTTTTTTATATCTGCGGAACCCGATTTTCAACGGGTGAAACGCACCCTCGAAAATAGAGTTTTTTGCGTTTTTCGTCGATAATGTTATCGTTCTTATCTTCAATATACAGTACACGAAAAAATAAACATTGTTGGAATTTGAAATTTTTTTACATCTCATACCGTTAACACGTTATCGACGAAAACCGAAAAATACCCCAATTTTGGAGGACGATTTTTACGATCGATTTAGGTTAGTCTCATACACCCCCCGATCACAACGACACACGGTGGCGGCGATGAGAAAAAACGGCGCCACTCGCCTATTCCCAGCTCGCCGTGCGGCTCGATAAAGCATCGCGAAGAAGTTGAACGGTCGGCCGCGCGAGGGCTCGTACCCGTACGATTCGAAAGCGTACGACGCTATCTGTTTACCGTAGTTTCGTGCCGGAGCAAGAAGGAACGGCAAAGTTTCGGATCTTCGTTTCGCGGTGCAATATTAGCAATTTTTTTTTGTTGCTTCAATCTGAGACGAGCGTTCCATCGGGTATTTCGTGGGGGTTAAAATCCTGGCTAGTGTGGTGATAAAGAGACGCCTATATTTCGTCAAACTGATGTTGAAATGAAGCTTAGGCGCGTCATATATGGCACCGCTTGTAAACTACGCGGTAGAGAAAGAGTGGTCGAGGAAGACGACGAGGACTCAAAGCCCGCCCATCACGGGCTCTCTATCGCGGATTAATAATCAATGGCTTTATTTGAGAGGAGATACACGAATAAAGTGCTCCTAGATGATACGGAAAAGCTGACGAGCGTTATTGAGAATGCAAGAACGATCGACGGACATACGGTATTTGACGTTTTTTTTAACGCATTCTAGTTTACTTTTCGAGCCTACTCTCATATAATTTGTTTATCGTCCTTTTGTTTCTCAATCGTTCAACCGTCATTTTGTTTTGTTCAGACTGAGACCGAACGGTTTCTGACACTTGAACCACTTATGCATTTACCTAGAATTTTTGCCATTCGTTGCATCATTTGTTCAATCTAGGTTGGTAACACGAAGTCATGGGGCTTGTGAGCAGTGATAACGGAATACTGTCAATTGTTCTTCGTTATCGTTGTTGCGTCTTCGTGCGTATTCATACTTGGCAGAGACTGAATAAATAAATGGCGAAAAAAAACAACGAACGTTTTCAAATACACGCTGTGAAGAAACCAGTTTCTAGAATTATCCTTTATGATGTATTGACTGATAAAAAAAACAAGTGGTAGAGTCTCATTGGCAGACTCAGCATACCGCAGCCGAATGAAATACAATAGAGGCGAGGACTTGAAAAGCATTATTACAAATACAAGGAGCGTTAAAAAAAAATTTGAAAATACTGAATCGATTTGGAGTCGAGGTCAATATTTTATTTTGTGTGTCGCAATAATGCGGGTATTTCGGTCTACAAATACATTTTGGACGTGCTTTGATATGTACAATACCGGTCAAAAGTTTTCTATCACTTTCGATAATTGCAGAATTGTATTAGAATGATATAATTCTTGTCATAGAGCTATATAGTATCTTTGTAAGATAAAAAAGGAATGAAATATATTGTTCGAATATAATTTCGCAATGAAATGAATTATATTGTTCTAATTATATTGCAAATGAAATTAATTGTATTGTTCTAATATAATTTTGCAATTACCCAAAGTAATAGGAAATTGTGCAGTTATGTAGTGACAAAAAATCTTGCAATGTCGAGAAATCGAAAATTTTGTAATTATAAAAAAATGGTCGAAAATTTTGCAATTATCGAAAATGTTAGAAAATTTTGCAATTATTGAAAAATGATAGAAAGTTTTGCAATTATTGAAAAATGATCGAAAATTTTGCAATTATTGAAAATAATCGAACATTTTGCAATTATTGAAAATGATCGAAAATTTTGAAATTTCTAAAAATAATCGAAAATTTCCGCAATTATCGAAAATGGTCGAAAATTTTGCAATTATCCAAACTGATCGAAAATTTTGCAATTATGCAAAGTGATGAAAACTTTTGCAATTATGCAAAGCGACGAAAACATTTGCAATCACCAAAGTGATGAAAACTTTTCACTGGCACTATATATGTTTTTGGATTTTGTGACGAAAAAAAGTTTTATCTTTTAGTCAGTTTTTATTAGCCCTTATTACTCTTTGTTATAAAAAAGTTGTTGAATTCTATGGAAAAAAACATCCACTTAGGATTCCTTGCAATATTGTTCTATTCTAATATTGATAAAGGTCAAAATTACAGAGAATAATATGTAGTTACTAGTCTTTGCTGGCCGCGTTACCCATGTGCATGTCTGAACTTTGTTTCTTCTCTATGGGAGGAATAGATGTTAGCATAGTGTCGTATAAAGAATCGTTTACCACGGTTATTACGAAGAACCCATTTTTTGTATAATAAAGGAAATATGTTTTCTACGTAGTTCAAAAAACTGATTTTAGTATGTTACAGACCTGTATAGTTTAGGGTAGTACATGATGAGAGTGAAGATTGCATCGTTCGAATGGAGTGAAAATTCCTATTTTTAAATTGCTCGAATTTCTTTTGGTAAATCTTCGTTACGAAAATCTCAATTATTTTTCAAGTCGCTCATTTAGAGATCTAGAACTTCAAGCTGCAAAAAAAGTATTTGTAAAGTAATGAAAACGAGGAAAAAAACTGGGAAGAATTTTTGTTGCGTCTTGATGCAAGCTTCAACATCAATGCAAGTTTCAACGTCATACTACATGCATAAAATGGTGTGAGACAGAAAATTTCGTAATTTAATACTAACATTTTCCAAGCTACCCGCATACGATTGTGAAAATTGGCATACATTGACCATCCCGTTATTGATGTAATAGCTCTTGAAGGTGTTGTTTCTAACACACGCTGCATTGTACAATTCCCAGAGAATATTGTGTTTCTCTGGGAATACTTAGGAATAGATATTGATATAAAAGTTGTTACACTTAATAAATACACTTTCGAAATACATTAAAAAAATTCTTTTATTTGAGTCACTGTTTATATATAAAATAGTAGTTTAAAAAAATGTCCAAAAAAAATTGTAGGTCTGCGCTGTTAATGAAATCTCAGAGATCGATCATCTGAAACAAAAAAATCAAACGGTTTTATATTCAGTACGTTAATGGCTATAGCACCTATCATACGATTTTTTATATACGCATAAATACCAAAATGGCGGACATTTTTCTTTAAAAAACGTGTTTTTTACCGTGTTTTGCAAAGAAAAAATAAATATCAAAATTTAAAGAAATCCTTGTTTTGCGCAATAGCTATACTCGTAAAGAATATATGGTTGAGATTTCATAAGGATCGGTTCAGTAGTTTCGAAGATTTTATCACCAAGCCGTCGAAAAACGTTGTTTTGAGAAAAACGCGTTTAAAGTTTGTTTGGGTTACATAAATACAATTTTTTAAATGTATTCCGATATCGTATTTATAAAGTGTAACAACTTTTACATCAATATCTATGATATAAACCTATCAAAAAAATTCATGAATATTGTCTTTCTTTTTAGCGACCAAAGTGAGAAGACCCCGTAAAACTTTTTGGTGAAAATCGATACGTTAGATCAAAACTTAAACTATGATATCAGTTAGGCTTCTATTAGCGACAGGGTTCCGTAGGTTTCCATTCCGAAATTAGCTCTGCTCTAAGGTCACCGGTAGTCTCTGTGGCGGCTCTATACAGGACGGGGTCCAGTCATCGGTGACCTACCTCGCAGAGAATGTGTTAAAGAATACTTCAATTCCAACAATGGAGACCTGAAAGCGAGCATTCGTTTTTTCGCTATGTCGCTTTCGTACGATAAAACTGAACACAATGCTGATGTTCAATTTTTGTTCATTATGCGTTCGTTATTGTCAATTTCCGTGTTATCGCTTAGGAGTACGTGATAAGGACGCAGAGGGGCCCAGTTCCGGAGAGATCTTGGCGCGTTAGCAGACGCTACAATGACTTTGTGCAGCTCAATGGGGCCCTATCGTCGTCTGGCATCAGTTTGCCTCTACCGCCGAAACGGATCATCGGTAACATGGACGCGGAGTTTGTAGCTCAACGACAGATCGCCCTTCAGAATTATCTAAACGCTGTACTAATGAATCCTATATTGGCGTCGTCCCTGCCTATGAAACACTTTCTTGATCCTGACAATTATAGAGCGCCGTTGCACGGTGAGAATCCTATCGAACGTTGCCCAAAAGCGACAGGCTCGCCACCCAGAACTAACGAAGAACGCGTTTATCGTCTATTTTTTCCTTCCAGAAATAGCGCTGCAACAGGTGTCGCTGGCGTTGCGGAGCGACGCTAATTTCGAGATCGGCAAAGCCATACCGGATATAGGATGGCGTCTGCGGAAGCATTACTACGCGGTGAAGAATCGACAGAACCCGAAGAACGAACTGTTGCTCGCCTGGGTCGAATTCGGGCCGGACAAACATCTGCAGGACAGAGATATGCAGGGAGTGTTCAAGAGTCTTAGCACCCTGAAGCATGCCCATATCGAGGCTATTGTTCATCAGCATGTCGCCGACACGGGAGTACTGACCATTCGACACTTTCATTGCAATGGCACACTCCGGGACGTGCTCTGTAACACCAAGCCGAAGCAGGCTTTTATCAAGAAGTACGGTAATCCGAAGCAACCGCAATGTCTTATCACTTCGGAAATAGCCACTTACGCCTATCAGGTGAGACATCGCGACACGATCGATCCTCCTGCTTCTTAAATGTACAAAATTTTCGACCTCAAAGTACGGCACTTTTTGCTGGTTACGATACAACGGGTGGGGGGTCGAAACTTCGAATGGTCAAATATAGAACGACGGAGATTTCGAAATGGCAGAATTATAAACTCGAAGTAACGCAGGTTAAATTATTCGAAATATATAATTTATATATATTTTTAATAAATATATATAAATTATTTTATTCGAAATGTTAAGCACATAAAAGAGCAACATTTAAAAAATTTTAATGTTGGTTTCACGTACTAACGATCGAGTAAGTATATTTTCAATAAAATCATTTACGGCCTGTCCCAAAGTTGATGGTATCGAGCCTCGATAGCTGTACTTGCTTAAACAAGCATCAAATTCCACTGATAATTGAAATATATAGAGCTCATTCGCAGGTGCAAAATTTTCGACTAAAGCGAAAAGGAAGTCAGAGCTCTAGCCGTACGTAACATATGAAAATCGACAATCGATTATACTCGAGGGTATTCTTTAATTTTCCAATATTTCCCATCGTCCAGTAATCCGGAAACTCCAACGTTCCGACGATCGCCGACTTTCGATGGTCCTACATTAATGAGATTCTACTTTTATCGCTTCGTGTTATATTTCAAGATTCTGGAAGCTCTGAGCTACCTGCAAGAAAAGGGTCTACCTTACGGGCACCTGCACACGGGAAACGTGCTGCTCACACCAACGGGAGCCAAACTACTGGACATTGAAAATGGCCTTTTGGGCTTGCCGGCGTTCTACCGGCCCTACGTCGTTCAGAGGCGAAAACTTCACGCCACGGCAAGTTTTTTTTTTGCGTTCGATGCTCTTGAACGCAGCGCAATTGGCTCGTTTCGTTAGAAAATATCACACGTACTTGAAGGCACGAAGTAGGTTTATTTTCTTTGTCTCAATTATTCCAGACTCCGGCTACGTTGAGTCTGGTATCGAAAGTCATTTTGTAATACAGATGAAAAATTCGTTTAAGGGACTGCATATATCTAGAGGCCGAACAAAATGGCCGAATTTTGATGTTTTTTTTCTGGGAAACGGTTGGTGGAAAAATAACCGCATTTTTTTTAAACACGAAGGCACTAAAATTGTGTTTTTTTGAAACACAAAGGAAATTTTTTTTGACTACCATTTTTGTCTGTAAATAATGACTTAAATTTAAAAAATGTAAATGTATTTCGAAAGTGTGTTTATTAAGTGTAACAACTTTTATATCAATGTCTATAATATAAACCTATCAAAAAAATTTATGTAAATAGCCTTTTTTAGCGTCCAAAGTGAGAAGACCCCTTAAATGTAGAAAAAAGTATGTTGTAGAAAGCTCGATTTATCTCATTTGGCAGTTTCATGGAAACATTCAACACGTTACTTAGGTCAGCAAATCAGCGATACGTCGTTGTAATTTGTTTTTTTTTCATTGCATATTTAAATTCCGCAGACCCAGGTGGACGTTTATTCGTTCGGACATGTACTGTACGAGATGGCGTTTGGACGGCCTTTGCTCGACGCAACGTGCAGCGAGTTGTCACATGCGGATCCGAGTCTGAAGAACCTCCTCGAAGTCATACTGTCCCGGGAGGCGGTGAAACAGGACCTCCCCACATTCGCCAATCTCCTCGAGCATCCGTTTCTCGATAGTGCAAGACGCGCGGCACTTTCGGCTGCTCACGTGGAAAGGCCTCACTTCAAACTGAGCAGTCATCTGAAGGATGCGTTGGTCGAAGCAGCCGATAAGGCGGAGCAGCGTCTGAGGGAGGAACAAAAAGTCGCGAGACACCAAAAACGACTCGTCAAAGTACAGGAAATGATGAGTTCCGAGGAAGAATTGAAGCGACGCAAGCATAAGCTGGTTGGTCGAGTTCTTTTTGAAACAATTGTTCGAATAACATTTCGACGTTATTTTGGAATAATATTTGTAATAAAGTCCTATAATATGGAAGCTTACGCAAAGCTCGGCGCAGATGGCGCCACGTAAACATAACGTACAAGTTTCTTTTTTGCTCTAAACGAACGGGGAAGGTATAACCTCCTTTTTCAATATTTTCCGGCTCAATTTCGACCCCGTAAAGAATGAAAATGAGCTGGGTAAGCATTATGCAATGAAATGATACCAGAAGGTTAAGGAAGTTCATCTGGTGGCGAGTTAGTCAAAAGAAAAATTATTACGACTAGCGTAGTACGTTCAATAAGTTTGGCAACGCTGCAACCAAGCGCGACCGCGTATCCTGCACGGCTGCCATGTGCTAGAAATTTTTCACTCGCGTCCATGGTTCATCGTCGATCTCTTTTTCGACCATGGAAGAAAATTCAAAAAAGAAAGCGTTTTTCTGGAAATGCAAACAAAATCAATTTTCGAAAATCAAATTTTTTCTCAATCAATCTCGAAATCAATTTTTTATGTGTTATTATTTCGTATCCTTCTTTTATAACTACAATGAATTTATTTGCGATTAATTTATTTGATTTTATTCTTTAAGCCGATTTAGTCATTACATTTTCAGTTACTTCTGTATAAATTGCTGTAGAAGTGTAGTGCACATTGCGTCGTTCGGAAAGTATTAGTGTTGATCTCAAAAAGCGTGCGGTTGCGACGTTGCCATCATAATATGCGACTGGAGTAATACGGAGATTAACC
Source organism: Ophion costatus (assembly GCA_951751655.1). NCBI lineage: Eukaryota > Metazoa > Arthropoda > Insecta > Hymenoptera > Ichneumonidae > Ophion > Ophion costatus. The sequence continues at coordinate 41,377,561 of OX632359.1, read as the reverse complement.
TCCAAAAAATCACCATGTTTCGAGACAAATTAATTTATTCTGAAGTTCACAAGTATCTAATGGATTTTAGAAAGCTGTCCAAACGTTCTTTAGATATTTTTTTATCCATTATGAAAGTTTCTTTCGAAACTGTTTGTCAATGCTTGCAAATTTCACGTTTATAGACGGGAAAAACGACAATCCATAAGAGACCGTGTTAATTTAGATAATTTTTATTTATTAATTGCTCACAAACAAGGTATCCGGAGAGTTTGAAATTTGAACAGGTGACTTTTTAGATACTCATAAGTGAACTCGAATTTTTTAATCAATATCCGTTTGTTAATTCGATCATCAGATGAACTTACTTAAAAAAATTCAAATATTTCAAGTATAAATTTTCACGTTATGGTGATTAACTACTTTACAATATACTTTTAGAAGTAAATAGTATGAAAAATATTATGTTTATATACTGAGCTGTGACAAGTCCGTCATTTCTATAGTCTGCAGATCTAAAATGATCAGAATATAGCCTTGAATGTTTTGTGGCTGTAAAGTGCTTTCGACGTATAGCAATTTCGCATTGCTCGCGAAGTTTTTCGTTTTGAAGAAATAAATGAACGCCTTCGTTTCTGCATGCAATTGCAGAGCACTGATGCATTATTCACAATTTATTCACGCCAAACGGATTATTTAAAGAAAAGTCAACAGAATGTCACTTAACGTCATGTTCTGTTTACGCTATAATACAATATGCCCTCTAGCGGCAGAAAATGGCAGTTCCCTATCGACTCAAACAGCGCCGTAACGAATCTTAAAGTCCACATGGGCTAAGGGGATGAGATTTCACCCCAAGCTATTCTCTGCTTCAAACGTCCTAAAACCGATGGACTGAGACGAAGAAAAAAACATTCGAAAGCCTCAAATTCTATTGAGCATAATAGGCCTAGAAGAAGCTTTATTTCGTCGAAAACCGAAGTGCAACCGATCACCTTTTGTTCCGATTTTTCTCATAGAAAAAGGAGCAGAAATTGGCTCAGGAACAGAGATCGGCGAGTCAATTGGGCACGAACGGTGTCAAGCAGATAAACGGAAAGAGCCCCGAGAGATCGGACAGTCCAACCAGCACTTCGACGACGACGAGCGTCGGAACTCTCACACCTCCGTCTCACGGTGAGCCAACATCGCAAATATTATTTTCTCATCGTACAATGTAATACAACCGTTTGTGCAATCGTTTATTAACGCAACGCCGATACTAATCACTGTGCCTTCTCGCTATTTACGAACGGCAAACCCTTCGGCCAGGTGGACACAAAAGTTGATGGCGCGTGCTACATTCATTCATCTTACGTAGGTCTCGTTTGAAACATACCATTGCATCGTACTTTTTCCGTTTTACTTCCTCAGTGCACACGTCGCATGCAACGTTCCTTAGTTTACGTGGTTTCTTACACAATTTGCCAAGCGACGCTCACAACTCCATCTCGAACGACACCGTGATTCCTACGATATCCTCCGAACGAGACAAAACTTGTCTACATTGGCAAAAATCATTGCAGAGAGCGTCAAAGCGAATTAGACCATTCCAATTTTTACTCGAGACTCAACGTAAAAGTACGAGAAAATCGAATGGAACGAAGTACGCAAAATTATAAGAAAATCGAAATGAAAACCGTAAAATTATGAGAAATGTGAATTAAAATACGTAGAATTAAAAGAAAATTGTATTGAAATCCGTAAAATGAATGAAAAATAATTGAAACGGAACTAGTAAACTGCTTGCTCAACATTCACCTGAGAAAACTCGTTCTGCCTGGTGAGGACGTAACTCTCTTGCTCTTTGTATAAGCACCAACTCCATAGACTTGCAATTTGCAGCATTGGAATGCAGCGAAGATTCTCCTTTATTTCTTCATCGTTATTATCATCTAAAATCTTTTACTACAAGTTCAGTTTGCAATTCTCATAAGCGTATCCCAAGTGTTTGAGTAACTTCCGTAGCAAACTTCAACATCGTTCAACTTTATTGTACTTGTAGATACAGGAATGACGTTAAATAATTCGTCGTTTCTCATCCTTCGAATATTTGTTTCGTCTGGTCTCCAGGCCGCTGAATCATCGGCAATTTTCTTCTCGTGAAGCTATTCTGCATCTGATCTTTATACCCCAGTGCTTCCGCTCCGGTCTCTGACACCAAAGGCACGAGAAAGTAGTGGGCACTTTAATACCTTGTTGACTCTGTATTGCACAATCCGATGGAACGTGCGAGAAAATGCTCGAACAAGCATCATTCGTCACTCGGCAAATTATCGTGCGCGAAAAATTAACGACACCATCGATAGAGGACGTTGACAGTAGGATAAGGTACCCAATTAAATGAATGAAAATCATGGCCGCCGGCGGATGATGAAATTTTTGTCGCGACGTTTGCCGGCGGACTCCAGCTTAAACGATCCATCTGAAATCTGAAAATCAAACGGGTTATTCGAGTTAACGATAAATACGCGTCTTTTTCGAATCATTTTTTTTAACAACGCGGTGACGAAGTGAACTCGAGCATACAAAATCTATGAAAAAAGTCGTCATTTTTAGGTAGCTATCGAAAAATGAAGATCGATTTGACAAAAAGTAAGATCGTTAATTGCCTTCAAATGTTTCTCATCGTATCTTCTGTAAATTTGGAAACAATCCGCAGTAGCATGTTCGGCTTGCATACCCCCGCCTCTTTCTCATTGCTTTGTGTCCTCTTTCCGCAACTGTCCAATCCATGTGCGAATGATCGTAATTTCGGTGGCAACGGAGACAACGAAAAATCCCGAAAACTCGTAGCACCGAACGTAATTTTTCTTTTTCCAAACAGGTCCGGCCGAACTGCCAAATCAGTCGGTTAGCGTGAAACCCGTATCAAGCCACGTACCACCAGCTCCACCACCGATGACGATGCCATCATCCTCCCCATCTACTTCTTCTTTCGACTCAATGGGTAACAAAAATAACGGCGTCGAACAGTCAGTCAAAAGTACACGGACGAGTAGTAACAACGATTCAACTAGCGGTCCACCAGTGGTGCAACAGGCGTGTCAGCATAACGCCTTACTCGGTAGCATATGCAACTTCGACAAAACTAAACTTCGCAAAGTCGCCAATGGAAATAACTGATATCTAGGTTATAATTAGGATAATCCAGACGCGAGGCCTCGAATTATCGAGAGAAAGAAACCACTATATATATATATATATATATGTGTATATATATATAGAGGAAAACAAAATTTAGATATCCTTCATTTCGGCGATAGAGTGAGACAGAGAAAGTGAGACTCGCGCCGTTCCAGCGAAAAGTCGATAAACTAAGTCGAATTTTTCCCAACTCCATGGAACCCGACAAGCTCTCAGTATTTTTTAGTCGTGTGATAGCATCTGGTCGATCAAAAACTTGTTTATAAGCCAGCGATCCCCGTTTTACTATGTTCTTCATTTCTTCCTTACGTCGTTCGAAGTGGTCCAATAGTCGTTGATCATGATTATTCTCGACAATGTTTCCGACAAGGCAAAAGTCCGTGCGAGTTTTATTTGATGCGGTTTCGGTTTGTATATAATCGTACGCGAAACTCATGGTAGATCATTAGTGAGAAATACGAACGAAATATTCTTTTTTGTTACATTATATATTTTAAAGGCTGTTATTGAGACTTCGAGAACTCTTGTCTCGCGGTTACGGAGAAATCGAAGAATATTATCGTTGTGTTGAATCGGTTGACGGAGCTACCTTGCTACAAGGTCAGCTCTGCGAATGAATATTATATATATATATATATATTTACGCTGAAAATGTGAAATAAGATAATCAAATTGGGACAAAAAAAATATAACGCTAATATAAGAGTGGTAAACGTATTGTTAGCTTAAAGCCGCACGATTTTCGCTTCCTCGTATTCCGCGTCTTTTTTTCTTTATTCTCGATCGAACAATCATGAAATAACGTTACGAAGGGCTCTGGTATTTATGGCCCTTCATATTTATATCCTTTTTGCCGAATTATCGTAATGTTTGTCGCCCGAAATTACGAGCGGAAGCGTCTTCTTCACATCTCTGGCACAAGTGTAAAAGTGATCCGGTATACAATCGAGGAGCTGGCGAACAAAACCGGACTGGTCCACACTACGACAAATTAACCTTTTATTTTTTGCCTCTTTTAACCCTTCCCATTTTTTAACCCATTTTTCCTTCCCCTTTTTAAATCCTTTTTTTAACCCTTCCTTGACACATTTATGTTCGGCCACGAGTTTCACGCCCTGGGCCAATTTGACCCGGATAATATTTTATCCACCTGCCATAAGAACCCTTCGGTCGGTTTTTACTGAAAAAAATTCGGTATGCACTTTAAACATTTCTTAATATGTCTGCATGATTGAAATTCGGAAAGTATAACATTGAATTGTAAAAAAATGATTGACAACTTTCAACTTTGTGAAAGTCAGCATTTTATTTCAAATTCGTTCGGGTCAAAATGACCCAGTGTGTCAAGGAAGGGTTAAATCACACCTTGATTAGCTCCCGAAATATTTTTAATCGAATTCGGTTCTAAACGCCTCGAAGGTTGTTAAAAAATGTATTTTTCAGCGAAATGGCCGTTTTTAGTCACAAAAATCAATGAAATTAAGGTTAAAATGTAATTTTACGCAGTGTGGACAAGTTCGGTTTTGTTCGCCAGCTCCTCAAATTATGTTCGCGTTGTGGGAGAAAATATTTGTAAGGAGTCTATAGAATCGATGTCGGTCACGGTAAAAGTTAGTTCGCCTTGCACGATTTTCTGAAATATTTCACGATATCTATCAATATTGCTTACCGTGCAACGTATCCGATTTTTATTAATCGGACAGGTCATTAATCGGAAGATACTTCATCAGAACAACGATGCAATGGTCGTCGATCGTTCAGAATCGAAGTAAAAGTCGTCTTTCACCTAACAATGTTTGTGAGAACCAAAATTATTTTGGTTTTTTTTATCGACGAAGCTCGGTAAGAAATTCCACATGGTGATCTTGTACGAACATTTTCTCACACGATTCGTTTCATTCATAAAAGTTTGTTGCAACATTGCGACGTCTTTTTTCCGCCTGATGCATTATTCGAAATGTCTCACGGAAACGGGAAAAATGAGTTTGTAAATGAAAACGGTCCGACCTGCGTAAGGAAATCGATTTTTGTGTTCCACTGCAGGCGGTGGTTACATCGAACAAGTAGGCACGCGAGTATTGATAATCATCGATAATAGGGAATTATTTCTCTTGGGACTAACGAACATGGCTGACAACTGTATCGAAGCTTAAATCCATTACTTACCAGTCTTTTGCTTCTGACATATACAAGATTGCACATCATACAGCTAAAATGTTGGCGACGACGTAACTGTTCTTATTTCGTTATTACCATCATGATGTTTCACAAAAATTCTATTCATCGGACAAAAGTCATATGTGGAAGTTTCTTCGTATCTGTTTTGCACCGTGGCCATTGGCGCTAAATGCCGATGTATTTCTCACTCCCTCCTCCGACCTGATGGTCTACAGTCCTATTCGTGGATCGAGGTTGAATATTTGCAGAATTGTGCCAAGTGGAACGGGCGAACTTTTGCCAGCGTGAATCTGTTTGCCCTCGGCCCGAGCACATTTTTGTTGCTTAATTTTGATACACCGACGTGGGATGGGGAATGTTCGATTTTATTTGGAAACTCCTTTCCACACTGTTAGCGCAATATTGTAACAATACGTTGGAGAGGTTGAATGTGCTATGTACCTTATGTGTCTCGTAAATATTTAAGGATTCGTCTAATATATATTAAATTCGCTCCGGAAGATTTTGTGTGTAAATGTTTTGGTGAAAACTCTCGAGATTGCACTGGGAAAACAACAACACGCTATCAGAGCTCGTTTTGCGGTCACGCACCGTCGACCGAATGGCTTTCGTTACTGCAAAGCGTGCGTGCGAGGTGCTTCCAACGATTTTTCGCGCCTGGAAACGAAATACGTTCGGATCGACGAATGAATATTCGTCGCAGATCCGCGACCGTACTTTTGGTCCGTGCAACATTTTTTAAAATCTTTCGGTGTGGTATCAGAAGTAAGAAACGATCGATAACCCAAAGGATAATTATTCGCGCTGAGATGCAGCGTAGGATTAATTTTCACCGAGGTTCAGTGCTGTAATAATCTAGATACCGAAGTTCTTCTTTTTTAGCATCGATTATTCGGTTCCTCGTAGTGTCTCTTATTTCGAACAAATAAACAAATTTCTTCATTTTCACAATGCACTTTTTCGTTTGAATCATTTGTTCAAATGAGCATGTACTATAGTCTGCGCTCTTATTAACATTCGCAAGAGATTATAAGAGTTTTCCTACTATTGTAATTTTTCAATCCAACTTGGTCCTTGCTCTATGCCAAATCTATTTTATCGTCGAATTCACGCATTAAAATTACACAAAAATTACGAAAGATGAAAACGACCCGGAAAAAAAAAGAATAGTATCAAAATAAATATTGTTCTATATTTTAAATATTCATATTATTCTCCACTTTATAAAAAAAAAAAGTTACGTGAGTCCCAAACATGGAAAATTTCTAGACCTAAAAACGAATTTACTTGAAAGTTCTATAAATTTGCATTCGATTTGTCGATACACAACCCAATTATTATTATTATTATTTATAACACAATTATTATTGTAGATAAGTCCTGATATTCTGTTTTTATTTATTGGCACCGACATAACAACTTCCGTCTATAACGAAGAACTTGTTCAGTATTTTCTTTTTTACTTCAAAGTGGTTGAATTATTTTTCGAATTTAAGTTTTTTTTTGGTAATTCTATAGATAAGCGACTTTTCCGAAAAATGATTTTGTTTGGGTTGAACCTAAACGAACTCATCATCAAAATTAATATTGAATTTTCTAATTTTGAGTTTGTTTGGGTTTGGTACCCAAACTCATTTTTCGAAAAAATTACTGATTTAAAAAAAATAATTTTTTGAATTTAATTTTTTTTTATAATTCTTTATATAAGTGACTCTTCCGAAAAACGAATTTGTTTGGGTTGAACCCAAACAAAATCAAAAACCCAATCAATTTTTTTTTCGAATTTAAGTTTTTTTTTGGAAATTCTTCAGATAAGTGACTTCCGAAAAATGAAAAATGCGTTCGTTTGGGTTCAACTCAAATTCATTTTTCGGAAAAGTCACTTACCTAAAGAACTACAAAAAAAAAAACTTTAATTCAACAAATAATTTTTAAAAAATCAGTAATTTTTTCGAAAAATGAGTTTGTTCGGGTTTAACCCAAACAAACTAATTTTGCGCAAACGTCACTTATCGAGAGAATTACCAAGAAAAAACTTAAAATCGAGGAATATTTTTTTAAAAATCGATAATTTTTTAAATAAGTGACTTTTCCAAAAAATTAGTTTGAGTTTGTTTGCTTGGGTTCAATCCGAGCAAACTCATTTTTCGAAAAAGCCACTCATCTAAGTAATTACCGGTTTTTTAAATTTTATTTTAATATTCAACATTTTCATATATTTGGTCTTAAAAAATGTGTTCTTTACTTGGCCTCAATATCGCTGGAATATTTGGATAAGTCCAAATCCTTATCCAAAACCTGGATAAGTCAGGGAATTTCCGGATCAATGCGTAACAAACATGAATGCCGTTAATTTTCCATCTCGAAGTATTGGAGCGAATTCAGTGAGCTACGGTTGAAAGGAATTAGGGCAGTTGATTCGCCGTATCATAGACACGAGGAACGAGGCAATTCTTTTGTTCTCGTATGTGATGAATCGATGCAGGCTTCGTGCAAGCGTGGATTTCGGGTTGTGACCGATCACGACAAACCGCTCTGTATTGGCAGGTCTTAAAGATCTTGAATTTTATTGATAATGAAACATTGCGTCATTTATATTGCGAGCTACAGGATTTGACATTGCCAGATCCGTCGAAATGCACACATTTAACAAGTTCATTCGAACGATCGGGCAACGGTTTCTCCTACCTTAAAATACTTCAATATTCTCGCTTCGAGTCTCGAAGCCTTTGAGGTATAGAACCAAAAGAGTTCTCCCCATACGTACGTATTTCGGCGTAAGTAGAACATTGAATGGCTGACACTTTGCCCAAGGAATAAGATCGAATTAAAACTCTCCGTTTGGACAATCCGTATCTACGTAACGCGAGATACCTATTACAATGTAACTGCTTAATTAATTATTGCTTTTGGCCCTTACTCATCGACAAAAGTAAAAAACGACGCTAAAACAATTTTTTTCTTGTCGCTTGAACTCTTTTTTTTTTTACCATCGACAAGTTTATTACACGAACATTCCAATATCGTCGGTACGTTCTTCGTTCTCTGTACAAATCTGCGTTAGGCATCTTTTTGGAACCATATATATGTACAATTTGTTAATTGGTGGGATTAAATATTCCTCATTCTCTTCCGGTTAAATGACACGCTTCGTGACGCTTTTGTCCTTGTCGAGCGATTATTCAATTGCCGTGTGTTACTTTTATGCAATGTCCTTTTTACGACTGAATTATAAGTATGCAGTTTTAAGGACGGTTAGAAATCGCAGAGGGCGTTGAAGGGGGCACTCCCTAGAGGCTTGAAAAATGCATTTTTACTGCCTAAATTTATAGTTTGAAACCATTAGAATACGATGCAGTTGGTGATTTTGGTCGATTCCCGAAAATGACGTCCCAAGAGCCTTTGAGCGGGTCTCGACTCTGCTCCGTTTGGAACCCTGCACGCAGGTACAGGCACCATGTGGAGAGGTGAGTCGTCTATTCAATAATAGCTGTTAGAAACGCTTCTATACCCATCGAAATATTCAGCTGAATATGAAGCTAAATGACTATTATACGGTGATGGAATAGCTGCCTATTCGGTAAGTCACAGAATCGTACGTTTTCCCTTGCCGAAACTTTGAACGCCGGATTTTGTCACTTTTTTTAATCAACAAAAATCGTTTTGAAAACTAGAATTATGTAACGAAAAGTACGGGTGAATCTGAAAATATATATACGTTCCTTTCCCTCCAAAAAAAGTGATGAAAATCGACTAAGATTTGACGGTCTATAGGGCGTGCCCCCTTGATACGCTCAAACGAGAACAAATTCAGAGCGCCGTGAACGAGAATTCTACAAAAGCTCCTACGTAATCGGTGTGGTGATTGTCTTGCGATTCGCGTCTCGAGCCGTGCAGCGATCTGGCACCATTATCTGTCAAACGCCATTGTTCGGTGTGTTTCGATTTCCTTTATCTGCACTTATCAACAAGGCAAACGGCGATGCACCGTTAGAGGCCTGTGCAAACCCAATTGCAAACGTTTCTTCGCCCCGTTCCTTCTCCTAATAGGATCCGACACCATTAAAACTTAAAAACATTTACATTCGCCATAACTGTCATACTCTAATTATGTTTAGTAGAAACGTCGATATTTCCACTAGCTGCGGATAATTAAAAAAAAGGATTAAGCGTCAAACCGATGGGTTTCGTTTCGTTCTCTCAAAGCGATAAAAATTCCTTCGGAAATATTTGCGTTATACGATACACGAATGGTATCTCATTTTACGTTTCGAGAGATTCGCAACGGAATCTTCACTCCCGACACGATTAATCGATAAGATATCGTAAAATGGTATCTTATCACGTGTGAACGGCGGATTGTATTTTCCCCGAAAACAAGTGTCCGTTAATTCGACCGTAATTTCATTGCAAACTATATGGCCGAATCGTATTCCGAGGTGTGGCAGCGTGACTCAAAATCGGGTCAACGTCCAACCCGAGCAGAATTCGGGCAAAGTAAGGCGTTCATGTTCGGCATTTCGTGCCTTCCGTGATCAGGGCTCCGTTTCGATCCGCCTCGTTTTGATTGGTTTGCTACTTTTTTTTTTTTTTCTTAACGAAATAACAATTTCAGCGCCTACCAATATTCGATGGAGGGCTCCGTAAAAATGAGCCCGCGAAATTTTCGCGCTGACACGCGCGCCCGTACGAATCGATGCGCGACGTAACGTGGAAAAATGTTTCTTAGATTGTGCGCGAATTAATCGCGTCTTTTTGTTCCTTCCCATATTTTTATCAGACCCGATGTTTTTTTTTTTTTTTCGTTTTGTTGTTTTTCTATGTACAGCCTACGGCCTACGCTGGTTCTCTGTTGTGTGCAGCGGCGACATTGAGGCTATATCGAGTGACGGCGTGAACCGCCACTCTGACGTCAAAGCTTCACGTGCAACTCTTCCGTTATAATTCTTAACCTGTTGACGTTAAACGAAGGATGTATTAATCGTTGATTCGCCGTTGAGTGTTTTGTGAAACACTTTCGCGATTGAGGGGTTAGGCTACTGGGAGAATTTCAAAACTCTCGTTCGTCGATTTTGAAACGATTCAGATTTAAGAGGAAGGTCCAATATGGTGCCGGAATCGTAGATTGAAGATATACTTGTGATCAGAAAGATCTGAATGCTGGTGAAACTTTAAGGGTAAAGCTTTAATCGTCACAGTGTGAAATTTGGAAAAAATCGTTTTTTTTTGTTGGCATTATGCGATAGTCTAGACGATTACGAACGTACTGTTCATATACTTTCATAAACGTAAGTAGACAATTTATATGAAAATTCCGCACTCGAAGATTTAAACGCGTTTTTCGCGAACTGTCGTTTTTCAAAATGGCGTACACTCTCAAAGGAAGAGTTTTCAAGCTATCTGTCTCAAACTTCGACACAACATTCTTCACGCCATTCTTCATCCTGTTATGGAAGCTTTTTTTAATCTTCTTATTTTTTAACGAAATACTATCGAAATAGGCTAAATTCGACACTTTTTCTTTCAAACCGCCGCCATTTTGTCAATTTTTATTTTTAAAAAACCTCCATAGCAAGATAGCGGCTTTCGTACCGATCAATAATCTTTTTACAATTTTTTTACACCGTCAGGACTCCTTTTTTTCGAAGATTTTCAACCGTTAAAGAAAATGTAACAAAAATAAAAATAAACGTTTAAACATTTATTTTCCGTTCTTCACGAGTGCTTTGATTTGCCATAAAAAAATCAAACTGATTAGCGTATTTAAACCATCGAGAAAAAAAATCGCGAAAAATCCGCTTTTTTTCGACCCGTAAAACTATGATGATTCCTTGAACGCGTTATTTTTTTCGAAATTATATGCTTCAAAACTGTGTACACGATTTCTCGACATCCAATGAACGGATTGACGTGGAATTGGGCACACTCGTTCAGTGTACAGAGAACCTCGATTATTCTAATCGGGACTGAAAATAGTTCGGGCGATCGAAACGCAATGTCTTCCGGAGAAACGTAACAGACATTGAAACAAATACATAACACAAATAAAATGTTTGATTGTCCGAACTATTTTTAGTCCCAATTGATTCGGATAATCGAGGTTCTACTGTAATACTAGTTTAGTCTTGAGCTATATTTTTCTTTTCAGCATTTGTTTTTTTCATTACTTATTAATAATGTCATATTTTTCGCGAAAAAAGTAAAAAATGCACATTTTTTTTGTAGATTGAGCCAACGTTCTCTATTTTAAGAAAAAGCTCGTTTTTTTTTGTTTCGCATCAACCGGATGGCAAAAATTGAGTACACCGTTGAGTCACGTTCAAAGGTCCTTTGCAAGATTGTTTATAACTTGTTTAACGATTGTGTTTTTATGAAATTTACTACACGACTTTGTACACACAAATAAATGTCCAAACGATTTTTCAATCTTACTCGTTCCTTCGAAATGATTTTTTTCGAACCCTGATTTTCGGGTCGCCAGTGGTACAACCCCTTAATTCGGCAGCTTCCGAAGTGATATGTGGCTCTCGGCTGAGGTCTTTGTTCTTACCTATGTAGCTCTTCCTCGATTCGATCGGTAATCGCTTTTCTCGATTCGACCTCGGTCGCCTTGGATGCTCTGAGGTCGGCGAGCATTTCACTGAAGTCGATCGGCTTGCCGTAATTCATCGTGACTTTCTTCCTTATTCTTATCATGTAGGGGGGATCATTCGGCAACACCTGATCCATGCCGAGATGACAAATCGGTACAACGAGAGGCGCCACCGGTGACTCGAGTATCAACCTTCCGATGCCCCACTTGATTCTGCAAAATGAGTTTCGTACGTTGACACATTGTTCTTCACGTTGCATTGAAATCATGCAGTGCAGTAGACGTTTCTTTCTTCTTCTATCAACATCCAATTCATATTTGCCAATATCAGCTGGCAACATCAACGCTTCTTTCAAAATGTCTAGGATGCATCGAAAGATGGCTGTACTTTACTCAGCGTTCACAGCATGAGCGTCGAACATTCGTATAGGGCTAAATCTGATCGCAGGCTGCGAATGTGAGTCTCGAACTGTTCATGCCGTTCGAGTCTTTGCGGAGTGTACAGGATCATTGCGAGCCAACGGATTTACGTTAACGGGCTTCATCTACCTGGGTGGATCAAAAGACCTTTTATCTGTATTCCTTGTGTATTTATACACCTATAAAGGTGTATTTATACACCTTTTAGCTGTATTCCTTGAATTTCATTGAAATAGTTCGAAAGTTGAAGAACGAGTCATCTACAGCTTCTAACAATCGGCCGGCCGAGAGATCGCAGCACCTTACTGCCGTCTTATGGAAGCAGGCGACGATGTTGAAGTTTGCATCGTTGGAAGGCAACGGAACGTTTTTGAAAAAATGTTATTTACTGATTTTCTTCATCATCGAAAATCTTATTCGGCCAATTTGGCCTCCAGATTTCTTATGAGGATCCTAAAAAAACGTTTGAGTTGCTCGTGGCCCAAATTTGCCAAAAAAAATCGGACTATTGAACTTTCGCTGCGTTCCAACGATGCAAACTTCAATATCATAAGGCGGCAGTATGGTGCTGCCAGTCATACATGAAAACTAATGTTGTTGAATATTCGACTTTGGGTCAACATTCTACACAAAATATACAAATTTCAGGTCTGTAACTCATTTCGTTCACGAGCTAGAGGGCCGTGACATACGGATGGACAGAAGAGTGTCATTAATAGGGTTTCGTTTTGCCCTTTGGGTACGGAACACTAAAAATCGAAAATGCGTTTTTGATACCGTTGGAATCAGTAGGTAATTTCCCAAGGTTTTGTGTAGCAAAACGCATTTTCGATTTCTTTTTATAGATGCCGCCTTTATATGACGGCAGCATACGTCAAACGCGTTTTTCTCGAAACACTGTGTTCAAAGTCGATGGGTATGATATCTCGAGAACCACTTGATAGATTGTTTCCAAATTTACAAGAGATACGATAAGAAACATTTGAAGGTCGTTGACGATGTCATTTTTTTCAAAATTGATCTTCATTTCTTAATAGTTACGTAAAAATTACGGCTTTTTAAGGAAGTTCATGTGATGATCGAATTAACAAACAGATATTGATTAAAAAATTCGAGTTCACTTATGAGTATCTAAAAAGTCACCTGTTTAAATTTCAAACTCTCCGGATACCTTGTTTGTGAGCAATTAATAAATAAAAATGTTCTAAATTAACACGGTCTCTTATGGATTGTCGTTTTTCCCGTCTATAAACGTGAAATTTACAAGCATTGACAAACAGTTTCGAAAGAAATTTTTATAATGGATTAAAAAAAATATCTAAAGAACGTTTGGACAGCTTTCTAAAATCCATTAGATACTTGTGAACTTCAGAATAAATTAATTTGTCTCGAAAAATGGTGATTTTTTGGAGGTTAACCTCCGTATTACTCCCGTCGCATATTATGATGGCAACGTCGCAACCGCGCGCTTTTTGAGATCAACACTAATACTTTCAGAACGACGCAATGTGCACTACACTTCTGCAGCAATTTATACAGAAGTGACTGAAAATGTAATTACTAAATCGGCTTAAAGAATAAAATCAAATAAATTAATCGTAAATAAAATCATTGTAGTTATAAAAAAAGGATACGACATAATAACACATAAAAAATTGATTTCGAGATTGAGAAAAAATTTGATTTTCAAAAATTGATTTTGTTTGCATTTCCAGAAAAACGCTTTCTTTTTTGAATTTTCTTCCATGGTCGAAAAAGAGATCGACGATAAACCATGGACGCGAGTGAAAAATTTCTAGCACATGGCAGCTGTACAGGATACGCGGTCGCGCTTGGTTGCAGCGTTGCCAAACTTATTGAACGGACTACGCTATTCGTAATAATTGTTCTTTTGACTAACTCGGTACCAGACGAACTTCCTTAAATAGATTTTGTATGCTCGAGTATCGATTCGTCGCCAGGTTGTTTAAAAAGAATAATTTTAAAAGTCGACGATCGCCAACGACTCGTATTTATTATTAACTTTTGAATAACCCGTTTGGTCTTTAGATTTCAAATGGGTCGTTCAAGCTGGGGTGTCTTTGTCGTTTTGTCGTTGTTTTCTGTTCGTTTTGGTGATTTTTTAAAGAGACTCAATATACAGGGTGTCCTGTTATGAATGGATAATCCTGCAACTGTCGATAGGTCAGATTGTGTCCTACGATATGCTGGAATTTCAGTTTAGTAAAAGTCCCACGGTTTCCGAGATAAAAATCATCTGCTTTTGGGTTTTCCTATGCCATTTCTACAAATGATAACTTTTTTGAACCGACTTTTTTCAAAATACTCTTGGTTATTTGTTTCATCTAGAAAAGTCGTCTTTTCAATCTCAAATGTAAATGAAACTTTATGAAAAAAGATCTTATGCAGAATTTTCATACAAACCAATACGAACGTCTGACTTCGATAGCTTGCTGTGTAAAAAAAATGTACTACGCATATCGTGGCAATTACGTCAAAACGTTGCTCAGTTATTGTCGATTCGTGTCATTTGTAGAAACGGAATGCGAAAAACCAAAAGTAGATGATTTTTTTCAAAAAATAACGTAAAGTCCAAAATCTCGAAAACCGTGGGACTTTTACTAAACTGAACTTCCAGCGTATAGGACATGATCTGACCTATCGTCACTTGCAGGATTATCCATTCATAACAGGAATGGACCATTGTGTTAAAAGACACGTTTCTTCTCCACAAATCGTTTCCCACAACAGAAATCCGTATTTGGCCGTTTTTCGTCAGGCCTCTAGATAGATGTAGCCCGTTAAGTTTTCTTTCCGGCATACCAATAGTTGTCGCTTTGTTGAAACTTCCATTACATCCGGACAATCCCGAACGCAAGTTTCACACGGCGGTGACTCAAGCGTCGCGACTGTTCTCCAGCGTCCTACCAAGATTAACGTGCGTCAAGCGCAGATCGATTCCTACCTCATCCGCTCCTTAAGTATGTTGACTTTGCCTTCGGGAAAAACGTGTACCCAATCGCCGGAGCGAAGTTTCTCTATGCAAAAGTTCATGGATTCTTGGTAAATGCCGTCGCCTCTGACGACCGGTATGCACTTGCCGAGCATGAAGAAATACGAATGCCAGACATTGGTGAAGCAGATGTCGTGGGCAGCCATCGACCACCTCATCGTACGTCTCTTCAGTATATGCTTGAAATCCAAGGTAGCTGAAGAAACGGGACGGTGTAAAGAACTTTAGTATTCGGACGGAGATATCGAGCTATATCCGGTACGAGCGACCACCTGTTGCAGGCAGGGACGAGCCGAGTATACACAGCGACAAAACCGCGAATTTTCATCTACAGAGACTCGAAACTAAATCGTCCGGTAAGCGTTAGATACTGCGAAATCGTCATTGCCAACGTGCTCTCTACTTTTGCCAGAAGTGAATTACCAACCCCATATTCCAGGATCGTCGAAGCAACTGTGATGATTGGAAACGGTGATGAGCGGTACATTTTTTGGTCTGTGATCCAGCGCCTTTTTCATGATATGCTTGTTGTAAACGGTGGTCTTGTTGAGCCATTCTGGAAAAGACGATAACTCCTGTACAACGGAACGACGCGTTACGGAGTCGACGAAGCACGCGTCGATCTTTTTCGTCTCGTTGGCCGGTTTGCGGCGGCGAGGTTCCAGCGGCTATATCCGCATTTGCCAAACGACGCTATTCCAAGATGCAAAAACAAACGTTCGGCCCGACAATGAGAATAGAAGACACGCTTCGAAACGAGGCTTCGAAGGTTGCAAAATAATACGAAGAATACGCGACGGCGAAAATCAAGTGCAACCAGACGCGCGAAAGGATGAAAGAAACGTACAGTCTTTAAAGTGAATAGGTTTGATGTAAATGAGCAGTGAATTTTTGCTGCTCGTAATAACTCACCCATAATGATCTTGGAGAATAGTCCGACTGCGGCGAAAGTAAAACTGCTAGCCAAATTCCACAATCTTCCAGTGTTTCTTAACTTGGGTATAATCCATCTAATGTCGTACAGCATTGTCCTTGATCTGGTGAAGACACAGATGAATATAAAATTGGCCGCCCGACGTTTGCCGAGCAAAGCGGTAAGTTTACATGGAAAACCCCCCCGCTTAAAATCGTCTGCTCTGTCGTAATTTGAGTCGGCCATCGTCACGCCATCATGTTTTTCCCCGACACCCGTCACGTGGCCAATTTATCGACTGACCACGACCGCCGTCGAACCCGCACGAGTCACACGCGCAGGCGCGGCAAGTAGTTGCGAGCTATTTAAAACGGTGCACGATGTGCAACGCTGCATTCCCGTTTTCACGATGTCTATTCCCAAGGCGATGTATCAGTGGGTTTTGTCTTCTTTATTGATGATAAGTTGATGGTGGGGGATACTAGATTCTTGTGCGATGGATGGTGCAACGGGGCGAACGAGATGTTGAGGAGAAGTGAAGGTTTTCAGGCTTTTTTTGGGGATGATTGGCATTGGGGATAAAATTAAAGACTTTAGCACTGAGAGTCGTCCGAAGCACGTGGCCAACTCGAAATCGAGGCTAGCGCCGATTGGGATGTAAAATTTGTAGATCAGGGTCGATCGAGACTAGACACAGGAGTCTAAACTCGGCATTTCAAATCACCCCCG
Source organism: Ophion costatus (assembly GCA_951751655.1). NCBI lineage: Eukaryota > Metazoa > Arthropoda > Insecta > Hymenoptera > Ichneumonidae > Ophion > Ophion costatus. The sequence continues at coordinate 41,360,551 of OX632359.1, read as the reverse complement.
AAATTGCGAAAACTAAGGGCGGCGCTGTGGTCGTTTGAGTAGTGATATGCCACATACAGGGTGGACCATTTAACGTGATCACCCCAAATATCTTCGTTGCCTATTGAGTGACGAAAAAATGTCAGGTCCTTTGATCGATTTCGAAGGGCTGATGCAGTGGTAAAAGATTAATTTTTGTCACGGTCATCGTTTTTGCGCTCTCACGGTCATCAATGGTTTTTCAAATAGGAACATGTTTTTTTAAATTAAGACGTTCTAGCTGATATTCAGAATCCAACGACCTATGATATTATGATCTTGAAATGATTTTTCACAAAAATATTTCGGGTTTGTTTGGGTTCGTTTTCGCCACTCTATAAGTAACGGAGATATTTGGGGTGCTCACGTTAAATGGTCCACCATGTATATATATATATTCCGTATGTATGTAACATATCCCATCCGTTTGTGGGTCAGATGACAGCTGACGTACCTAACCTTAAGGGGGTATCTATTGTGACGGGATGAAAAAATCGAATTTTTATTTTTCGCATTTTTCAACTCTATTCCATCATAGAATTGATATTCAATTGCTGGTAAAGTCGACTTTCACTTTGTCGACTCAGTACGGCGCTTCGAAGTAGAAGCGGTTGGTGCGCGCGCTCGGCTCTAGTATGGCTACTCGCTGCGCGTCCCTGGCAGCTGTTAGGAACAGCTGTTTTGGATTTATACCTGACATTGAGTATACACGTATACTCGTATACGTGTATACTCGTATAAGGACCCATGTCCTTAAGGTGCTTAAGGGATATCTTAAGGTCCTTAAGGTGCTTAAGGTACATCTTAAGGTCCTTAAGTTTTCAAAATAAATTTATTAAGGACTTAAAAAGTAAATCCGTGAGTTTTCAAAATAAAATGATTAAAAATAGCTAATAAATTATTTAAGGTAGCGTAAATACCTTAAGGACCCATGTCCTTAAGGTAAATATCTTAAGCCCATGTAAGGCCCATGCATTTAAGGTAAATACGTTAAGGACCCATGTCCCTAGGGCATTTGTCTCGTTTTTGGGGAATCTTGAGGACGAATTTTTACCAAGATTATGGAAGGCAGCAAGGATGAAATTCTAAGTACATAATATACATTAGACATTTTTTACATTTTCTCTGAAACGTCGCCGCTACGAAAAATCTTCCGCTAGTCACATTTTTTTAAGTTTTATTATTAATATTTCTTTAAGCATTCGGTGACCTTCTGTTTTTATTGTCGTTACGGAATCTTTAGATTTTTTATACGCGTGAGCACTTTATATCAGGCATCTAGAGTTATTTAGTGTATAAATTATTATACAGAAATGTGGTCAGTGTGTCATTGCCATGAGGCGCCGTATAAATGAGACGACTTTTAGTATTAATTTTCCCTTAAAAGTTCGTTAACTCGGCGTGAAATTTTACCAGCACACTGGGATGGATTTTTACTTGATTATAGACAAAAATCTGTTAATTGCTAAATATTCGGGTTCGTGAAAGGCATACCTTGAAACTTTCGTGTTTTTTGCTTATCTCGGAGACCTATTGATATCGCGGTCGATCAAGCTTGTAGCGATAACACCTTGATTATCCAAGGCGTATATACCGACCGTCGGTAACGTTATCTTTCACTTGAGCAAATATGATTCCTACTATTTTTTAGAGATAGCGTCGTCTTTTCTAGGGGCTCATACGAAGTGACACGTTTGAGAATAATAAGTTGCAGCCGGTCGTTCGATTCTATCCTGAAGTTTAAATATTTATACTACCCTACGATCTCAAGAGCGTATTTTATCTTGAAGTTCCGAAACAATTTGCAATTGGATTTGATATTTGAGAAAAAAATATTTTCTTGCTGGGGTATGTTGTAGATTTCCTATAAGGTTCCTGAAAAACATTTCAGCAATTCGCTTGGCTCTAATTCACAAAAAAAAATCATTTTTACAATCTCGGGTCGAAAAGGAGCTGATTTTTGCGTGCTTTTTTTCGATTCTTAAAGTACGCTAATCAATCTGTGTTTTTTGTGTTAAATCAAAGCACTCGTGGAGAACAGAAAATAAATTATTATACGTTTATTTTTATTTATTTGACATTTTTTTAACGGTTGAAAGTGTCTTCGAAAAAAAGAAGTCCTCACGGTGTACACGGTTGTGGCCGTAACTATTATCTGAACCAAAATGGGTAAAAATAATATCAATCCGTATGAAAGCCGCCATCTCGCTAAGGAGGTTTTTTAAAAATCAAAATTGACAAAATGGCGGTCGTTTGAAAAAAAAACTTTCCAATTTAGCCTATTTTTTCGACAGTTTTTGGCCAAAAAATATGAAGATTTTTTCTTCATGAGAGAAAGAATGGCGTGAAGAATGTTGTGACAAAATTTGAGAAGGACAGCTTGGTAACTCTTCCTTTTATAGTGTAAACCGTTTTGGAAAACGACATTTCGAGAAAAACGCGTTTAACATTTCGAGTGCGGAATTTTCATATAAATTGTCTACTCACGTTTATGTATATGTACTAAGTATACGAACAGCATGCTTATAACCGTTTATACTATCGGATAATGAAAAAAAAATCGATTTTTTTGAAAATTTTACACTGTGTGTGCCTTAAGGCCTTATATACGTACGCGAAAAATACAATTTTTTGTATTTTTTTACCGACATTATTTTAGCCTCAACTTTTAAGACTTTTCACAATGAAAAGTTTCAAATAAACTCCTGAATTTTTTTGACATTTTTTTCTTCATATTCGGTAATAAAAAAATACTTAGGAAAAATTATTTTTTCAATCTATAGGTTCAAGTGTAAATTAATATTGTTATTGAAATATGTGCGAAATTCGAACGGGATCGATCAATTATTATTTTTGGAATTATTTTTATAATTTATAATATAAATACAATTTATCATTTTCAATAATTCATAATTTATGTTTTTATAATTTATAATAATTATTATTATCACTTATTATTGTCTGAATTATGCCTACGCTAATTACGACAGCATCATTTTGAGAAAAACGTATTTGAAGTTTTGACAATTGAAAATTCTCAATGGTTTCAGAAACTTAAAGAATAGTCTACGATTCCAGGGCCACACAAAAGTCCATACGATTTCGTTTTAAAAGTTTCCTATCATATTCTTTGAAATGTTATGCTAATATTTTATGAAAAAAGAACTATAATTTTTAAATATTTTTAAGGTAAGGTAAATTTTTTTTAAGGTAAGGCCCCCTTGAAACCTTATATCCAAAATTTCGTCGATTTAGGTATATTTACACAAGCCGTGAAAAAAATTGACGCATATATTGCCATTTTTTTACATCCAATATTTATTTAATCACTCAACTGCGGATAAAAAAAAATTACGGAAATATAAAAAAGGGGCAGATTTATTGGCGAGTGAGACGATGGTTTTTCTCGACGCACGCGTTGATGGTGAAAGTCCTCAGCGTCGAACTGAAAGTCCAAAACAAATTGACACATTTCTAATTACATAATAAATAGATATCCCTTACGTGTGAACCAACTAAAAAGTATATTGAAGAAAAGCATGTTAAAATCGGAGTACTTCAACTTTTTACTAAGTCTTCTACTAACAAATCATTCATTTAAAATAATTGGGTAGTCAATTTTTTTAATCTCCAAAGGCTACGGGATAGGTGTTGATAAATAGAATACGCTGTAGAAATTTGAAAGCGATCGGAACCCCGATTCGTGAGTTTGAACCGTCACGAGGTCGAAAAAGCGATTCGGGGGAAACGGTTTTGAAGTTAGCGATACGAATCGCCGCGCGGTATCAGATGAGTATAAATATTATATTACCTTATTTAACAGTAGCCTGCGCCCTACGTGGGGCCTACCTCGGCATCTAAAATTCTCCAACATGCTTCCTGAGTATGCTGGAGGGAGACAATAAAATTCGGCATAGCGCGCACTGGACGTCTGCCTACTTCGAAGAAAATAAAAGGTTTGCCGCTTTAAGGGGTTACGTGGGTTTCGAAGCTGAAAAAGCATATTTTCTGTATTAAAAATAAATATAATATATAAATGATTTTATTCAAGATGTAAGCACATAAAAAGGCAACAATATTGAAAAAGATTTCATCCAAAAATTTGGCAAATTCAGCCGAAATTCAGAGGGGTCCGGAGACCCCTTAAAAAAAGTGTCTGTGGTGGTCAGGATACCTCATGATAGCTTTATCTGAAATTAAAAAAACAATTTTTTCTGTTAGTAGATAAGTATGGCTCGTGACTGAACGTATATTTAAAAAAAATTAAAATTTGATTTTTTGGCAGAGTTGTATGCAAATAGTTTAATTTTTGGTACAATTTACACTACGTATAGCCTTGTAAAATTTGTTGTTTTCGAAGAAAAACCTTCGTTCAATCACTAGTCAATGCTATTTTGAAGAAGTGTGCAAAATTACAATAAGATAGGTAGGCATTAGTTTTTGAGAAATCGTGTCCACCGGCTTTGAAAATAGTGTTTTGAGAAAAATGCGATTAAAGTTTTCAGCCCAGCCGGTCTTTCCCAACGGGGGGAATTCCCAAATGCTCTCTCTGCTAGACTTTTACCACGATTGACTTAAAACTTTGGAAGACTATTCTAGACATATTGTACTGTTATATATATAATAATATTGTACTAATTATAACATATTGTTAATTATAAGTGTACTGTACTGTCCTAATGATAACTAATTATAACATTTTTTTAATCAGAGCAATTGTACTACTAATAATATTATACTAATTATAACATATTGTACCATTATATACATAATAAAATTTTGAAATTGGATTTTTTGAAATTTTCAAATCTACGTAACCCCTCAAAGGCTGTACCTTCAATATTTAGTTGAAATTTTTATCGTGTGATCATACGGTCTTGCATTCTTCCTTACACCCTCGGTACCATTTAGAGGGCCTCATCACCGCCATCAGGCCCAATCAAGGCCTCGATACGTCTAAAATATCGAAACGGTGTTAACGTGAAGATCACTGCACTGCAAAAACAAGCGTGTTGTTTTTATGGACTCTACGTGTGTCAATGGCTGTAGACACTTTTTACACGTTTTAACGTGTGTAAAAAAGTGACTGTGTAAGAATAACACGGATATATGCATTCAAACAACATACTTACGTGTGTTATTTTTTCACACACGTTAAAACGTGTAAAAAGTGTCTGCAGCCATTTACACACTCAAAGTGTGTACAAACAATACCCTTATTTTTGCAGTACTGCTTACACAAGGGATGCGTCGGAAAAGTTAATTCAATGACAAAGCTTTTCATCGTCTAAATATGTGTATTTATTGGAGATTACTTATACATTACGCTGTGTTGATTGTATTAGTTATATTGATTATAAAGTTAATGATATATTTACAGTTTTGATATTTGTCTTTTCTAAATACATTATGATGATGTAGTATGATGCGAGTAGGCACACGATGGATTTGTTGACCATGGGTTCCGGTATTTTAACCCGTATATTGCGATCTGCTACCACAATTTTAATTATAGAGCTTCTGTGTGTATACTAAGATGTTAATTGAATCTGTTAACCGGTCAATTGAAGATCAAATGTGGGCTTGTTAACCGGTCAATCAATAAATGTCAAACCAACTAATGAGTTTCACGTGATGGCGTAACCAAGGTAATTTTTAAAACATATGATCAATAACTCGCAATTAAGGCGTTACCCCCACTTGTAGCGCAAAAAAGGCCTTTTTCATGAATTTTTTTTAAAGAAAACTACAAAACTTTTTCAATCGATCAATATACCATCTTAAAGAACACATCTTGAAGAACTTTCAGTAATTTTTTTATCGAAAAATATTACATTGTTTAGTGGCAAATGGCCGTCAATGAAATAATGTTTTTATATACACGGTTTGCGGTGACCAACATTGCGGCGAAGTGGATCATCTGAAAAAAAAATGCGGATGGATTTAGTCAAATATAAGTATAAACTAGTCTTTAAGGAAGCTTTCCAGTGTGACAGCCCGAAAAATCGCTGTTTTTCGCGATTTTTTTTTTAAAGAAAAAATAATCTAATCGGTCTGGTTTTTTTTTTGTATATTAATTGGGTATTGAAGAATACAAAACAATTTTTTAAAGATCGATTTATTTATTAATTAATATCTATAAAAATGATGAAACAATTGTTGCAGAAAATGCACTTGGATGTGGTGTCCACGTTGGGGGTCACAATTTTGATCTGAAACAAAAAACACAAAAAGATTATTGATCGGTATATAATTGGCTTTCGTGCTATGGAGGCTTTTTTTTTTTTTTTGCAAAAATGGCGCCGGTTTGAACAAAAAGTATCGATTTTAGCATTTTTTTTGGCAGTTTTTTTTACAAAAAAATAGGAAGATGTCAAAAAAAAAAAAAAGCTTCCATAGCACGATAAACAATGACGTTAAGAATATTGTGTAAAAAATTCAACTCGATAGCTTTAAAACTCTGCCCTCCAAGTTGGACACCGTTTTGAAAAATGCTGTTTCGAGAAAAACGCGTTCAAAGTTTCGCTGTAGCTGTAGCGCTCCGTTGCCTTCTTCCAAGAAATGCTGTACAGTAACCGAAATAATCTGAATTTCGGCATGAAAATTTCAGGGAATATTCGGAAGAGTGTATACTATTCGATAAAGCAAAAAAAAAAAATCGATTTTTTGAAAATTTCACACTGGAAAGCTCCCTTAATCGAAGGATTTTAAAAAATATTCATTTTTCACAAAATGGCGGACAGTCAAAGTTAATGGTTCGATTTTAACGAAAAAAAACCGCCGTTTTTTGGCTACACAACGGCCATTTTCTTTCAAAAAAAAAATCGAACGATTAAAGACTACATTTTTAAGTATTAAATAAGCCTGCAAAATGTCAAGAAGATCGGTTCATTAGTGTTCGAGTAATCTTGGTCACCGACTTCGGAAATGCCATTTTGAGAAAAACGCGTTTAAAGTTTCAATTTCAGTTCTTCAATTCACGGATTCTTCTCTTTCAACGCTCATATCTCAGTCAATTTTGTTCGGATCGACTTGAAATTTTCAGGACATATTCTCAGATACGTATACTTCAAAAAAATGCAATAAAAAAAATCGCTTTTTTCAAAATCGCAAGTGGTGGTAACCCCTTAACACGCGTAAACTGTGTTGCTTTTTCCCGTGTTATTTTTGCTCGTGTGTGGCCATCAACGTGCATTGTTTAGTTCAATGTGTGTAAATGTGCGTCTCGTATGTTGATTCTACACACTTTATGTGTGTTCCAATAAGCGTGTTGCTTATGGGGACAGCTACGAAGGTGTGTAATAATCCAATGCGTAAAAATTGCACGTTCACGTGTGTAATTTTAACCCATTGAGTGTTACCAAATGCACAAGCGTGTAGAATCAACATGGCAGCGCGCGTCTCGCCTTTATGTTGTGTTACTTCTGCATTGAACACACGTCAAACACGCCAAGTGTTTGCAGTGCAGAGATGACTATTCCACCTGTGCAGCCTGGCTTCGCGAACCTCCGCTCGTTCGCTAGTTACCCGAAAAACCTAAATAAAGCTCGGTCATTATCGACCCGTGAGAAAAGGTAGCTCGTATAGCTCTTTGATAGTCTGGGAGGCCGCCCACGAGCATGGTCAGCCTCGTCACAAAGATACCGATCCTCTCACCACAATCCGTTCCAGTTACATTCCGAAATTCTCCCATCCCAAAAACCGACGAAATCCTAAGGCGCGGATACGCATGCGTATAAAATACGATCGACGAGAGTTTCTCGTAGCGTTTTTCTGTTCTTTTTTCCAACGAGCAACACAAACGTATGAACAGATACGAAATATTCGAGATAAAGGTAAGATAATACGCGAGAGGCGTCCTCATCCAAATGAAGAGAGACTGGAAGTGAATCCGTGCGGACGGGGTCCCACAGCAGGTGGTGGAGGTGGTGGTAGTGGAGATGGTCGAACGAAGGAAGAGCCGGCGAGGACGGTAGGAGAAGGTCTCGCGGGGCCTTCGCGGTCTCAACAGACGACGGAGCAGTTCGACTTCGGGTCCGGCTGGAGTCTCGCGTTGTGTCATGGCGAGGTGATCGTTTCGCCCACGTGATCGTTTTCTTCCACACAGTCATGCACCTCTTCCCTCAGCCTCTGTAACTCCGAATCTCATCCAAGTGATACTCTATAAGAATAACCACCACCCCCGCCACCCCCAACGAGGAAAAAAGCTCAAAGTTTGTGGTGTAAGTGGATCCCGGGCGATGAACGCGTGCAGCTTGCAGCGGTTTTCAGGCGCCTCGGCATCGAATCCGTGTGTGTCGCCAGTGCGTATGTGAGAATAGACCGATGTTGGTTTCGTATGATCGCGGAGTGCATCGGGGAGCGAGGTGCATCGGCCGGGCTTCTCCGGTGAACGAGCCTTCGCTACTGCGTTGGAATGCACCGTGTGTGTGTGTTTGATGCTCATGGAGAGCAACGGGTAACAGGAGATCGACGGGATAAAGAGTGCTGCGTACTGTGGCGAAGTTGCGCCAGAAACGGAACCGTATTTTGCTCTCGTCGTAGACCAGTCCTCGGCATCGGGTTGCCATCGTTCAACCGTAGCCATTGGCGACAGGAGTCCTGGATTTGCCAAGAGGTGGCCGATTTTGGAGGTGGCCGATTTTTGGAGGTGGCCGATTTTGGAGGTGGCCGATTTTGGAGGTGGCCGATTTTGGAGGTGGCCGATTTTGGAGGTGGCCGATTTTGAAGGTGGCCGATTTTGGAGGTGGCCGATTTTGGAGGTGGCCGATTTTGGAGGTGGCCGATTTTGGAGGTGGCCGATTTTGGAGGTGGCCGATTTTCGAGGTGGCCGATTTTGAAGGTGGCCGATTTTGAAGGTGGCCGATTTTGAAGGTGGCCGATTTTGGAGGTGGCCGATTTTGAAGGTGGCCGATTTTGGAGGTGGCCGATTTTGGAGGTGGCCGATTTTGGAGGTGGCCGATTTTCGAGGCACCTGAGAGAGTTGGCTCGAAGTGACGAGTGACGAATTGGGAGGGGTGACGCAGAGTCAAGTGGCGTATACGTGAGAAAAGGATTAATCCGGCAGGGGTGGGAGAGTTTGACGGAGAGAGGAAAACAGTGTCCGGTCGAAATGGACCGGTGTTGAATGATCTTTCGTGCTGGAGAACCCGCGGTCGCGAGGTTCTATCAGCTTGGTCCGTCAGCTGCGTTAGCGTGGGAGGAGTTTCATATATGTGCTGGTAATCGTCTAGGATTGCACTCGGCCGATCCGGTAGAGACTTCCGCAATGACCCGACGGAGAATCGGATACGCTTTGGCCATTGCTTAAACGAAGATTCCGCGCAAGGCAGGTGTACGGTTCGGCAACAAGTGCCTGATGCGAACCCTCAATGGCAATCGTCCCTTTTCATTCCGCACGTTCATTGCAGCGAAAACGTTGCATATCTTGTCAAGCTGAAATCCCTTTTGCCTAATTTCACCCTCGAATCGACCAGATAAAGACACCTATGTTCAGGTTTTCCGCTCTTCCGGGATAGTCACGCGAGAATCATTGCGAGGCTCGCCAACGCCTGGATTGGGTGCCTTTGTAGATTTTCGGCTGAATGCAGAGCCCGGCCGAATTCGCTGGTCTCGAGGTACCCGGTTTTCAGGCATCAGACACATTTCGCTCGTGCTCCTTTCTCTCGCTTTCCCGTTGCTCGCTTTGTCCCATTTGTCATCTGGGCCGAGTTGCCGTCCAGCGATCACGAATCGACGTCTTCAACGATGTTTCCGATCCGATCGCTGATCGGATGACCATCGCGGATGGTCGTAGGCGTGCCGTTGATTCGCCGAGACTCAGCGATTCCTCGGAGAGCTTCGTGAATTCGGCCCTAACGAAAAATGCCCCGGGTGAACGACGATCCGTACGAACCCGAAGAATCGCCCGCGGGATGGACGCGGACGATGTTGATGTCATCGAAAATTCCTGAATTCAGGATCATTGCAAAGGGCCAACGTGCAATGGCGAATGTGGAGTTTTTCGAACAAGCGCATGGCAATGTTGCTGAAACGTCCTCAAACGGTTCTTCCCATTCGACCAATCACGCAATTCGCGCAGTGATAGCTCGACGACAAAGTCCTGATCGCCTTCGTCCTTAAGGCCGATTACCAGAGGAACTTCGGTGTCGCCAACTTGGCAGTTTCGCGTCAACCGGCAGCTGATATTCCCCCGAGTTTGGCAAGCTCCGTCGTTGATGGTCCCTGCTGTGTGTGTGTTTTTTTTTCTACTTGTGTACGTGGTGTGCTTACGTGTGTGCTATACAAGTGATCGATGTACCATTCTGCGTAGTTCCTATTTGCGATCTACGATAAGTGAGGGCGGGCGAATTCGCAAAGGGATCAGGAGCGATATATGACGTTTTCCAAGTGGAGGACAGGATTGAGCGCTGCATCGCCCCGGACGATGAATTCCCTCTGAGAAGTGCGGATACGTTGCCGGAGTAACGTTCGATCGCGACGGCGCAGCATCTGTGCAAGCAAGTCCTCGCGTGTAACTCGGCCGAGGAGGCATCCGTGCCGCGCTTCTTTTACTTCTCACGTTGACAGGAGGATCAGGCAACAGGTACGTTTCCTGACGACTCTAGCAGGGACGAGGGAACGTCTGCAGTCTCCGCATCACGGAGATTATGATCGTACCGCAGAAACGTAGTCCTTCCTTGCATATATTACTAGAATATATATATATTCTAGTAATATAAATATTTTATTAAATATTTATAAATAAATATTAAATTTAATATTAAATATAAAATATAAATAATAATAAATATTAAATATAAAATATAAAATAAAAATTAAATATTAAATATAAATAAAAATTAAATATAAAATATAAAATATAAATATTTTATTAAATATTTAAATTTATATTTCTTTATAGTAGGTTTTATTTCCATAGTATGGTGTTACACCTTTTACATTCCGCTCTTTGTATGTACATATCTCCTCTCTCTATAGCTCGCTTTTATATTATTACTTATTTCTAATACATAATATATTTCTTTATATTATATATATATATATATATATATATATATATATATAGATATATATATATATATATTTACAGGGTGTATTGTAATGAATGGACAATCCTGCAACTGACGATAGGTTAGACCATGTCCTACTATATGCTGGAATTTCAGTTTAATAAAAGTCCCACGGTTTTTGCGATAAAAATCATCTGCTTTTGATTTTTCGCATGCCATTTCTACAAATGATAACTTTTTTGACGATGTTAAAAAAAAAAAAAATCCCGGTTATTTGTATTATCTAGAAAAGTCTTCTTTTTCACCTTAAATGCTAAGGAAACTTTTTGAAAAAAGATCTTATCATACAAACAAGTCCGAACGTCTGACCTTGATAGCCTGCGGTGTAACAAAAAATGTACCGCGCATATTGCGCCAATTGCTTTAAAAAGTTGCTTAGTTATTGTCTATTCGTGTCATTCGTAGAAGTCGCGTGCGAAAAACCAAAAGCAGATGATTTTTTTTTTCGAAAAAATAACGTTAAGCTCAAAATCTCGAAAACCGTGGGAGTTTTTACTAAAGTGAAATTCGAGCAGATAGTAGGAGATGATCTGACGTATCTATAGTTGCAGGATTATCCATTTATTAGAGGGCACCCCGCGTATATATATGCATGCATGCATACATACATACATACATACATACATACATACATACATACATACATACATACATACATACATACATATATATATATATATATATATACACGTGGACTTACAATGCGAGCGAGCTTTTCGTATACGGTCGCAAAGTCCCCCCGTAATGAAGATAATCTCCGGGTGCAGATGCGCATTTGCGCACGCAATCACGAAAGAGCGCGAAATGCTCTTAGGACTTCTGCGGGAATACGATGACGCCGCACTCAGCCATCAACCTGCTTCGATGAAAAAGTAACGACTCTCTCCCTCCCTCCCTCTCTCTCTCTCTCTCTCTCTCTCTCTCTCTCTCTCTCTCTCTCTCTCTCACTCGCCGTTGCCTTATTCCACCTCTCAGTCCGATGGCTCTTGATGCTTGTTCCCTCTTTGGCGGAAGAAACCGGAATATTCATGCCCCTTCGAGACGCATATATGGCTTTTTAATTTATTTACCTTTTTAATTATTCCCGATTATTTTACGTTCTCCTACCAACCTACCGACGTATACTTTGGGCAGTATTTCGTGTTCCCCGTGACCAGAGCTTATCGTTACGTTTCGTCTCGTCGACCGAGATAAGGGCAGTGAAGGCCCAGATGTTATCTTTGCTGTATTTGCTGCTGGGCGATTCGGAATTTTTTCGCCTTGCATTTGGGATATTGAGCATCGTTATTCCGGCAAATCTCCATGCGCGGCTAAAAATAGGCTAGTCGGCGGCAGGCGCGAGCGAGAGGGCGGCAGTGAATGAGAATCGTTCAGGGTTAGTCGCGCACACGCAATGTGGTGGACGGACGAGTTTCAGGCACTCGCAACGGCAATTATTGTGACTAAGAGTTCGCAGCTAAAGGATTACTCGCTTGCGTTTATTCCGGATATAGAGTACAAGTAGATATGGAGTAATTTGAAATTTCAGGTCATTTTGAGTCATCTTTAGTTTTGTCGTTTGAAAAACGCTAAAAAAGAAAAGAAAAAAAAGAAATGGACTTTTTGATCGTCGTAAATGTCTAGTCTATCCCGTTTTAAGGCGTTACCCCCACTTGTAGCGCAAAAAAGGGCCTTTTTCATGAATTTTTTTAAAGAAAACTACAAAACTTTTTTAATCGATCAATATACCATCTTAAAGAACACATCTTGAAGAACTTTCAGTAATTTTTTTATTGAAAAATATTACATTGTTTAGTGGCAAATGGCCGTCAATGAAATAATGTTTTTATATACACGGTTTGCGGTGACCAACATTGCGGCGAAGTGGATCATCTGAAAAAAAAATGCGGATGGATTTAGTCAAATATAAGTATAAACTAGTCTTTGATCGAAGGATTTTAAAAGATATTCATTTTTCACAAAATGGCGGACAGTCAAAGTTAATGGTTCGATTTTAACGAAAAAAAACGGCCGTTTTTTTGGCTATAAAACGGCCATTTTCTTTCGAAAAAAAAAATCGAACGATTAAAGACTACATTTTTATGTATTAAATAAGCCTGCAAAATTTCAAGAAGATCGGTTTATTAGTGTTCGAGTAATCTTGGTCACCGACTTCAGAAATGCCATTTTGAGAAAAACGCGTTTAAAGTTTCAATTTCAGTTCGTCAATTCACGGATTCTTCTCTTTCAACGCTCATATCTCAGTCAATTTTGTTCGGATCGACTTGAAATTTTCAGGACATATTCTCAGATACTTATACTTCAAAAAAATGCAATAAAAAAAATCGATTTTTTCGAAATCGCAAGTGGGGGTAACCCCTTAATACTACGGATTGACGGCCCGTTTTACGCGAGAGAGGGAGCGAGAAGAGAGAGAGAGAGAGACTGGGAGAAACCGCGTGCACGTATACAAATTTATTCGTTCTCGATAAATCGAGTCTTCGTGTCCAACTCGACGTTATTCTCTCACGAGCCACGAGAGCAGTAAGCGAGTCCACCTTTACTTATAGTTAACTTTGAGCAGTCTCTGCTCGCTCTCCTCCTCGCCGTCTCACTTGTACTTCGCCTTGCCCCTCGTCCTTGTCTTCGGCTGTTGCCTCGACAACCGCGCGCTCGGACTTATAAATTCGAGGAAACTTGCATGCCAATCACGTATGTACCGCGTCGCGTGTTTACGTTCCTCAAGTTCCAACGTTTCTCGTCGCGCATTTTTCGAGACTCTTTTCCTCATCTATTTCCTTCGGGAACTATTTATCCTGTTGGACTCGTTCGTTTTTTCCTCCTCGCGACGGCGTTCCCGGCCTCCTCAGTGGCGTCTGGAACGCGGCGAGGGATGCGCAAGACCTTCGCGCGCGTTTCTCATCATCGCTATGCCGCTTCCGAAATCGCCTCACCTCTCAGCCAAGAGCACGTTTGTCCGTTTCCAGGTATATCGAACGATCAGGTGCTCGGTTGCCTTTCATCTAGAATTTTGAGGTCCCCAGAGCCCCGCGAGGCGGAGCAAAAACTACGCAATTACTCTCGTCCAACGCTTGAATTCTTTGGAAGCGGGACGAACGATTCACGATCGGCGAATATACGGTGCTGACGAATTCAACGAGTGATCACGGATTCGTAGGAGTTTTGGGTATGCCTCCGAAAACTCGTAACCTCCGATCGAGATGAAATTGTGCACCCTTTTAATATATTTGCACCCTTTTGATATTTGAAGAAATTTTGCACCCTTTTAATATTTTAAGGCGTTACCCCCACTTGTAGTGCAAAAAAAGGCCTTTTTCATGAATTTTTTTAAAGAAAACTACAAAACTTTTTTAATCGATCAATATACCATCTTGAAGAACACATCTTGAAGAACTTTCAGTAATTTTCTTATTGAAAAATATTACATTGTTTAGTGGCAAATGGCCGTCAATGAAATAATGTTTTTATATACACGGTTTGCGGTGACCAACATTGCGGCGAAGTGGATCATCTGAAAAAAAAATGCGGATGGATTTAGTCAAATATAAGTATAAACTAGTCTTTAATCGAAGGATTTTGAAAAATATTCATTTTTCACAAAAGGGCGGTCAGTCAAAGTTAATGGTTCGATTTTAACGAAAAAAAACGGCCGTTTTTTGGCTATAAAACGACCATTTTTTTTCGAAAATAAAAATCGAACGATTAAAGACTACATTTTTATGTATTAAATAAACCTGCAAAATTTCAAGAAGATCGGTTCATTAGTGTTTGAGTAATCTTGGTCACCGACTTCAGAAATGCCATTTTGAGAAAAACGCGTTTAAAGTTTCAATTTCAGTTCTTCAATTCACGGATTCTTCTCTTTCAACGCTCATATCTCAGTCAATTTTGTTCGGATCGACTTGAAATTTTCAGGACATATTCTCAGATGCTTATACTTCAAAAAAATGTAATAAAAAAAAACGATTTTTTCAAAATCGCAAGTGGAGGTAACCCCTTAAGACAACCCCTAAAAGGATTCTTGGCGACGCTCAATCGGTTTTGGGTTTGCGTTTGTTTGGGTATTTTTGTTTGGACAATACGGAGAGCTCGATAACATGTACAGGGGGTTAGGAAGGTTGATGCAGACCTCCCTTTCAATATTCAATATTCTAACGTAACTTTAATATGTTAACCTAACTTTTTATTAAATTTTCACTTTATTATAAAACTTTAGTAAATTTATCATATTTAAATTCATATTTTAACCAAACTTAATTAATATTTAACTTTAATATCTTAACTTGACTTAACTTTTAATGTTTAACAGACCTCCCTTTTAATATTTTAAGACAATCCCTAAAAGGTTTTTGGCGACGCGCAACCGTTTTTCGGTTTGGGTTTGTTTGGATATACGGAGAGTGCGATAACGTGTACAGGGTATTAGGAATGTCGATGTAATAAAGCCTTAAGGGGGTGATAGGCCATTAGATTAGGAACATATCTAACCTAGGTGACCTTAGTCCTATAACCTTACAACCTTAACCCCCAGCTACCTTAGTCCTGTAAACTTACGACCTTAAGCCTAGGCTACCTTAACTCAAAACTAGGTTACCTTAAACCTCAAATCTACGTTTACCTTAAGGGATAACAACTTTGACAATTTATTTTGGAGTATGAAAAAAAAGAGTAGGGTTTCTTTCGAGAGGGTTTATTTGGCACATATTAAAGTATTTCAAAAATGGTATTATAATTTTCATACAAAATGGCGGCGACAGAGCCCATCTTGAAAAACGTGTTTTTTTACAAATAGCTTCGCGGGAGGACGGTTTTCTCGTGAAGTATAAGACCTGGAACAAAAACCAAAAAAAAACGTTATAATCTATATATCATTAGCTATGGTACTACGTAGGGATTTTTTAAATCGAAATTTGAAAAAATTAGGCACTTTGAAAGAAATAAATCGATTTTTTGCCCGGAAAATAAGCAGTAAATTGTTGAAATGAAAGAAGAATGAAAAAAAAGAAAAATGTACTTTTAGTATAATAATAGAAGTTTTGTGTGGCCGGATACTATTGTGAATTTTTAAAAATCATGCTAATGGCAGGCTGTAGCGAAAAAGTTCGTTTTCGGCGCAAAGAAGATAACTTCAATATTTTGTTATTAACAAATGGATGAACTTATGAAAAATCATCCGGTTATACGATAGAAAATGTTATAAACTATGCTCTGTTCGAATTTCAAGTGGATCGGACAGATAGATGTTGAGTTACGATTGAAATCGCTTTATGAAATATAGTTTCCAGAAAAACGTAAAACGAAACGAAAAAAAAAAAACGAAAAACGGTAATTGCGCAAAAATTATCATGACTCGGTTAGTTTTTGGAATTTTCACAAAACCTCTGTTGCAAATAAAAGCAAAGATCTTAGGCTATAAAACTATCCAATCGTATTTTTGGAATTTCTAGCTTATGCAGGCCCCTTAATTGTGGTATAATTAATGGCGTTAACCTTTGCCTTGTTAGAAAGCAACGAGAATTCTATTTTATACTTTGATTTTCTTTTCTTTTATCGATATAATACAATATTTGTCTGCAGACATATATTATAAATCTCGAAATAAGTATCATTAAAAGCGATTCAGAGATTTCAGTAGTAAAAACCTACCCGTGCAGAAATTATCGTGGGGATTCAATTGGATTCCCATATTGGTCACTGCTTCCTGATAGGGATCCAAAGGACCATGCCATTTGAACCCTATACTAAAACGTCACGCTCGTCCATTTGATTCTCATCCTCATTGGAATGTACGAATCCAATTTGAATCCTAAAGGATTCCCACATTATCGAACAGAATCCAATACGATTCTTGATGGATCCCATCGCATTCTGCACATTGCATTTTCTAAACAAAATGGGTAGCTATACCAAATGAGTGGATCTTAAGGGGCTATACCGGTGTGAACGCTGAAAATTTGGATGATTTTCGGGAATTTTTTGGAAGAAAAGTACTCAATTAAATGTTTCGGAAAATTAAGAATATATTTGGCTATATTTGACCTATATTACATAATTTTTTCATAGAACAATATTGAGATCCAAGTGACTTATGCGGTGCCTTCGGAGGCCCAAAAAAAAGTTTCACCACTGCTGCCATGATTCCGGCTCATTGAGTAGTTGAAACCGAAAAAGAAAAAAAATGTCATTAAACTGGAAGGTATTTTCTGTACAATGACGTAGGATTTTCGAAAAATATCAAAATCTAACAAAATGCCGTAGTTGTGAAAATGAAGTTTGTTTTCTTGCCTACAAAATGGTCGTTTTTTTTAATGCCAAATCATCAATTTTCATCCAATCAAAAATATCTTACGTCATTGTCGAGTAAATATATTCAAGAGTATTCAGTTCAAATTTCAAGTCAGTCGGATAATTGCTCTTTGAGTTACAACGTCAGCAAATTTGAAAAATCTCATTTCGAGAAAAACGCGTTTAAAGATTTAACTATCGATTTCATACCTACGAGCGGTTGCTCTTTAGAAGGCTGCCATTCCGGGAGTATTAGAGATAGGGCCTTGAAATTTTCACAGGACATTCTTGAAAGTATAAACTGTCGAAAAAGGCAAAAGAATCGATTTTTTTAAAGTGTCACACTGGTATAGCCCTTTAAAAAGAATAAATCTTATTTAAAAAAGTATAACTCGCTTTAAAAAGTACATCTTGAAAATGGACTTGAACCACATCACTGAAAATCCACTGTAGTTATAGTTTGTTGTTTATTTAACTGCACTTTGATATAAGATCGCCACACACGTACGGGCTCACGAAGCGTAGAGGTTATGTTTCAACACGCCGAGTTTTTTTTTTGGCTTTTTACATATTCTCCATTCGAACGTGGTAAGAATTTTCAAACGGCCTTCATAGGGGAACAGTGCAGAATGCAATTGGATCCCAATAAGGACTCCCTATGTGCGGTGATCCTCACAAATCCCTATAGACTCGCAATAAATTTGTGCACACGATCACGAGAGGAAATTTTTTTCGGGGGAGATTCCAGTTGAGAATTTCAAATAAAAAATTGTCAAGCGACGTCAATCGGAAAATAGTGCGGAATTCGCTTGGATTCCAATGTCGAATCCCTATGGGGATGTGGTTGGATCTGGGGGCCCCCAATAAATTTCTGCACGGGTACCAAAAGAAATGAAAGCAATTCAGAAAAATTCATTTTTATTGGATTCCACTGATGCAAACTTGGATTCCATTGTAATTAATTGTAACGTGCGGAAAGTCTGCTCATTTTCTCGTTCGACTTTCTCATACATCCTTATCAAGCTCTATACAGTCGAGCGGCTTGAGAATTTCAGCAGGCATGGAACGCGCCATATCCATCTTCCAGAGTTTCGCCCTAATAAAGTTATGTACCTATAAATATAAGTGCAACAATGATGAAATAAAAAAATACTTTTGGAGGTTCCATCTTTGGAATGAAACTAAAGTTCTACCTCAGATTTTCATTTTCTCATTTGTATTATGATGCAATTTCTTTTCTTGCAGATTTATAATATCAATTTGGGAGTGAGTAACTTAAAAAAATGTTGAGGAATGTTTGCAGTCAAAACTTGCGAATCAAAATTAGAGAAATTGAAAAATATTGATTTTCGTTGGATCCCAACGATATAAACTTCAATCCCACGGAAAAAAAACTTCCAGCCGCAAAGGTGCGGCGTGGTCCACATTTCATGACACCTACTAGCTTCCGCCCGCGGCTTCGCGCGCGTTGACACATGCCAGGAATACAATTTTCCATACAAACTTTTACATCCTATTTCAGTCTCTTGGGTGTAGTCCCGAAAAGCTCATACTTCTGATTAATTTGGAACTTCGTGTACCCATGTATTTTGACTCGCTGATTACGAATATCATAGTGAAAATACCCGCAAATTTGATTTTCAAGGTCAACACTCACGAAAACTGATTTTATATAAGTTTTACTGTTTTATTTTAGTAAATATTTATTTTAGAGAAAAATATTTTCGATAAAAGTTATAGCCTATGAAAATATTGATTTTTTATGCTCTGTACAGTTTTTATCTAAAACCATTCCGTTTCGAGAAAAATGGGATAATGCTCTAATAAGTGAAAATTGCTTAGCTCCATTAGTTTCGATATTATCTACTCACGCACTTTACTGCGGGAGGGTTGGAGTTTAGTCTTCGAAGTGCATTTTTGTTTGCTTTTTTTTTATTTTTTTGATTTTTTTTCTTTCATTTTAGTTTCTTTTTGTATTATATACTATTTTTGCATCTTTTGTGATTCAGTAAATTTTAAAGTGCATGTTTTTTTGTTTCTTATTTTATTTTTTTTTCTTTTATTTTAGTTTCTTTTTGTATTATATACTATTTTTGCCTCTTTTGTTTGGGTTTTTTTGTTGGGCTTGCTTGGGCTCTTTTGTTTAGATTTGTGTTTGAATTTTTTTGTTGGTTTTATTTCAGTTTGAATTTGGTTTTTTTCTTTCAGTTTGTGTGGGCTAATGAACATTATTTATATTCATGCTGTTACCGATCCGTTACTATCGATAAGTAGATAATATTGAACCTAATGAAGCTAAGCAATTTTCACTTATTGGACCATTATCCCATTTTTCTCGAAATGGAATGGTTTTAGACAAAAATGTTAAAGAACATAAAATATCAATATTTTCATAGGCTACAACTTTTGTGGGAAATATTTTTCTCTAAATTGAATATTTACTAAAATAAAACAGAAAAACTGTTAAAAAATCAGTTTTCGTGAGTGTTGATCTTGAAAATCAAATTTGAGGGTATTTTCAAAATGATATTCGTGATCAGCGAGTTAAAATTATTATTAATAACAATAAATAATGAATAAATAATAATTAACGAGTAAATATTAATTAATCAGAGGTATGGGCTTTTCGGAACTTCATCCATTGATTTTCCACAAATCCTTTCTTAGTGGACCTCTACACCTTCTAAGGAACATATACTCCAAATTTCATGTTTCTATCTTCAGCGGTTTAGGCGGTGCGTTGTTTATATGTCAGTCGATAATTCAGTCAATGAGTCAGTCACGGAACTGTTTTATATGTATAGGTAGGTCAAAAAGATCGATTTTTCAAAAACGTGCTCATTCGAAAGTATTATCCTTTGAGTGTCTACCCTGAAAATTTCATAAGGAAATTCGCAGTAATGACGAAGTTATAGCAATTTGTAACTGACCGGGTGAGCAACGACTAACGGTTGGGACGCAGGTGTAAAGTGTACTCAAAACTTTAAACGCGTTTTATCCGAAACAGTGTTTTCAAAATCGGTACTAGAAATATTCCCGCTATTACTGGACCGATCAGGATCAAGTTTTGCACAGTTATGATTCACACAATAATCTAGTACTTATCGAGCCGTTTTTTTTTGTACCTGGCATAGTTTTTTTTCATCATAAGTACTGAACAATTTTGAGGCGAAAAATCGCCTGTTTTATTCCAGCGAGTGCCATGCTCCGAAAAAATTATTTACATTTTTTTATTCCAGCTCGATAAGTACTAGTTTTATTTATCTACTTTAAGAAACAAACATTTTTTTTAGGTAACAAATGGCGGAAGCGCGTCTGGCATCGAAAACGCTATCAACGAAAACACGTCCCAGGAAAACTACTGCAACTTTTTTACCGTTTGAAATTTTTCATCCATATTTTCACACAATGTGGATAAAATGTCATACTTTAAAATGTACATCATGGTTGTTCAATAAAATTCAGTTTTATACACAAAAAAATTTCTTGAACATAACCTTACTTTTAGCCGTCTCAGATGTATGTAAGACCTTAAGGAGGTTGGGGCGGTCCAGTTGAGGCAAATTGCGGTTTATGATTTTTTTCCTCAATGATCCTCAAAAAAAAATGCACACAAAAAACAGATTCATTCGAAAGATGCTAATTTTTCATAAACCATTTATAATTAAAGGGCAATATTATCCATTTTTATATTTTGATTTCGTGAATAAGAAAAACGTTTGTATTACTACCACCTTGAAAAAGTATAACATTATCGATGATTATCACGAAAAGAAACTGCGTCAGCGAATGTTTCATACTCAGAATGAAATGTTCACTCATTTATATTTACGCCTATATATACATATATCAAAACATGATTTATTATTACCATTAATTAATATTAAGTGTCGCAAACATTAAAGTCCACATCAAAGTATTTTTTTCCCCTGTTGTTTTGCAACAAACAAAATTTCCAAAAATTCGCAAACGCTCGGTATAGTCCGAACAATAACATCAATTTTTTAGCAAACTTAAATCTCGGCTTGTGGCTCGAGGCTCCTGAAAAATAACGAGCCGGAATTTCCGTTCGAATTCTAATTGGCCGATATTTGTGGGGAGCGTGCGCAATTGATTTGCCCTCCTTAATAGCTACAGCGAAGCAGAAAGAAGTACGTATACAGAATAATACCGCGAAACGATCGCGGCGGTCGAAAAAGGAAGAAAAGGATGAAGAAATCGTGGAAGAAACAGAAGTCACGGGAAGACACGAGTAATTAGTGGAGTTTTTGCAACGAAAAAGAGTATAGTCGTTAGTTGTTGAGGCTAGCGATAGCTTAAGCAACTCGCTCACTCGCGGTATGTTAATGGTCGCGATATGAAGAGAGCAGCTCCCCCACCCTCTTTGATCCCCTTCCTCCGATACTTCTTTAGAGAGTAGGACCAGGCCACTGTATATGTGTGGGTAATTCGAGAAACGACCAATTAACATTCCCAGAAAGGAATAAGCTTCTTGCTTGTTGGCGAGAACGTCATGGAGCTTCCTTGAGCTCTCAGCCACAAGTAGCATCCAGGAACGGCACCTCTCTCTCTCTCTCTTTCTCTCTCGTAATTGTGACGCTACGCGACTCCGAGGATCTTCAAGAATCAAAAGATACGCCTGCTCTATTACATACCAGCCCATTAAACTCTCAGGACGCCATTTTTGGCGAACGTTTCGAAGATCACGTTTTTGACGTACGATCGACATACGAATGGCCACTCGCAGGAACACGTTGCCCTTCAATCTGTAAAACATGTTACTTGCTCGTATGATGGGTAAACGAATGTTACTCAACACATCAAATCCTTTCACGCTTTCGCTCAGCTTTGCTTTCCTCTATGAGGTATGCTCCCCATCCAATTACCGTTAAACCCACTTAACTTCGCCGTTTGAACGTACGAAGGGATGTTTTTTTGTACGGAGGGTGCACTCTCGTTTCCTCATGTGCAGAGTCGACAATTACTTCAACATCTATTGCCCTCAAGATCCAGAACATTGTGGGGTTCTTTGGTAACGAACAATTTTTATTGCCTGTTAAATTATCGACGTAAAAGCCTCGTTATGTTAGGTGTAGTAAAAAGAAATCCATTATTCTTGCCTTCAATTTCATGGAAAAATAATGGATCTCTTTTTACTACACCTAATACTCGAACGTCACTTTCAGCTGGTAATTCAACACTTAGAGCAAAACACGACTCAGATGCAGAGATAAAGTGAGGTCTGCCATTCAACACTTGAGATCGAGGTGCATTGCCTAATTGTTAGTTTCCACGAGAAGTTTTATTTTACTATATAAGAGCCACCGAGTTAAGTCGTACTTTATCGCAAACTAGTGGATTTGTTTGAAGCGATTATAAGCTGGAGCATCATCTGTCGAGGAGATTGATGAAATTCGTCACAATGACAGGTTACGACTGTAAGGATATAGGTATGTGTGAAAGTTACACATGCAGTTGGTCACTTGAACAGCTCGACTGCGGAAGTGAAATTGGGGAGAGCAATTACCGTTTAGCCGTGCCCAAAGTTAGGTTAGGTTAGCCAAGTGCGGATAGGGGGAGATAGGATGGGTTCAATTGGGAAGGGTGATACGTAAAAACCCTCACGGCTGTATGTCAAAACTCAGGAAAGGATAACAGTTTTGTATGTTTGTATATACTATAGCAGATATTTTTTCCATATTTCAACTGCTGATCTTCAAATAGGCATCATAACGATGGTTGACGGACTTTCGGAGCTAAAATCTGCTAAAAGAAATCTCAGCAAGTCAAAATAACAAATTCTCATTGCACTCCATTAAGGCGAACTTCAATCTCGTAGAAAAAGTAACCACGTGCACCTACATTGTTGTACCACTTTGCCTATTCATATTTTCGATGTTCGATCAGAGCACCGCGGAAGATTGTCACATTCACCCGTGCAGAAATGTGACCGGGCATCGTTTTTTACGGCTTACCCTCTATGTTTGGAAATTACGATCTTCGGGCTGGGATACATTGCGAGCAAGTACATCTTCACGTAATGTCTACCCGGCCAGAACATTGACATGTCCTGAAAAGTGGAGTCTGTCTTTGAGAACTGTGTAAAGCTACTCTGCTTTTCACCTCATCAAAGATATTTATAATTGATTAGAATGAAACTAATACATCTGTTGTAATTCACCATTAAAAGCATTCATTCCATCAATGATAATCGACGAGGATAAGAATGCTTGTCATAGATACCGGGATTACAGTAACTAATGATTTGAGCATAACGAACAGCCAAATTATTTAATGAGGCGGAAAAGTAAAGCAGGTGATTCGTGGTTCCTTAAGGAAGCTTTCCAGTGTAACAGCCCGAAAAATCGCTGTTTTTCGCGATTTTTTTTTTTAAAGAAAAAATAATCTAATCGGTCTGGTTTTTTTTTGTATATTAATTGGGTATTGAAGAATACAAAACAATTTTTTAAAGATCGATTTATTTATTAATTAATATCTATAAAAATGATGAAACAATTGTTGCAGAAAATGCACTTGGATGTGGTGTCCACGTTGGGGGTCACAATTTTGATCTGAAACAAAAAACACAAAAAGATTATTGATCGGTATATAATTGGCTTTCGTGCTATGGAGGCTTTTTTTTTTTTTTTTGCAAAAATGGCGCCGGTTTGAACAAAAAGTATCGATTTTAGCATTTTTTTTGGCAGTTTTTTTTACAAAAAAATAGGAAGATGGCAAAAAAAAAAAGCTTCCATAGCACGATAAACAATGACGTTAAGAATATTGTGTAAAAAATTCAACTCGATAGCTTTAAAACTCTGCCCTCCAAGTTGGACACCGTTTTGAAAAATGCTGTTTCGAGAAAAACGCGTTCAAAGTTTCGCTGTAGCTGTAGCGCTCCGTTGCCTTCTTCCAAGAAATGCTGTACAGTAACCAAAATAATCTGAATTTCGGCATGAAAATTTCAGGGAATATTCGGAAGAGTGTATACTATTCGATAAAGCAAAAAAAAAAAAATCGATTTTTTGAAAATTTTACTCTGGAAAGCTCCCTTAACGCCTTGTCGCCATGTTGGGTAATATCAATGTTCTGGCCGGGAAGAAATTACCTGAATGTATTTCGCCAACAATCCGCCAGGTGGCTACAAGCGAAGCGCTTCGCGCACGCAAGATACCTTCGTAGGGGGATAAAAGTTCGTTCTGTGCGTTGGACCACGTACAGAAGTGCGCTGCTTACAGCGTTCACTTACGCTTATGATTTTGCCATATTTGTGAAATAACCCGAGGCCTTTTTCGCTCGGATAGTGAATGATGAGCGAAAGTCACCTCTCGAGTGCAAAGGGATACTAAATATGAGTATACTACCTAATACTATGTACTTTACTCGAGTAGATCGCCAAAAACCTTACCAGTACTTGATCGTTGTCCAGTTCCTAATCAGTTCCCGGAAACGGGAACGGCGGTCGGGACCTGGCCTAACAAGGAACATCACTTTGGTGTCCTCCTCCGATTTTGTTGAAACTTTTATATGTGGAAGAGTATCAACAACCAAGAGACACGTTTTTTTTTATCGGCGGAAAAACGGTTTTAAGGGGTACAACGCACCCTCAAAAATGGCGATGTTTTTCGTTTTTCGTCGATAACGCTTTAACGGTAGAAGATATTTAAAACATTCAAATTGCGACTATGTTAATTTTTTCGTGTACTAAACAATAGAAATGATAACGTTGTCGACGAAGAACGAAAAACACCCCTATTTTCGAGGGTGCGTTTCACCCCTTAAAACCGTCATTCCGCCGATTAAAAAAATACGTGTCTCGTAGTTTTTGATGCTCTTCCACATAAAAAGGTTTCAACAAAATCGGAGGACACCAATGTGATGTTCCTTGCAAGACTCGTTACATGGCCCCCACACCCTTCCTCCTGGATCTTGGAGTTAAACGGTACGCTAATTAGTCCATGTACCTTTTCAATTTTGCATCACGCACACATTTATCAAGATAAATGAATCTCACACGCGGTTTTCCAGCGCCATTTTGCCACTGGTACGAGAAAGAAGTGTTTATGCGGCGAGGAAGAACGTAGAAGAAACAGGGTAGATATAATTGAGGCCTGGGCACATCACAACCGGTGCTAATCGTTCCCCGACCGAAGAAATTGCACATGCCGAGCAAAAAATGACGATAAAAAACGGCGCCCGCTGTTTTTTCACAATTTCTTGCCGATATACGATTCGTACGACGCCCGTTAATTATTATGCGCTCCGGTTATTAATTGGCGGGGGAAAAGCGTATGTGGTCGAGATCATGCCCGAACGTAAACGCAGGTTTCCCTCGTATTAGAGGCGAGAGAGTTTTAATTAATTACTTCTCATTCATTCAGGGATACTCGGCTCCTAGCACCTCTTCTGCTTCTTCTTCTTCTTCGGAGCAATTGCTCGTTTGATCGCGACGTGCGGGTCGATCGACCATCGTGAATTTTCTACCGATCATTGACGGACGCCAATGTGGGATCAATTAATTCCAAGCGGGTACACGTGTTTCGGGCTATTACCTCTTGGTCTGCTCGGTCCCTCGATTGAATCTAGTCAGGTGCTGATCCAATCGACTCGGGGCGTTTTTTAACACCGCAAGTGTCAGTGCATTTTGCTAGCTTAAGGGGTTACCCCCACTTGCGATTTTGAAAAAATGGTTTTTTTTATTGCATTTTTTGAAGTATAAGTATCTGAGAATATGTCCTGAAAATTTCAAGTCGATCCGAACAAAATTGACTGAGATGTGAGCGTTGAAAGAGAAGAATCCGTGAATTGAAGAACTGAAATTAAAACTTTAAACGCGTTTTTCTCAAAATGGCATTTCTGAAGTCGGTGACCAAGATTACTCGAACTCTAATGAACCGATCTTCTTGAAATTTTGCAGGCTTATTTAATACATAAAAATGTAGTCTTTAATCGTATGATTTTTTTTTTCGAAAAAAAATGGCCGTTTTATAGCCAAAAAACGGCCGTTTTTTTTCGTTAAAATCGAACCATTAACTTTGACTGTCCGCCATTTTGTGAAAAATGAATATTTTTTAAAATCCTTCGATTAAAGACTAATTTATACTTATATTTGACTAAATCCAGCCGCATTTTTTTTCAGATGATCCACTTCGCCGCAATGTTGGTCACCGCAAACCGTGTACATAAAAACATTATTTCATTAACGGCCATTTGCCACTAAACAATGTAATATTTTTCAATAAAAAAATTACTGAAAGTTCTTCAAGATGTGTTCTTTAAGATGGTATATTGATCGATTAAAAAAGTTTTGTAGTTTTTTTTTTTTAATTCATGAAAAAGGCCTTTTTTTTGCGCCTCAAGTGGGTGTAACGCCTTAAGGATGTTGAGTCCCTACGAAACATGTTAATGTTAATTGTTCAATAAATAGCTTCTTAATCGTCATGAAATTTTTACAAGGCCTCCTGAATACTTCATGTAAAAACATACCAAATTTTCAGAATTCTATCATCATTACTTCAACCTCCTTAAGGGTTGAAATAAAAAATGATAAGACAATTCGGAAAATTTGGTATGTTTTTGTATGAAGTATTTAAGAGGTCGTGTCAAAACTTCACGACGATTAGGAAGCTCGTTATAAAAAAATGAACATTTTGTTACGAACAATTTTTAAAAGAAATAAAAAAAAATTTATCAATAAACTTCGTTTTGTTTCCGTTGCTTTCAGTATATTGTGGATATTATAAAATTGAGAGGTCAAAAAAAAAACTTATTGCAAAGTTACATCAGTTTCCATAAAACAACATTTAATTTGTGAATGTTAATTGTTCAATAACGAGCTTCCTAATTGTCGTGAAATTTTAACACGACCTCTAAAATACTTCTTACAAAAACATCCCAAGCTTTCGGAAATTTTATCATCATTTGCGATTTGGCACTCAACATCCTTAAGGCGGCAGTAAAGATTGACGGCGGCTACGTTTTGTCATACAGGGTAGTGGAGTTGAGAAGGGTTCGATGTTTTGCCGTGAATTTCAAAGGTTACTGATTTTTTGCGACGTCTTAAGGTGGGAGGGGGGGGGGGGAGGTAAAGGCGGAGAAAAAATGGATGATTTTCAGGATTTTTTTAAAGGAAAGTTTTTTTCCATTTCTTAAAACTTGGGGTATGTTTTTTTCTACTACTTTTCACTATCACATCGTATTTTTTTAACTTATTTATCTTTAAAAATGGCCAAGGTATGGCACTTTTCTTTCATTAACACTCATACGCAGAATATGAACCAAGAGAATGTGAAAAATGGTGAAAATTGGTGACATGGTACGTTTGGAAACAAAAGAATTGCATTTTCCGAAAAAGATGGCGACATTTTGCAATAAAAAATACGTTTTCTCAACATTTTCAAAAAAATTAGGATCTTCTTTTAGACCATAAGGGTAGAATGATTTACACCAAATTTCATCAGAATCGGTCGACTAGTTTTTAGTGCCATGCTTCTGCCATTTTCGAAGATTAATAAAAGAGATATCACGTAACAGCCAAAAGTAGTAACAAAACATCCCTTAAGTCTCAAAAATGGCGAAGAAATCTTTCCTTGAAAAAAATTATGAAAGCTAGCAAAACATTTTTTTGCTCGACGGTAGCCTCCCCTTAAGGTATTCCTTTCGTGGAGTGCCGTATTCTGTGAGGGAATAAGGAGGGACCTTCTGAATTATTTGTAAATTACAGTAGCACTTAATAGAAATAGGCGACAATAAAAAATAATAGAACTCTACGATAAACTGGAATGAAAAATTTCGTGCAAATTTAGTAGATTTAAACATTCTGACAGTTTGTAGTGGCTACGAAAATTCTTCTGCTAGTCTCATTTTGATAAATTTTATCATTAATATTTTCTTTGAACATTTGGTGAGCCCCTGTTTTTATCGTTGTTACGGAATCTTTAGATTTTTGTACTCAGGTTTAAGGCCTTAGGCCACAGTATCGGGTATAAAATCATATGCGAACTTAACAATTTTTTTCCGTATGAAAAAGTGATTTACTCATAAAATTAATTACACATCTATTTAGTATGAATATCAAGCTGTTAGAATTTTTTTTTTCGATGCACATTACGGCTGACTACTAATATTTTCTTTTATTATCAACAAAAAATTGTTAAATTCACACATGATTTTATACCAGCTAATGTGGCCTAAGGCCTTAAGGAAACATTTTACATAAAAATATCAAGTACCTAGAGTACTATTATAGGCACTTAATCGGGTTTAAAATTATCATTGACATCAAAATCAACTTAAGCAACATTACAATCAACTTTAGCAACATTATAATGACCTTGAACGACAAATTTAAACACATTTAAATGCGCACACATTTGAATCCTGTTTTGGCGCTTGTTGAAGTAGCCCCAAAAACTCTCAAAGTTTAACTTTATGTCAATTTAAGGGGCCAGTCCACTTTGGAGCCACGAAAAAAAGCTATTTTCGCGATTTTTTTTGAGGATTTTACTAAAGATATGAATATAAAAGTTATTGGGCTTGATAAATAAAGTCTTGAAAAACATTAAAAAAAAATTGTATTCATTTTTATTCATTTTTAAATACAAAAACTATAGTTTAACGTAACGCCTCAAAAATATGTGGGCTAGGTAGCCCCATCACAACTCGGCAACGGCTTGTCTGAAACAAAAAAATCATAGTCCATTAGATTCAGTATGACACCAGCTACAAAATGACCCACGGATATAAAGTTTTATCAAAAAATAAAAAAATGGCAGACGAAAAACGAAAATAGTAAAAAAACGCGTTTTTTCGCAAAAAAAGAGAGTAAAAATCAAAATTTAAAAAAAATCGAGGGTCATCTTGTTGTGAATCATATTTACAATATGTGGTTCAAATTTCAAGAGAATCGGTTTATGAGTTTTAGAGATACGATGGAGCTAGATTTTTAAAACATTTCGAGAAAAACGCGTTTGAAGTTTATACTATGAAAAACTCTCACCTAAGCTCAATCGGAAATTTCTGCACCGCACAAAATCCAATATTTCTGAACGTATGTACTTTCGAAAACAGTAAAAAAAATCGATTTTTTTTAATTTTCAAAGTGGACTGGCCCCTTAACCCCGTTTTACGGAATGCGATTAATCGAGGCTGAACAATGCCTTTTGACGTTACTTTGACTGACAGGCAACGATGTTGATTTGCGCAGGATGCTGTCAGCGAGTGGACACAGTAATGGCGGTAACGGAGGCAACAATAACGTCCAACCTCTCCAAGGAGCTCCGTGCAGCCAATGCAGGGAACTCTGCCCTGGAGGTTACGTGCCACATTTCTGGAGGTCAGTCCGTTTTTATTCACACAGTTTAGGATAAGCTCGGAGGCGATTGGCAATTTCATCAGTATGGCATAACGTGACGTATCACTTAAGGGGTGAGATACTTTCAGGCGAGGGAAAAATGTCTCATTTTCATGATTTTTTTTTTGTAAAAGACAAGATTTCTTCACGATTTCTGAGACCTAGGGTATGTTTTACTACTACTTTTAGCTGTTAGATGGCATTCGTTTTTTTAATTAATCTTTAAAAATGGCGGAGGTATGGCACGATCAGTAAAACGGGTTGCAGCGGATATTGTAAGACGGCGTGACACGTAGCGTCGGTGAGATTAATTTAAAAAAAAACCAACAAAGATAATTCTTTTCCTAACACTCATACGCAGAATATGAACCAAGAAAAAGTGGAAAATGTTGAAACTCGATGAAATGATACGCTTTGAAACGAAAAGATTGCATTTTTCGAAAACAATTGCATATTGTGCAATAAAAAAAATAATTTTGTTTCCAATTCTCAAAAATATTTTGGTTCATGTTTTAGACAATAAGGTTAGAAAGATTTATACCGAATTTCATCAGAATCGGTCGATTAGTTTTTTAGCTATAAGTCACGCCAGTTTTAAAAATGCAGTTTAGCAGATTGTACCTCGGTCATTTTTAAAGATGACTAAATAAACAAGAATTACCACGTAATAGCCAAAAACAGTAATAAGGTCTCAAAAAGGTGAAGTAATCTTTGCGTTAGAAAAAAATCATGAAAATCAGCTATTTTACTTGTCTAAATACCCCCCCCCCCCCCCCCCCCCCCCCTTAACGAAGGCGCTAGTTCGTTTCCGGAGGTGCCCGAAACCTAATGTCACAACATTGGAGCTTGCAACGTTTGAATGCAACGATGTTTTTGTTCATCATTCATTACTTTATTTTTATGCCCATCCAAAACCTTCTTTCTTGCAAACTGAGGTCGTAAATTTCTAATAAGAATGCGTAAAAATATTTGAGTGGTTTGCACAGACAATAAAAATTCGAACATAAAAAAAATGGATTTTCGTTGCAGTCAACGATGCAAAATTCAACATCATCTGATGTCCTGGAAACGCGATGTTGGGTGAAAAGAAAAATGGCAGTTTGCCTCCATTTATTTCCTGGCCCCAATCCAACTTTGCCCGTCTACATAATCGCAGTTGTGTACAAAGAATAGTTTACGGAGTAACTTCCGGATTTTTCATGAAATTTTGCGGAAGATTTGGGATTTAAAGGAAGAATTAGATTTTCGAAGAAATTTTGAAGAACTAACGCAGACCTTTTTGAAATTTGCGAAAAATTACGCGGTTTGTTTTTTTTCGGAAAGAATTTCGCGTTTATAAGGAAAAAAAATCCGCTAAGTAAATTTCGGGTTTTTATTCAAGAAATTTTACGGAATTTTTCGAATTTAGAAGAAGAAACAGGTTTTTAAAGAAATTTTAAAGAATTATTACGGGGTTTTTGAAATTCCCGGGAAAGTACGCGGATTTATTTTGAATTTCCAAGAAATTTTCGCGTCTATGGAAGAAAAAAATTCGCTGAGAAATTTTCGGTTTGTCAAAGAAATTGTGCGGGAGTTTTTGAAATTTAAAAGTAAAATCAGGTTTTCGTAGAAATTTTCAAGAACTATCGCGGACATCTTTGAAATTTTCGAGAAATCACGCGGATCTTTTTTTAATTTCGAAGAATTTTCGCGTCTAAAAAAAAAGTTCGCCCCGAAATTTGCGGTTTTTCAAGAAATTTTGCGGAAGTTATTGGAAGTCAAAACAAGAATCAGATTTTTAAAGAAATTTTGAAGAACTGTCGCGGACTTTTTTCAATTTTCCGAGAAATTACGGACTTTTTTTTAATCTCGAGAAAATTTTCGCCTCTATGAAAAAAGAGATATCGCTAGGAAGATTTCGGTTTTGTGGAGCATTTTTGCAGAAGTTTTTGGAATTCAAAGGGAGAAGCATACTTTATAAGAAATTTCGATGAACTATAGCTAACCTTTTTGAAATTTCCGAGAAATAACGAGGTTTTTTTTTATTTCAAAGAAATTTTCGCGCCCATGAAAATTTATAAGCTATTTTGACCGTTTAATTTTTTCGCAATAAAACTGCACGTCGTTTTATGGAGACGGTCAACCGGAAGTGCGGTGATCGTGGTTTTTCTGCTCACGTATCCAACTAAACCCCTTGGAAAACTGAAATTCGATAGATTAGACATAATAGATATCGTAAAAAACAAGAAAATCAATCTTCACCGTGTAGTTAAGGCGTAACCCCCACTTGTAGCGCAAAAAAAGGCCTTTTTCATGAATTTTTTTAAAGAAACCTACAAAACTTTTTTAATCGATCAATATACCATCTTAAAGAACACATCATGAAGAACTTTCAGTAATTTTTTTATTGAAAAATATTACATTGTTTAGTGGCAAATGGCCGTCAATGAAATAATGTTTTTATATACACGGTTTGCGGTGACCAACATTGCGGCGAAGTGGATCATCTGAAAAAAAAATGCGGATGGATTTAGTCAAATATAAGTATATACTAGTCTTTAATCGAAGGATTTTAAAAAATATTCATTTTTCACAAAATGGCGGACAGTCAAAGTTAATGGTTCGATTTTAACGAAAAAAAACGGCCGTCTTTTGGCTATAAAACGGCCATTTTTTTTCGAAAAAAAAAATCGAACGATTAAAGACTACATTTTTATGTATTAAATAAGCCTGCAAACTTTCAAGAAGATCGGTTCATTAGTGTTCGAGTAATCTTGGTCACCGACTTCAGAAATGCCATTTTGAGAAAAACGCGTTTAAAGTTTCAATTTCAGTTCTTCAATTCACGGATTCTTCTCTTTCAACGCTCATATCTCAGTCAATTTTGTTCGGATCGACTTGAAATTTTCAGGACATATTCTCAGATACTTATACTTCAAAAAAATTGAATAAAAAAATCGATTTTTTCAAAATCGCAAGTGGGGGTCACCCCTTAAAGCACTACATTACAATAAAGTTTCAATTTCCGGTTGAAAAATGGTCGGAACGACGAAATAGCACTCACAGACTTAGCAACGTCGCGAGTAACAGCTGATGCGTTTGGCGAACATAACCCAGCTTTGTTTTAATATTAATTTGAATACAAGCCGCCACGAAATACGCAAGCAACAATTTATGGAGTTTCATCATTTATCACGTATCAATAATATGTATAATTACATTCTGCCTATCGTGTTAATTCCGCTGAGGTAATTCAAGCCTATTTTAATAGGTTTCCGGCTGATTTGTTTTTGTCTTTTCAGTCCGCTTTTATGGTGGCTATGTTAATATTATTATTACGAAGATTACTACCGAGTCGTTGACGATCTAATTTTTCAGTTTTTATTTGCCCACGTGCAATAAATTCATCATTTACCACAACATTTGGCACGCTACAATCGATAATACGAATAATCAACACAAACATCAATCAGAGCAGCTGTGGGTAAAATAAACTTAGACTATTTTTTTTTACCTCGTGGAAGTGATCGTACCTCCTTAATAACAACATTATCTTTGGCCGGACACTTTTGCACGCAACTGTACATATATATTGTATACGTACACCGCACACACACATACACACACATACACACAGCAGCCTCAAAAAACAACCGAGCACGAGGTTTCGCAAAAATGGTTGAAGTCGATCGTAAAACGAGCGTCGCACGCGTTGTGGCGATCGCGTTGTCCAACACGTACCGCGCATTTGTAATGTGCTCGTGTAACGTTGCTCGAGCGCGTGTATGCAAACGCGCGCTCGCGCGGCCAAAGGAATGGCACGCGTTATGTATGTACGTACAGTGTGCGGTTATCTGTGCGCGCGATACACTGTGAAACGAAGGAACGTAGCGTCAGCAGTAAAGCGAACCGACGAGAATAAAAGGTCTCGGGAAACCACAACGAATCCAGTGAGTACGAAACCGCACGATTGCAAATTACTCCGCAAAATACATCGCCGGACTTTTCACCGATCGTTAAAGTATTTTATGGATTTTTACGTACCCTTGGCATGTTTGGAGTAATGCAGCGACTGGGACACGAAATAGTCGAAAGAATGTAATCAATCGGAAGGTGTTCCCTGTACGCTCTGCTTACCAGGAATCCCTGTGACTCAAAAAATGAATTTTGACGAAAAAAGAAAACAAACACTTTCCGTGCAGAAATTATTGTGGGGATGTCACACTCGTATATTGGACTCTCATCAGGATTCCCCATTGGAATCCAGTTTGAATCCTTAAGGATTCCCACGTTATCGAAGAAAATCCGATACGATTCTTGACGAATCCCATCGCATTCTGTAGGTTAGAGTTTCTAAACAAAATATATAGATATACAATATAAGTGGATTAAAAAAAAAGTATAAATCTCGTTTTAACAACGTATTAAGGATGCTGAGTCCCTATGAAACATGTTAATGTTAATTGTTCAATAAATAGCTTTTTAATCGTCATGAAATTTTTACACGACCTCCTGAATACTTCATGTAAAAACATACCAAATTTTCAGAATTCTGTCATCATTACTTCAACCTCCTTAGGGGTTGAAATAGAAAATGATAAGAAAATTCGGAAAATTTGGTATGTTTTTGTATGAAGTATTTAAGAGGTCGTGTTAAAATTTCACGACGATTAGGAAGCTCGTTATTAAAAAATTAACATTTTGTTAAGAACAATTTTTAAAAGAAATAAAAAAAATTTATCAATAAACTTCGTTTTGTTTTCGTTGCTTTCAGTATATTGTAGATATTATAAAATTGAGAGGTCAAAAAAAAAACTTATTGCAAAGTTACATCAGTTTCCATAAAACAACATTTAATTTGTGAATGTTAATTGTTCTATAACGAGCTTCCTGATTGTCGTGAAAGCATACCAAAATTTCAGAATTTTATTATCATTTGCGATTTGGGACTCAACATCCTTAAGGGGGGATACCTTCAGGTGAGGAAAAAAAATATCACGCAACAGCCAAAAGTAGTAATAAAACATAAAAAAACATTCCTCGCCTAAAGGTATCTCCTTCCTTAATCGCTTAAAAAAAGTATATCTTCGAAATCGATTTGAACATCACTGAAAATCCACTGTAATTATCGTTTGCCATTCATTTTACCGCAAGTTGGCATAATGTCACCAAGGCACAATATCACCAAGTTTTTCCATAACTTTTCGCATACTCTCTATTCCAACGTGGTAAGAATTCTAAAACGACGTTTATGGGAGGACAGTGCCGAATCCAATTGAATCCCAATGAGCACTCCCTACGTGCAGCGTCCCTGTTGAATCCCCATA